>PVHT020000046.1:6660323-6729659 GCA_004024745.2 Catagonus wagneri
AAAAAACCAAAAAAAAAAAAAAAAAGAGTATATTTCCAAAATTAAAATACAGTATGGCAAGTTGAAAACAAATATATTCTTTAACTTTGAGAATAAAAATAACCTTCTTAAGACATGAGCTATTCAGGAGTTCCTGACCTGGCACAGTGAGTTAAGAGTCCAACTGCAGCATCTAGGGTCACTTTGGAGGTTTGAGCCCCGACCCTGTGCAGTGGACTAAAAGATCCAGTCTTGTTGCAGCTTTGGCTTTCATTCAATTCCTGGCCCCAAGAACTTCCGTATGCTGGAGGTGCCACCATTAAAAGAAAAAAAAAGACAACAGCTATTCAAAGACAAGCCAACAGATGAAATAGCAAGATAGCAACATATGTTCTATTACTCTTTTCCTGCAAGTGGCATCGATATGATGTGCAAGAAAACCATACAGAATAGTTTTAAGGATTCAACTTGAAAAATTAAATGTTTCTTGGGGTTCCCGTGTGGCTTGGCAGGTTAAGTATCTGGCATTGTCACTTCAGTGGCTGGGGTTGCTACTGTGGTGTGGGTTTGATCTCTGCCCGGGGAACTTCTCCATGCTGCAGGTACCAAAAAAAAAAAAAGTAAAGAAAAGAAAAATAAAACATTTCTTAAAAACTGTATGGTTAAGAGGGAAGTGAGAAAAAAAAAGTCCTACTATATATGTTCAGAAAGTCCCAGTGCAGTCACCCAGATCTTCTGTTCAATTTACCAGATTATACAAAAGTGTACCACAATTTGCAACAGCAGCTGTAACAACTCCTGTATTAAAAATGTTCCAGGGAGTTCCCATTGTGGCTCAGCAGTAACCAACCTGACTAGTATCCATGAGGACGTGGGTTTGATCCCTGGCCTCACTCGATGGGTTAAGGATATGGCGTAGCGGTGAGCTATGGTATAGGTCACAGATGTGGCTTGGATCCCCAGTTCCTGTGACAGTTGTGTAGACCCATACCTGCAGCTCTGATTCAACCCCTAGCCTGGGAACCTCCATATGCCAGGGGTGCAGCCCTAAAAAGCAGAAAAAAAAGGTATCAGTTTCTATTATTTTCTAAACCTTTTCCACTACCAAAAAAAAAAAAAAAGTTCACTATTTTGTTCACTGACCATGAAGTTTTGTTAATGTAGACAGCATTGAAGCTTTATGTCCATAAGCAGTGGAAAAAGGAATTTCATGCTTTTTAAATCAATCAATTAAGCTAAGCCAAAACAATTTTTACTAAATTCAAAAAGTGAAATCACTTTTTAAAATAACACATTTTTTTATTATAAAAGTATTATGTACTTACAGAAAAATTTAAAAATACAGGCCACTATAAAGAAGAAAACAAAATGAGATAACTTTCAAATGAGCATCCTAAAAACACCACCAAAGAAAAGAGAACTATTCAAATATACTTCTGTTAGTAAAACAAAGGCATCAACTACCCACTCATAAGGAGGTCTGAATTCTGGAAACTTAAAAACGATTCAAAATACTGCTCTTTAAAACAGTGACCTAGAAGTTTATAAAAAAATAATTTTGAACAGCAACCAAAAGAGAAAACAGCCAAGATGATCTGAGTAGTCCATAAAGTTTAATGTGATTTCCTCTTATGATTGGCAAAGTTTATTACCAAAAAAAAAAAAAAGTCCCACAGTCTCTAAAGCTGGGAAGAATGGAAGTTTGTTTTTGTTTTTTTTTTTTAAAGGGATAGGAGTGCCTGTTATGATTCCAAGGTAACAAACCGGACTAGTATCCATGAGGGTGAGGGTTCAATCTCTGGCCTTGCTCAGTGGGTTAAGGATCCAGCGTTGCCGTGAGCTGTGGTGTAGGTCGCAAACATGGCTCAGCTCCCGTGTTGCTGTGGCTGTGGTGTAGGCCAGCAGCTACAGCTCTGATTCGAGCCCTAGCCTGGGAACCTCCATATGCTGCACTTGCGGGCATGAAGAGCAAAAAATAAATAAATAAATAAAATTTTAAAAATAAAATAAAGGGACAAAAAACAAGCTGAGAGCAAAATGTGACCGAGCTGGGAAACAGCAAAACCTCCTGACAGTGAGTTATTAACATTTTATATACGTTACCTTTAAAGTATAGTAAGAACAGAACTGGCTATGAAAAGGATTTTAAGAAACACCCATAATTAAAACAACAGGATCTAATTTAGGGGTAAACTGGGATTCTGTAGTTGGCGGAACAAAATAAACAGCTTTGGAGAACAACTCCTCACGACCCTAAAAGCTCAACTACTGCTAGTCCCAGTGAGCTAGAAGGGTCCTCAGTAAAGGGTATTCACTTTGATAGCTTTAATTTCACCGTTTCAACAATGCTACATAAGAGCACTAACTACTGTCCAGTGTACCCGTCTGTACAATGGCAAGCAAAAGTTAATTCTGGAGCTTTTTTTTTTTTCTTATGTGGCCACACGTGTGGCACAGGGAAGTTCCCAGGCTGGGAACTGAACTGGTGCCACAGCAGCAACCCAAGCCACTACACTGACAACACTGGATCCTTAACCTGCGGAAGCACAAGAGAACTCCTCTGTTTCTGTTGTTTTGTTTTTGTTTTTTTAGGGCCACACCCACGGCATATGGAAGTTTCCAGGCTAGGGGTCGACTAATCGGAGCTGCAGCTGCCAGCCTACACCACAGCCACAGCAAAACGGGATCCTAGCCCCGTCTGTGACCTACACCACAGCTCACGGCAACGCTGGTTCCTTAACCCAGTGAGTGAGGCCAGGGATCGCACCTGCGCCCTCATGGATGCTAGTCAGATTCCTTTCCCCTGAGCCATGACAGGAACTCCCTCTAGGGCTTTTTAAGAGAACTGACTTCCGCACATAGTCTATGCCCAAAATGGTTTCCACATGCTGATGAAATGTCATTTTTAGGAACGACCACCAAATTCTACCCTGGCAGAAATTAGCTAAGAGTAGATGTGTGAACTAACTCCCAGCATGCTTTCAAACTTCCTTGCGGAAAACTAAAAAGTCCTTTTCCCAGACTCCTTTACAGTTTAAGTTTCCCCATGTGAAATGGGGTCCATCCATCAGATGTTCTTCTGTGAGGCTTGGAAGGCAGCAATGAGGCAGCAGCCATCTTTCTGCTGTTCTGGCTGTTAATGCTGGCAAGTACATTTATGGAAACATTGGGTTTTTCTGAAGCATTCCATGTCCGGAGTTTCACAGCTGTCAGAGACCATTTTGGTGGAGAGAGCTGTCACTAGCTGGTGGGTGTTGAGGGGCAGTTGCAGAATAGCAATCTCTTGACCCTTGAATCACACCGAGCAATGTCATCTGGAACTCAGAAGGGCCAGTTGTGGCCTCCTAATTCCCTCCTCTAGAGGGCCTGTTTGGCAGTCTGGTCCTAGGAATAATTTCTGAAGGCCCAGCCTGGAGCCCACTCCTCCTGGCCTTTCCAGTGATTTTTGTGAGCCCTTAGTTCCCTTTAGTAAACGAATTAAAATGCTAGAGTGGTTTCTCTTTGCTGCAACTGGGCCCAGATGACATATTAGCCCATCAGTTGCTTCAAAATGTAAGAAGGGTGAATAGTCTGTCTGTGAGTGAGCAGAGGGAACAGACTCTGGAATCAGACTGCCTAGGTGCAAATTCTGGCTCCGCCACACACTAACTGGATAACATGGGAAGTTAACCTTCCTGTGCCTCAGTTTCTTCATCTGTAAAATGGAACTAGTAATAATACCTAGAC
Organism: Catagonus wagneri; assembly: GCA_004024745.2. Taxonomy (NCBI): domain Eukaryota; kingdom Metazoa; phylum Chordata; class Mammalia; order Artiodactyla; family Tayassuidae; genus Catagonus; species Catagonus wagneri. Next base: position 6,664,029 of record PVHT020000046.1, read on the forward strand.
CTTCAAGAATTATGGGACCGAGCAAACGAAAAGATAGCCTAAGTGCTTATAACAGTGGCTGTCTTCTAATAAGCCCTCGAGAGATGTTAGCCATTATTACACTAATAATACTAATAGTAGTTGCTATTATTAATTATGCAGACCACTTTAAAACATTGCTTTAAAGAGATCCTGTTGTGGCTCAGTCATAACGAACTTGACTAGTATCCATAAGGATGAGAGTTCGACACCTGGCCTCACTCAGTGAGTTAAGGATCAGGAGTTGCCATGAGCTACTGTGGAGGTTGAAGACACGGCTCAGATCTAGCATTACTGTGACTGTGGCGTAGGCTGGCAGGTGCGGCTCCAATTCCATCCCTAGCCTGGGAACTTCCAAATGCGGGTGTGGCCCTAAAAAGACCAAAAAACAAAAAAACACTGCTCTGATTAGAAAATGTAAACATTTTAGAATTTTATTACCACACAATTTCTTGTGGCCTGAAGAATGTTAACTTACACAAAAGTGGACCCAAAAAAATTTGTTCCATCATATCTGTATGCCCAGAGAGAGTGATCATTTCAAAACTACAGTGTACATGAGGATAGCAAACCTCTACTCTAGCTAGTCAACTGGTTATTCTAACTAGTTATCGTAGACTTCACCTTAATGAAGTTATTCTTTAAAAAATGTTTCTGCCATTTTCCCACTTCGATGTTACCTCATTGATTATGCTTTATGACTAAGAGTGCTTGTTATTCTGACTTTTTTGGCTTCACTAAGATAAAACTGACAAGGAATTTCTTTGTGGCAAAGTGGGTTAAGGATCTGGCACAGTCATTGCAGCAGCTTGGGTCGCTGCTGTGGCATGGGTTCAATTCCTAGCCTGGGGACTTACGTATGTTACAGGTGCAATCCCCCACCCATATATATACGACAAAACTGTGAGATATTTGAAGTGAACATCGTGGTAATTTGATATAATATACATTGTGAAAGGATTCCTCCCAGCTAGTTAGTTAATATGTCCACCACCTCATATATTTATCTTCTTTTGTTGTTTGGTGAGAACATTTAAGTTCTACTCCCTTAACAGATTTCAATTATACAGTACCGTGTTATCAACCATAGCCATCATGTTATACATCAGAACCTCAGACCTTATTCATCTTACAGCTGAAAGTTTGTGTCTTTTTATCATCTTCACCCTATTTTCCCACCCTCTAGTCTCTGACAACTACTTTTCTACTCTCTGTTTCTATGAATTTGGCTTTTTTTTAAAAGATTCCACATATAAGTGATAACATGCAGTATTTGTCTTACCCTGTCTGGCTTACTTCACTCAGCATAACATGCTCAAGGTCTTCATGTTATCACAAATGACAGGAATTCTTTTTTCTCATGGCTAAATATTATTCCGTTATGTGTATACACACACATGCCACATCTTCTTTATCCATTCATCCATTAACACATACTTAGGTTGTTCTATTTTTCAAAATTTAGGTTGTTTTTAAAATGTTATCACAGAGATTTCATGAGAATGAGATCTATACTCAATAAGATTTGCAATCTGAAAGTTTAAAATTTTATTTATTTTTATAATGATTTTTATTTTTTCCATCATACCTGATTTACAGTGTTCTGCCAATTTTCTGCTGCACAGCAAGGTGACCCAGTCAGACATACATGTATACATTCTTTTTTCTCACATTATCGTGCTCCACTGCAAGTGACCAGACATAGTTCCCAGTTCTATACAGCAGGATCCCACTGCTTATTCATTCCAGAGGCGATAGTTTGCATCTATTAACCCCAATGAAAGTTTAAAATTTTAATGTTTAGACTTAGAATACTATTCTAATGTACATATTAAGGTGGTCTTGAATAAAATTATGTCCTGGTTTGGTTTGCAGAAGAGTCTTCTGCTGATAAATATATTGTAGATTTTGAAATAAAGCTTCCCTCAAATATTCTGAAATTCTAAGAGCCTTATGTTGCAACTTATCCAACAATGCCAGTGAATAAAAGGACCTGAAACAAAGGGGTTAATATACCCTCAATGGTTCAGATGCTGCTAAGAGTCCAGGACTCAAAGCAGCAGAGACTTTCTGAAGGGTTAGAAAAACAACTGAAAGAAAGCAACTCCAGGAGTTCCCTTACAGTGCAGCGGGCGAGGATGTGGCTCAGGTCGCTGCTGTGGCATGGATTCAATCCCTGGTCTGGGAACTTCTACATGCCATGGGCATGGCCAAAACAAACAAAGAAGAAAGCAACTTCATCTTCTGATACAATAATTACTTTTACGCTGTGTTTTTTCTTCTTCGTTTTTTTTTTGTCTTTTGTCTTTTTAGGGCTGCACCCGAGGCATACGGAGGCTCCCAGACTAGGGGTCAGATCAGAGCTGTAGCTGCCGGCCTACACCACAGCCACAGCAATGTGGGATCCGAGCAACCTACACCACAGCTCACAGCAATGCTGGATCCTTACCCACTGAGCAAGGCCAGGGACTGAACCCGTGTCATCATAGATACTAGTCGGGCTAGTTAACCACTGAATCATGATGGGAACTCCACTTTTATGCTGTTTTGAACTTCATACAGCTATACATGTTTTCTTTTCCTATTTCATTATTTTTCTTTTTTCTTTTCTTTTCCTTTTTTTTTTTGCCACCCCGAGGCATGGAGTTCTGGGGCCAAGGATCAGATCTGAGCCACAGCTGTGACCTAAGCCGCAGCTGCAGCAACGCCGATTCTTAACCCACGTGCTGGACCAGGGATTGAACCTGTGTCCCAGCGCTCCCAAGACGTCATAGATCCTGATATGCCACAGTGAGAACTCCTATTTTATTATCTTTTCATAAGGTCAGATATTCAAGCTGAAATGGAAAATGTATTCATTCAATACATATTTATTGAACATCTACTTTATGTCTGGCTATCCCTGGCCTTGGGAATACAAAGACGATAACAAGAAGAGATCAGTGCTCTAGAACACCTCAGTGTCTATCAGCAATGACAGAGAAGGAAAAGATAGAGAAAGAAAATGCTCCTAGGAGAAGGAAACTAAAAACCAAAGAAGCAAATGACTTTACTTGGGAGTGTCCACAAAAATTTCCAAAAGACAGTAACAGTCAATTCTTGAAGGATGGGGAAAAGTTAATACATGAAGAAGAGAACAAAGAGCATTCCATTTTATTTATTTATTTATTTGTTTACTTATTTATGTCATTTTAGGGCTCCACCTGTGGCATATGGAAGTTCCCAGGCTAGGGGTCGACTGGAGCTGTAGCCACCCGCCTATACCACAGCCACAGCAATGCCGGATCCGAGCCGCATCTGCAACCTACACCACAGCTCATGGCAATGCCAGATCCTTAACCCACTGAGTGAGGTCAGGGATGCAACCCTTGTCCTCATGGATCCTAATTGGGTTCGTTACAGCTGAGCCATGACGGGAACTCCACAAAGAGCGTTCTGGACAGAAGCACCAAAGGCAAAGGCAAAGGCACAGACAGGTATTAAACTGCAGGACCTCTTCAAAAAAAAATATGCTATGGCTCGAGACTCAGGGTCTGTGGAGGGATAATGGAAGATGAACAGAGAAAAGTATGTAGGTGCCAGATCCTGAAGCCCCTACACTTTTCTAGGTTTGGGGCACTTTCGAAGGATTTTAAGAGAAGTGATATGGTTATAGGTCACCAGTGACTAACTATGTGACTTTGTCAAGTTACTTAACTTTTTTTTTTTTTTTAGCCTTACCACAGCATGTGGAAGTTCCTGGGCCAGGGATCAAACCTGAACTACAGAAATGACCCAAGCCACAGCAGTAACAACACCAGATCCTTAACTGATAGGTCACCAGGGAACTCCCTCAAGTTACTTAACCCTAAGCATCAGTTTCCTTTTTGTAAAATGGGGATATTGACTATTTAAGAGGCTCTAAGGAAGTCTGTTAACAGGATTAGATGATAGCTAAGATAAGATTAATAACAATAAGAAATTAAGATAAACAGCAATAAGCACATGAAGATATGTTTAACACTAGTAGTCATTAGGGAAGTGCAAGTAAAAATCACAATGAGATTCGACTTTACACTCACTAGTATGACTATCATAAATACACACACACACACATACACACACACAGAGGAAAATACTGGACTAGGATGTGGAAAAATCAGAACCTTCATGTATTGCTGGTAGGAATGTAAAATGGTGCACGCACTTTGGAACAGTCTGGCAGTTCCTAAGTGATTTTTTTTCTTTTTTCAGGACTGCACCCTCAACATATGGAAGTTCCCAGGCTAGGGGTTGAATCAGAGCTACAACTGCTAGCCTACACCACAGCCAGAGCAAGACAGGATCCAAGCCGTGTCTGCCACCTACACCACAGCTCACGGCAACACCAAATCCTTAACCCACTGAGTGAGGCCAGGGATCGAACATGCACCCTCACAGACAGGAGTCGGGTTTGTTTCTGCTGAACCACAACAGGAACTCCTCCTAAACAGAGTTACCACAGGACTCCACAGTTCCAATCCTAGATATATGTTCAAGAGAAATGAAAATTTATCTCCCCACTGAAACTTGCATACAAATATTTATAGCAGCATTATTCATAATAGCTGAAGGGTGGAAACCGCTCAAATGTCCATCACCATTTGGGAAAATGGATAAACAAAATGCGGTATATCCATACAATGGACTGTTATTCAGCCATAAAAAGGAATGAAGAACCGAGTACCTACTATACACGATGAACTTTAAAAACCTCAAGGTAAGTGAAAGAAGCCAGTCACAAAAGACCATATACTTTATGATTTCATTTATATGAAATGTCCAGAATGGGCAGATGATAGGACAGAGAGTAGATTAGTGGTTGTCAGGGGCTAGGGAAATACAGAAATGGGGTCTGAATATTAATAGGTATGGTATTTCTTCTTTTTTTCCTTTTTTAAAATGCATCTGTAGCATATGGGAGTTCTCGGGCTGGGGGAGTTCTCGGGCTGTGGCCTATACCACAGCTACAAAAACACAGGATCCAAGTCACATCTTGACCAACACTGCAGTTTGCAGCAACACTGGATCCTTAACCCAGTGAGCAAGGCCAGGGATTGAACCCACATTCTCATGGACACCATGTCAGGTTCTCAACCTGGTAAACCACAGCGGGAACTCTGGGTATGCGATTTCTTTTTCTTCCTTCCTTCCTTTCTTTCCTTACTTCCTTCTTTCTTTTTGTCATTTCAGGGCCGCACCTTTGCCATGTGGAGGTTCCCAGGCTAGGGGTTTAACAGGAACTGTAGCCGCTGGCCTACGCCAGAGCTACTGCAACACAGGATCCGAGCCGCATCTGCAACCTACACCACAGCTCACAACAACGTCGGATCCTTAACCCACTGAGCGAGGCCAGGGATGGAACCTGCAACCTCATGGTTCCTAGTCGGATTCGTTTCCGCTGAGCCATGACGGGAACTCCTGGGTATGGGATTTCTTTATGCAGTGGTGAAAATGTTCTGGAATTTGAGGGTAGTGACGGTTGCACAACTTTGTGAGTACACTAAAAAACACTGCATTATACACTTTAAAAGGGTGAATTTTGGGAAGTTCCTTTGTAGCACAGTGGGTTAAAGATTTGGTGTTGCTACAGCTGTGGTGCAGGCTACAACTTTGGCACAGGTTTGATATCCGGCCCAGGAAATTTCACATGCTTCAGGTGCTGCCAAAAAAAAAAAAAAAAAAGGAAAAAGAAGAAGGTGAACTTTATGGTATATGAGTTATAATCTTATTAAAAAGAAATAGCTAATATTTCAATGTTTGCTAGGCATTGTACTCAACACTTTACATTCATAATCTTATTTCAGTCCTCACAATAGCCTCATGAGGTAAGTGCTGCTCTGATTCACATTGTTTAGATCAAGAAATGGAGGCACAGGAGCTCCCATGTGGCTCAGTGGGCTAGGTATCCGGAATTGTCACTGCAGTGGTTCAGGTTTGATCCCTGGCCCCCGGGCACTTTCAAGTGCTACGGGTGCTGCAAAAAGAAAAGAAAATAAATGAAATGAAGGCACAGAGAAAAGAAAATCTTCTCTAAGACTGCAAAAGGAGCAAGTGCACAGAGATTGAAATTCAGGCTGACTCGACAGAACACTGTAAATCAGCTATAATGGAAAAAATATAAAAATCATTATTAAAAAAAAATTCAGGCCGAATGACCCCAAACCAGCACTCCTAAGTCTTGCACTTTTCTTCTGACCATAATATATGCAAAATTCCCAACATAATTACTAGCATGCAGCTAAGGTTCAATAAATATTCGGTATGATTATTATGATGATCCAACTTGTATTCCCAGAAGAAAACCCGAGACAGCACAGAGGAAAAGAAACAGTGGGAGAGGCAGGGCCAGGGAGACCAATTTAAAGGCTTAATGCAGTTATCAAAGCAAGAAATGGAGAGGAACTGAATTGAGACAGTGGAGACAGAGTGAATAACAGAAGTGATAGCCAGAACTTTTCCAAGAATATAGGAATTGTCCTATAAATCAGGGTTAGTTACAACTTATAATATTTACACCTACGAATTGCATTCATAATTGTACCCTTTTTTTTCTTTTGCCTTTTAGGGCCGCGCCCACGGCCTATGGAAGTTCCCAGGCTAGAGGCTGAATTGGTACTGCAGCTGCCAGCCTACACCACAGCCACAGCAACTCGGGATCCAAGCCTCATCTGCCACCTACACCACAGTTCAAGGCAACACCAGATCCTTAACCTACTGAGTGAGGCCAGGGATCAAACCCACGTCCTCATGGATACTAGTCAGTTCCCTTCTGCTGAGCCACAAAGGGAATTCCTGCATAATTGTACTCTTGAGTCATCAGGAAAGGTTTAAGTTATTCTCAAAATATGTGACTAAGTCATGGAAATGAATAAAATGTTTCAATTTTCCTTTTCAGTAGATTGACTTTGTAAATTGAAACAGCAAATTATACTAGTTCACTTAAACAGTCAGTTCAATTTGCAGGGTTCCCTCCTGGCTCAGAGGATTAAGGATCTGGCATTGTCAATACTATGGCTCTGGTTACAGCTGTGGCAAAAGTTCAGTCCCTGACCCAGGAATTTTCGCATGTCCCACGTGCAGCCAAAAGAAGAAAACCTGGGGAGTTCCCGTGTGGCTCAGCAGGTTAAGGATCCAGTGTAGTCACTGCAGAGGTGTGGGTTCAATCCCTAGCCTAGGAACTTCTGCATGCTGCAGGCATGGCCAAATTTTTTTTTTTTAACTTTTTAGGGCAGAATTTGTGGCATATGGAAGTTCCCAGGCTAGGGGTCGAATCAGAGCTACAGCTGCCAGCCTATGCCACAGCCATAGCAACTTAGGATCCGAGCCGTGTCAGCGAACTACACCACAGCTCACGGCAACACTGGATCCCCGACCCACTAAGCGAGGCCAGGGATTGAACCCACATCCTCATGGATATCAGTCGGATTTGTATTTGTTTCCCCTGCACCACAACAGGAACTCCAACTCTGAAAAGATTTAGAATTAAATATGAAAGTGTTTAAGAAAACCAAAACCGTATTTGGGAAAATCTCAATGAAAAGATGGCATTTAAAAAAAAGTCCAGGAGTTCCCACTGTGGTACAGCAGGTTATGGATCCAGCATCGTCTCTGAGGCAGCGCAGGTTTGATCCCCAACCTGGCGCATTGGGTTAAGGATCTGGTTTTGATGCAGCAATGGCTCAGATTCAATCCCTGGCCCAGGAAATTCCATATGCTGTGGATGCCAAAAAAAGAGGAAAAAAGAAAATTTTTAATTAAAAATAAAGTCTAGAGAGTTCCCTGGTGGTCTAGTAGTTAGGATTGGTGCTTTCACTGCTGTGGCTTGAGTTCCATCCCTAGTCTGGGAACTGAGATCCCACATCAAGCTGTCGCACGCTGGGGCCAAAAAAAAAAAAGGGTCCAAAGGAGGTCAAAGAGTCAGTCAGGCATCTGGGGGAAGGGTGTTCCAGGTAGATGTAATAGCAAGTGCAAAGGCTCTTGGGTGAAGCAGGCAAAGAAGACAGGAGGAACATTAAGGAGGTCTGGGGTGAGCAATGAGAGATGGAGTCAAGAAAGGAAGCACAATTGTGAGGACATCATGGTAGAAGGACATCATGGGACCAGTTCCTACAGGGCCTTATAGACTATTTAGGGGTCTCTAACTTTTGGTCTGAGTAAAATGGGGTGCCACTGAAGATGGGGAGTCACTGACCAATTCTGAGCAATGAAGTGACAAAGACTTCTCTCAAGGGAATCAAAAAACTTGCACCAGGAGTTCCCGTCGTGGCGCAGCGGAAACGAATCTGACTAGGAACCATGAGGTTGCAGGTTGGATCCCTGCCTTGCTCAGTGGGTTAAGGATCTGGTGTTGCCGTGAGCTGTGGTGTACGTTGTAGACGCGGTTCAGATCTGGCGTGGCTGTGGTTGTGGCTGTGGCTGGCAGCTACAGCTCCAATTAGACCCCTAGCCTTGGAACCTCCATATGCCGCAGGTGCGGCCCTCAAAGGACAAAAGACAAAAAAAAAAAAAAGAAAAACTTGCACCAAATCTTTTAAATCTGATAAACATATAGTTAGGTCACTGAAAGGGTTGAGGTATTAGACAGAAATTCCATTTGATCTAGAAAATAAGATTTAAATGATATAGGAGGAATCAAACATTACCCTATCTTATCAAGTTTTTGCTGGGCTCAAATCATTATCAACAGCAAAGCTGGTGATTTCAAGGCCATGAGAAAAGGTCTAGCAGAGTGCCTTCTTTATGACCCGGAAGAGGCCAAGGTGATGGCTCCTAGTAACATTTTAGAGCCTAACCCAAACGTGCCCATTTAGCCAAGACTGGCAGGTTGGATCCTCACTTCCCATTTACAGCTCATGTGGTCAGAGGGCTCCCGGGAATAAAGACATCTGATCCTTGGTTATAGTGAAGGGCTCTTGCTCCAGGGGCCCCACAAACCCAACCACACCGGAGGCTTGGGGAAGATTATAGAGAGGAAGACCGAGCTGGGGTTCTTCTGCTGAGGATTTTAGATTTGCTTCTGATAAAGATCAGTTAAGGTTTTCAGAGCAGGGAAGCAATATGTGTTGCTTACTGGAAAGCTTTGGAGGTGACTTTAGGAGGAAATGAAGAGCTAGAGCAGGAGGCAAGGGCGTTGGAAGGCTGCCACCGTTCACCTCCTGGCTTAACGCTTAACTGCTTAATGCGTCTCCTCGTCTAGAAAGTGGAATAACCCTCAGCCTGACTGGGTGGTTGTTTTACGTGAAATAATTCATATAGGCGAAACCACTCCATTTACTAAAGTTCTGCAAATAAAAATATTTATTAAGAATAGAAGTAATACTGATGTGTGCAGTTTAAAAGCCCAGTAGGTGAGAATCTATCGCTTCCAAACACGCCTTGGACTGAAACTAACACAATGTTACTCGTCTACTATATCTCAATTTAAAAGGGAAAAAGAAAAAAGGGAGAAAAAAAACACGCCTTTTAAAGATGTGGAGCCTGGCTACTGGCACAATCAACAATAAATAAGCGCATGCGACGGAGAAGGGGCCAAACCACTAATTAACTTACAAAAGAGGCCGTCTGCCTAAGTAGAAGGTGCGTACGTGTGGGTTAGGCATAAAATAATAATTATACCTCAATATTTGTTAGGTATAGTAAGTCAGCCGGGATCTGTCACATCACCATATAAAACCAAAGGATGGAGGATGTACGCAGAAACTCGGACTACTGCCCAGCGAGCCACCTACCCGAGGAAGCGCCCGGGGCTGCAGGAGAGAAGCCCCGGACCTCGGCCACCCCACCCGGCGGGCCACTCATCACCCGCCGCGCAGCCCGAGCCGGGCCGGCTGCCGACCCTGCGGGAGTCCGCGCCGCCCGACGGCTCCAGACACGCCCGGCACCGTCTCCGCGCCGCCTTCCCGCCGCCGCCGCCAGGAGGCTCCGCGCGCCTTCCCGCCTTTCCCCGCGCGGCGGCCGGGCCAGGCCGGGCGGCCGGGCGGGCGCGGCGTTGGGCGGGGGCGGCCAGGCGGGCGCGGGCGGCGACGGCGCTGCCATTGTCCCGCAACCCCTCCCGGGCGCGCAGGCGGGCCGGGCCGGGCAGTTGGATGGGCGCCGGAGAAGCGGCCGCGCAGTCCGGGAACCGGTGCGCCCCGCCGCCGCCTGCTTCTCCCTGCTGGCCGCCGCCCGGAGGCCGGGTCCTGGGCGCCGGCTGCCCGCGCCTCCTTTGTGACCGTCTCCAGCCCCTCGGAGCCGGCGCGCCACCGCCGCTGTGCCCGGGGCTGCAAATGGCGCCCGCTCGCCTCTGCGCCTCCCGCCGCTCTCTGGCCCGGGAACGTCTGGGGGCGCCGCGCCGGGGCCGCATCCCGCTGTCGCCGCCGCCGCTGCCGCCCGGGGGCCAGTGCCCGCGGCGCCTTCGCCCGCAGCTAGGCTCGTGGGCCCGTCCCGGGCAGCCCCGACGCCCCGCCCGCCCTTCGCCCGCGTCGCGCGCAACCACTTACCGCGGGCCGCGGCGCACCGGCGGGTCGCGCGCGCGGGCTGGGGGAAGATTCCCGGTTCCCGGCAGGGGCAATACCCCCTTTTGAAGCCGTTCCTTTGCGCCCTAAAACAAGTAGCCCCAACGTGAGAGAAACAAAAGGTATTTGCTGACGTGGGCGTTGGACAGAAACGCCCGAGGGCTGGGGACACAATTAAAGGGGCAACGCACAGATTTCAGGCACCAACCAGCAGCTTCGCCCACTCCCCCTGCCCTTGCCTACACCCCGCTGCACCCTCCGGAGGCACTGGGGTGCCCAGATCCCCTAGCACTTGACTACAGAATAATTATTTAGTCAGGAGCTTAAATTTTAAATTGTACTTTACGTTGGGAAAGGCGCCTCCGGGAGGGCAGAAGGGCTGGATTTCTAGGATCTGGGGAATTTGGTTTAGGAAAGAGGGAGGGACTTAGGCGTGCCCACAATTACTGTATAAGTACATGTGACATTATTGTACTTAAGTTTAGCAACGTCAAATGGAAGAGATCTGCACAGGATTTTTCCCTTTTTGAAGAACTCGTTTTAGTCGGGGGGTAATCTTTTCTAAACCTCTGCAAGTCACAAGAATTTTCTTTGAAGAGGATAACCCAAGAAGCTGAGATAAGAGAAAATATAAAACTAGTAAGAATAGCAGGTTTTGTGTTGTCAAATACAAAAATTCATCAAGCCTTTCTTCTGACATATTTATATCCCTAATGTTTAGATTACACAGGTCAGGTTATATATTTGCTAACATCTTAAATCACTGAATATTCATTGTTACTAGGCAAACATTAATTATATAGACTAAGTTACTTTTCCAGTTCCTTATGCTGGGGTCAGGTATTGAAAAGTACTGTAATATAGTAAGACTGAAGAAAAGACTCAAAATTTTAAAACGTTTCGTTTTTGTTGGATTTCTCTCTTTTGTCACACTTAGTCATACTGGACAGAATTCATTACTTTGGTTTCATCAATAGTTAGCTATGTGATTTGAGGATCATACTCTCTACTAGAAGGATACAAAATATTCACAACTATCTCTTGATGTCACTTCTGTATACTCAAGTTATTTTGCTATTTAGTGGCATTTTCTCACATTCTGAACAGGTAATTGAAAACATGTTTGAAAACTGCTGGGTATCGGGAATGTTGGATGTACCCAAACTATTCTGCTGGCATCCCTTTTGAGAATTCTCCCCCAAAGACCTGGGCATTGTTACAGCAAAAGGTTTTATTTTAGCCTTAATTAATTAAAACATGCAAAAAAGTTCCACAAACTTGTTCCTCAAGAGAGCACATCAGATAAGTGATAAACTCTTTGTTGCAAGGAAAAAGTAATGGGAGTCTTTTTCCCTCAACTTACCCCTCCTAGCTTCTGAAACTCAATTTATATGTTTGGAGAACTTACACTATGAATATGCCGTATGCCAGTGACTTGCTTTCAGGTTATGCCAGTGACTTGCTTTCCCAGAATCTCTTATGGCTAAGGCAATGGTCATGGGCTACACTTTGATAATCAGATGCACTCACTGGGGACTTTGACAAGGGAGCTATAACACCAAGAAGCCAGAACCTCTAAGGATCTTTACTGGCAGTGATGACAGTTGCAGCAAGACCGTATCTCCAGGTGCCATAGAGGCAGTGCTGCTAGTGGCAGTATCTACTGTCCAGTGCTAGGGGCTGCTATCTGTGGTGCCAGCTGCCATGTCTCTGCTGAGAGTATTGTTGGTGTCCGTACCAGGCCAGTTCTATGGTATGACTTGCTGTTGTTTCTACCTGGTTAGCATAAGCTCCAAACCCTATGCTTTTCTCTTCCCATAATTCTGTATACTTTTAATATGTTCATTTCTGTTTAAATCAGTCAAGGCAACTGGTTCTGTGTAATTAAGGACCCTAGATAGTACAAAATGTTAAAAGGCATTTGGACATATGGCCTGGAGCTTAATAGTTAAAATTGTTTGAGGTAAAGTGTTGTCGTCAGTGTAGATAGGAATTAAAACCATGGGTATAGAGAAAGGGAACATAAAGTAAGAAAGGAAAAAAGCATAGAACCCAGGCATCACCAGCTTCATCATCTAGCGGCTTCCTAGAGGAAGGTAAAATTGCAAGAATCTAAGAAGTGACTGGGATAGAAGGAAGAGGTGTGGGATAGTGCAGGGTTGTAGAAACTAGGAGAGGATGGAGTTTCTGTTCTTGCTCAGCAGAGACAAACCCAACTAGTATCCATGATGTTGCCGGTTTGATCCCTGGCCTCGCTCAGTGGGTTAAGGATCTGGCATTGCCATGAGCTGTGGTGTAGATCACAGCCGTAGCTCAGATCTGGCATTGCTGTGGCTGTTGAGTAGGCCGGCAGCTTCGATTCGACCCCTACCCTGGGAAATTCCACATACCAAAGGTGAGCCCCTAAAAAGCAAAAGCAAAAAAAAGAAAGAAAGAAAGAAACTAGGAGAGGAGAGTAATTCAGGAAGGGAGAACCAGACAGTAGCGTTAAATATTTCTCTTAGGAGTCTAAGAGAAAATGTCTATTAGATTTAACAACTTGGAAATCATTGACTTCAGAGAACATTCTTTTTTTTTTTTTTTTGTCTTCTTAGGGCCACACCCGCGGCGTATGGAGGTTCCCAGGCTAGGCGTTGAATCAGAGCTATAGCTGCAGACCACAGTCACAGCAACTCCAGATCTGAGCTGTGGCTGTGATCTACACCATAGCTCGTGTCAATGACAGATCCTTAACCCACTGAGGGAGGCCAGGGATCGAACCGACAACCTCATGGTTCCTAGTTGTATTCATTAACTGCTGCACCACGACGGGAACTCCTCAGAGAACATTCTTAAGCTTGAAAGAAGGGAGCAAAATCCAGATTAGGGGACTACAGGGGGATAAAGAAATAGAAGTGGTGAGAACAGACAACCCTTGAGAGATTTGGTTGTAAGGGTGATAGTCTAGTTACCATTGCTGTGTGATAAACCAGCCGGAACTTTGTGGCATAAATCAAAGACTATTGGAGTTCTCTTGTGGCACGGAGGGTTAAGGATCCAACATTGTCACTGCAGCAGCTTGGGTTGCTGCTGTGGGGTAGGTTTGACCCCTGGTGCAGGAACTACCACATGCCATGGGTGTGGCCAAAAATAAATAAGTAAATAAATAAATAACTTTTATTATGCTTATGGAGTCCATGGCTCAAGAATGTCACACGTCACAGCAAGGGTGGCTTGTCTCTCTGCTCCACAATGTCTGGAGTCTCAGCTGGGAAGGCTCAAATCACTGGCGGTGACTTGAACTGCTGGGAACTGGAATCATCTGGAGGTTTCTTCCCTCACAGATCCAGCACCAAGGCCAGGATTACTTGAAAATTAGGCTCAGATGTGACTATCATCTGGTGGCCTACACATGGCCTCTCCATGTGACTTGGGCTTCTAGCAGCGTGGTGGCTGGATCCTGAAAGAGAGTGTCCCCAGGAGAGCATACCAAGACGGAATAATCCAAGAGAAATAGGAAGGAACTGCATGATCATTGATCCCTGTCTCTAGAAGCTGCATTGTCTCTCTCGCCATATTCTATTGGTTAAATTAGTCGCAAGCCTGTTAAGATTCAGGCAAAAGGGGTTATAGCTGCTTTCTCTTAGTAGGAAGAATGCCAGAGAATTTGAGGCCACGTTTTAAAGCTACTACAGGCAAAGAATGGGAGTGCTAACTAGAAGGAGATATAAGTAAAAGACTTTTTAAAATGTTTAATGATGACGGAAAGCATGAAGATGAAAGGGAGATATTAAATAAACAGGAGCAATAATTAATAGGGAATTAATTTCTGCAAATCCAGGTAGGAGAAAGTCAAAATCTCAAACAGAGGAACAGCCCCTACATCAGAAAAGTGGTAACACCACTATCCTCATTGAAACTGGAAGGCAAGAGGGATAGGTGTGTTGGTTTAAAAATGCCTGCAAGGGAGTTAGGGTGCAGGTTTGATCCCTGGCCAGGCACAGAAGGTGAAGGATCCAGTGCTGCCGCAGCTACAGGTTAGGTGGCAGCTGTGGCTCAGATCTAACCCCTGGCCCGGAAACTCCATATGCCACTGGGTAGCCAAAGAAAAATAAATAAATAAATAAATAAATAAGCCAAGAGGCAGTTTCCTTGTGGTCTAGTCGCTAGGATTTGGCACTTCTACCACAGCTGCCTAGGTTCGCTCCTTGGTCTGGACACTAAAATCCCACATCAAGCCACTTCATGCCATGGTTAAGAAATAAATAAATAAAAAGAGGAAAGTAATCTTACATGATGCATAGAAAAAAATGACTAGAAAACTAAGGTTTTAAAAAATGCCTGTATATTCCTTGACGCTGCTCCCTTCAAGACGTAGATTCTTGGAGATCCCGTCACGGCTTAGTGGTTAACGAACCCGACTCATATCCATGAGGGTGTGGGTTTAGTCCCTGCCTTGCTCAGTGAGTTAAGGACCCAGCGTTGCCATGAGCTGTGATGTAGGTCACAGACGCAGCTTGGATCCCGCGTTGCTGTGGCTGTGGCTGTGGTCTGCAGCTACAGCTCTGATTCGACCCCTAGCCTGGGAACCTCCATATGCCTCGGGTGCGGCCCTAAAAAACAAAAGACAAAAAAAAAGAAGGTATTTCCTAATTTCCCTCTGCATGTGTGTGAGCTGGACTTGGTGACTTGCTTCTAAAGAAGTGAATAAAGCAGAAATGATAGTGTTGGATTCCAGAGTCTTGGTGATAAAAGGCCAAGCAACTTCCTGCTTTTTCTTTCTCTGTCTTGGATCAGTTGCTCTGGGAAAAGACAGCTGCCTCAGGATGCTCAGGCGGCCATGTGGATGAACAGAGGCTCTTTGCCAACAGCCATGTGAGTGAGCCATCTTGGAGTGTATCCTTCTACCCTAGACAAGCCTTCAGCTGACTGCAGTCCCAGCTAACAGCTTGACTGAACCCTCATGAGAGACCCTGAGCCAGAACCAGCCAGCTAAGCTGCTCCTGGATTCCTGACCCTGAGAAACCTTGTAAAGTAATCAATGTTTGTTGTTTTAAGCCACCAAGTTGTGGGGGTAATTTATTATACAGAAATAGACAGTTTATACAGATTGTGGTGCCTAAAAGTTCTGCCATAGCAAAAGCCAAAAAAAATAGTTGGTCAGTGGGTGGAAGCTGGAAGGGCTTCGATATGAGTGTCAGTGAAATCTTGAGTCTTTTGAAAAATTATGGAGTTCTAGAGTTTCCATCGTGGCGCAGCGGAAACAAGTCCAACTAGTGAACCATGTGGTTGCAGGTTCAATCCCTGGCCTTGCTCAGTGGGTTAACGATCTGGCGTTGCCATAAGCTGTGGTGTAGTTCGCAGACACGGCTTGGATCTGGCGTTGCTGTGACTGTGGTGCAGGCCAGCTGCTATAGCTCTGATTCAACCCCTAGCCTGGGAACCTCCATATGCCGCAGGTGTGGCCCTAAAAAAAAAAAGCAAAAAAAAAAAGAAGAAGAAGAAAATTACAGGCCAATATCACTGATGAACATAATGTTCCCAAAACTTCAACGTCTGTCTGCTGCTGCTGAACAGAAACACCAAGACAAAGTTTTGGAGAAGTGAAAAGGAAGAGCTTTTACTGCTTTGCCAGGCAAAGGAGGCTGTCGTGGTCTGTGATCTTCTTTCTAGAATAAAGAAGAATACTTCATCAAGTAGTGAACATCTTTCATTTGTTGGGGGTTTTAGCTCTGCAGAAGAGCTCAAAGCTACTGTTATGTGTATCCCTTGAGGTGGAACCAGAACCCTGCCCCAAGGCTGCACTATTTTTCCTTGACAGCTCCTCCCTTGTCTCTGCACCCGCTCCCTTCAAACAGCAGGAGCTGTTTGAACGTGCCCTTTTGGAACTCAGGGAAGTTCTTGGAGGCTGAATTAAGCCTACATCCTCCAAAAAAAAAAAGGAGGGGGGTACACGTAAAGGCTTTTTTGTGCCCAGGAGTTCCCACAGGGTCCTGCTTGTTTTCAAGACATAAAAAAAAAAAATTCCTAAACAAAACACTAGCAAACCAAATGCAACAGAACGTTGAAAGAATCAAGTGGGGTTTATCCCAAGGATGCACATGATAGGGATGGAGTAGGATAGTTACACAGGTAGTTGTAGAAGTCCCAATAGGGGACCATAAGTAGAGAGGGAAACCTAAGGAACTTTGGGAGACCAGTGAAAGTTAATAATCACTCAAAGAAACCATCAGAACGAAGCAGACTTGATTAACTATGAAACCACAAATAAAAGCGTGAGATAGCACCGGGAACTATGTCTAATCACTTGTGTTGAATCCATATATGTGTGTGTAACCGGGTCACCACACCATGCAGTTGGAAAATAGAAATCTGTAAACCAGCTATAATGGAAAAATAAAAAATAAAGTAAAATTAAAAAAAAAAAAGCATGAGTTATGCCTCAAGTCATTAATTGAAAGATAAAATGAGGCCTGAATTCAAGTTTAGCAAAACAATGACCCTTAGGACCTAGGACGGGAGTTTAAGGGAAAGATGGCTTTCCAAAAGAGCACATCCTAATTATACAGAAACCTGAGATGATTCAGCGCTTTTTTTTCTTTTTTAGGACCGCACCAGCAGCATATGGAAGTCCCCAGGCTAAGGGTCGAATTGGAGCTACAGCTGCCAGCCTGCACCACAGCCACAGCAACGCAAGATCCAAGCTGCGTCTGTGACTTACATCACAGCTCACAGCAACGCCGGATCCTTAACCCACTGAGTGAGCCCAGGGATCGAACCCGTATCCTCATGGATACTAGTTGATTTGTTTCCACTGAGCCACTACAAGTACTCCCAATTCAACATATTTTAGCATATGTTACCACCTTTCTGCTGATTTTAATAAGTACCAAGTCCTAGTTTGACCTCATAGAGTCAAATACTCTTACCAGATAAAAAGGAGGAGCTAATGATGTAAGCCTGATGTCTACTCAAAGAAAGAGGAAGAGGCGGTCTTTCCCCACTCCCCATTTTTCTTGTATTATAAAAGTGTAGCCCACAAGTTCCCATTGTGGATCAGTGGTAACAATCCAACTAGTATCCATGAGGATGTGGGTTTGATCTCTGGCATTGTTCAGTGGGTTAAGGATCCGACATTGCCTATGAGCTGCAGTGTAGGTTGTGGACATGGCTTGGATCTGGTGTTGCTGTGGCTGTGGTATAGGCTGGCAGCTGCAGCTTAGATTTGACCCCTAGCCTGGGAACTTTCATATGCCACAGGTGTGGCCTTAAAAAGACAAAAGACAAAAAAAAAAAAAAAGACTGCAAATCAAAATTACAATGAAGTATCACCTTACTCCTGTCAGAATTGCCTCCATCAAAAAGTCTACAAATAATAACCGCTGGAGAGGGTGTGGAGAAAAGGGAACCCTCCTACACTACTGGTGGGGATGCAAATTGGTGCAGCCACTGTGGAGAACATGTGGAGATTCTTCAAAACACTAAAAATGGGGTTGCTATATGATCCAACTATCCCACTCCTGAGCATATATCCAGAAAAAACTGTAATGTGAAAAGATACATGCACCACAACGTTTGTAGCAGCACTATATACAATAGCCAAGAAACCGAAACATCCATGGACATGATGAATGCATGTGACATCTATATATAGATATATCTATATAGGAAGGGATATTATGCCATAAAAAAGTGAAATAATACCATTTGCAGCAACATGGATGGACTTAGAGATTATCATACTAAGTGAAATAAGTCTTACAGAGAAAAATTCCGTATCATGTCACTTATATGTGGACTCTTAAAAAATAATACAAATCAACTTATTTACAAAACAGAAATAGACTTACAGACATAGAAAACAAACAAAGAGGAAAGGAAGTAGGGAAGGATAAATTAGGAGTTTGGGATTAACATATACACACTAGTATATAAAAAAAATAGATAACCAACAAGGACCTGATGTATATCGCAGGGAACTATATACAATAAAAGTAAATAAATACATAAACAAATAGTTCCCTTCTGATTAAGCAGGTTAAGGATCCAGCATCGCTCCTGCAGTGGCTCAGGCTGATGCTGTGGCATGGTTTCAGTCCCCGGCCCAGGAACTTCCACAGCCTCAGGCACAGCCAAAAAAAGGGAAGATTTATGGAAGACTCATTTTTGTTGTTGCTGTTGTTTTGTTTGTTTTTTGGCTGCTCTGAAGTATGCAAAAGTTCTTGGGCCAGGGGTTGAACCTGCACCACAACAGTGACCCATGCCATAGCAATGACAATGCCAGAGCCTTAATTTACTAAGCCACCAGGGGACTCCAGACTCATGTTTTTGTTTTTTTTCTTTTTAGGGCCACACCCACAGCATATGGATGTTCCCAGGCTAGGGGTAGAATCAGAGCTATAGCTGCCATCCTAGGCCATAGCTACAGCAACACCAGATCTGAGCCTCATCTCGGATCTGGCACCACAGCTCATGGCAACGCCAGATCCTTAACCCACTGAGTAAGGCCAGGGATGGAACCCTTATGGTTCCTAGTTGGATTTGTTTCCACTGCACCACGATGGGAACACCCAAACTCACATTTTTAGGAGAGTATGTATGTATGTATGTATGTATGTATGTATGTATGTATTGTTAGGGCCACACCTGTGGCATATGGAAGTTCCTGGACTAGGAGCTGAATCAGAGCTGCAGCTGCCACAGCCACAGCCACAGCCACAGCCACAACAAAGCCAGATCTGAGCTGCATCTGCAACCTGCGCCAGAGCTTGCAGCAATGCTGAATCCTTAACACAAGGACAGGAATCAAACCCTCATCCTCATGGATAGTAATTGTGTTCTTTTTTTTTTTCTGGCCATACTCATGGCATATGCAGGTTCCCAGGCTAGGTAGGGGTTGAATTGGAGCTATAGCTGCCGGCCTACACCACAGCCACAGCAACATCAGATCTGAATGAAAAGATGGTCAACATCACTCATTATTAGAGAAATGCAAATCAAAACCACTATGAGATAGCACCTTACACCGGCCAGAATGGCCATCATCAAAAAGTCTACAAACAGTTAAGTGCTAGAGAGGGTGTGGAGAAAAAGGAACTCTGTTACACTGTTGGTGAGAATGTAATTTGGTGCATACTGTGGAAAACAGTATGGAGATTCCTCAGAAAAGTAAAAATAGAATTACCATTTGATCCAGCAATCCCACTCCTGGGCATCTATCCAGAGAAAACCGTGACTTGAAAAAAACACATGCGCTCCAGTTGCAGCACTGTATACAATTGCCAAGACATGGAAACAACCTAAATGTCCATCGACAGAGTAGTGGATAAAGAAGATGTAGTACATACACACAATGGAATATTACTTAGCCATTAAAAGGAAAGAAATAACGGCATTTGCAGCAACATGGATGGACCTAGAAACTAGCATGCTAAGTGAAGTCAGTCAGACAATGAGACACCAACATCAAATGCTATCACTTACATGTGGAGTCTAAAAAAGGACACAATGAACTTCTTTGCAGAACAGATACTGACTCAGAGACTTTGAAAAACGTAGGGTTTCCAAATGAGACAGTTGGGGATGGGGAGATAATTAATTGAGTAATTTAAAAAAAACACACAAGGAGTTCCCGTCATGGCTCAGTGGTTAACAAATCCGACTAGGAACCATGAGGTTGCAGGTTCGATCCCTGGCCTTGCTCAGTGGGTTAAGGATCTGGCATTGCCGCGAGCTGTGGTGTAGGTTGCAGACACGGCTCGGATCCCGCGTTGCTGTGGCTGTGGCGAAGGCCGACGGCTACAGCTCCTGTTAGTCCCCTAGCCTGGGAACCTCCATATGCCACGGGTATGGCCCAAGATAAGGCAAAAAGACAAAAAAAACTTAAAAAAAAAACAAAACAAAACATCAGATCCATGGCAATGCCAGATCATTAACCCACTGAGCGAGGCCAGGGATCTAACCCACAACCTCATGGTTCCTAGTTGGATTCTTTTCCACTGTGCCACAATGGGAACTCCTAAGAAAGTATTTAGAGGAACACTGCCTGCTTGGACTGAAAGAGTCAAAGCCTATACAGAATGAAAAAATATCTTTTGACCATCTAAAATTCAACCGATGAAATGCAATCTATGCAAAGTATGCAACTGCAAACATAAGCTGTCCTTCGTGTAAAAGGAAGAATAACTAAAAGGAAAGAACCAAGAGCCCAGAAGGTAGAACCAAGAGCCATGGTGAATTATCCTTTGTCCTAAATTTGCCCATCTGCATTTTAGAATTGCTATAGACCAGTGTTTCATTTGTGCCTGCATTTCTGCCCTTTTTGGACGGGACTGTCCATAGTGGTTATCTTACATGTACCACCATTGCCTGTTAGGTGTGAATGAGATAGATAACTTGTCTCTTTAGTTCATGGGTCTTCAGATCAAAGAAAGCTGTATGAGAGGCTATAATTAAGGAACTACACCCTCAGACAGATGACCAGGTTAGAGTGGTCAGAGAGTGAATGATAAGGAATTTTAAACCAATCCCTGAAATGTGAATTGGAAATTGGCAGACGGAAAGAAAAGAAATATATTTTCTGAATTGGGGCAATGGTTTATTGGCCATTGCTTCATTTGAATTCTAATTGGCTAAGTGACAGGAAACCCAAAGTAACAATGGCTTAAACAAGATAGAAGTTTATTTTTGTCTGACACAAGGAATCTGGAGGTAGATTATTCAAGGCTAGTATGGGAGCGCCATTCAATGAAACTCTAAGGGAATTGGCTGTTACCAGCAGGAACTCTAGGGTTTACTTTTGTCACATGACTTTATATTTTACATTTGCTTCTTTTTTTTTTTTTTTCGGTTTGGCTGTGTCTGCAGCATGCACAAGTTTCTGGGCCAGGGATCAAACCTGAGCCACAGCAGTGATAACACCAGGTTCTTAACTACTAGGCCACCAGGGAACTCCCATGTTTTATTTATTTTATGCTATTGTTGTTGTTCTTCCACATAGTCCACTGGCTAGATTGAATTTTCTTCTGCTGATGTAAAAGTTGTATATTTATATTTTGTTCATATTGTGGTTGCCCTTAATTTATTACATATATATGCATATATATATTTATATATATAATCCTAATGGATAATTATATGCATTTCATCCCCTCAACAATAAAGCACCCTCGTATCTCTTTTCCTCCACTCCTCCCCAATGTTGATATTGTTTGTAATGTTCTTCTTGATTCTCTTTTATTTATTTCTCATTATTACCTATATTGTTAAAGTAATCTGTTCTCTATATTTATCATTCTCTCTTTTTTTTTTTTTGGCAACACCCTCAGCAGGCAGAAGTTCCCAGGCCAGGGAGTGAACCCGAGTCAGAGCTGTAACCAGGGCCACAGCAGTGACAACACCATGTCCTTAACCACTGAGCCACTAGGTAACTCCTATCATTGCTATTTTAAAATTTTGATCCTTCTATTCCTATAATTCTTAGATTGCATATGTGTAATTGTGTGTGTGTGAGAGAGAGAGATTTAGTTGATTGTATTTTTCATGATGGATGTATTTTGGTCTGTGAACTCATGTCCAGGGGTGGGTATTGACTACTCTGCTAATGCAATGCTTCTCAAACTGTGATGAACAACAAGACTGCCTTTGTTCCCATTCTGTTGCAGGCCTGTTTGTTATATAAAGCTTTTCAAATTCCTAATCTTACTGTCTATACTTTTTTTTTTGTCTTTTTAGGGCCGCACCCACAGCATTTGGAGATTCCCAGGCTAGAGGTCGAATCAGAGCTATAGCTGCCGGCCTACACCACAGCCACAGCAGTGCCAGATCCAAGCCACATCTGTGACCTACTCCACAGCTCATGGCAACGCCGGATCTTTAATCCACTGAGCAAATCCAGGGATCAAACCTGTGTCCTCATGGAACCTAGTCAGCTTCATTAACCACTGAGTCATGACAGGAACTCGTACTATCTATACTTATTACAGACCAGAAACATCCATCCTTGAACCACACTTTGAGTGGTACTGTCCTAATGCATACTGGGAAATGGTATTGGTTCAGAGTGGTATATTGTATTAGGTTTTCCAACTATTTCCTTCCTTCACTCTGAGAGGATTATGTGTCATCACCACTGCTATGGGACTTCAGTGCCTGTCTGGAGACAAAGTGTATCTCCCTGCCCCAATGTCCGATTTGATTTTGTGACCTGCTTGGGCCAGTGGAATATGAGAGTACAGCATGCCAGGTCTGAGCAGAAGCTTTAAGAGCATCATGTGTTTCTACCAGCTCTCTTATTCTTCCACCTGGCTGCAAGAATCATGTGACCCAAATAGAGGCTGCTCTTATAGCCCAGTATATGCCCTAGCGGGAAGCACATGGAACCAAGAGGCTGACCTGGAAATACCAACATATAAATATTTGTTTGTTGTACACCAAGGCTTAGCAAACTACAATCCATAAGCCATTTCCAATCTACTACATTGTAAGGCCCATAAGCTAAGTTTTTTTTTTTCTTTTCTTTTTTCTTTTTGGTTACACCTGTGGCATATGGAAGTTCCCAGGCCAGGGACTGAACCTGCGCCAGAGCAGCCATCCAGACTGCTGCAGTGACAATGCCAGATCCTTAACCCACTGAGCAGGGCCAGGGATTGAACCTGCATCCTCATGGATATATACTTGTTGGGTTCATTACTGCTGACCCACAACGGAAACTCCATGGTCAATTATTTTATGACAAAGGAGAAATTCCCTGATGGCTCAGTGGGTTAAAGATCCGGTGTTGTCACTGCTGTGCTCAGGTCACTGCTGTGGTGTGAGTTTGATCCCTGGCCTGAATACTTCTGCATGCTGCAAGCATGGCCAGAAAAGAGTGAAACTGAACCCTTATCGTACACCATACACAAAAATCAACTCAAAATGGATTAAAGGGTTTCATATAAGCTCTGAAACCATAAAACTCCTAGAAGAAAACTCCTAGGCACTAAGCTTCTTGACACAGGTCTTGGCAATGATTTTTTGCTTTATTTTTCTTTTGGCAATGATTTTTTGGATTTGATCCTAAAAACAAAGGCAATAAAAGCAGAAATAGACAAGTGGGACTATATCATACTAAAAGCTTTCTGCATGGCAAAGGAAACAGTTAACAAAATGAAATGACAACCTATCAAATGGGAGAAAATATTTTCAAATCATATATCTGATAAGAGGTTAATATCCAAATATATATAAAGAACACATACAACTCCATAGCAAAAAAAAAAAAAAAAAAAAAAACCAATCTGGAGTTCCCTGGTGGCTCAGCAGGTTAAGGATCTGGCATTGTCACAGCTGTGGCTGGGCTTGCTGCTGTGGTGCAGATCCCTGGCCCAGAACTTCTACATGCCACAGGCATAGCCAACCCCCCCAACAAGCAAACAAACAAAAAGCCAAAAATAAAAGCCAAAGCAAACCAAAACAAAAGTCAGAGGAGAGACAGATACCATATAAACTCACTTATACATGGAATCTAAACAAAACAAAACTGGAGTTCTCTTGTGGTGCAGCAGGTTAAGGATCCAGCATTGTCACAGCAGAGGCTTGGCTTGATGCTATGGGGTGGGTTTGATCCCTGGCCTGGGAATTTTCATATGCTGTGAGTGCTGCTGAAAAATAAAAAATAAAATAAAATAAAACAAAGGAAATGAGCTCCTACGTACGGATTAGTGGTTGCCAAGTGCAAGAAGGTAGAGGGCTGGGCAAAGGGGGTCAAAAGTACAAACTTCTAGTTAAAAAATAAAGACGTCATGGTGATGTAATGTATAGTATGGTAACTACAGTATAACAATACTGTATGGTATATTCAAAAGTTGCTAAAAGAGTGGATCTTATATATTCTCATACAAGGAAAAAATATGTAAATATGTGTGGTGATGGATATTAACTAGACTCATCATGGAGATCATGTCACAATATATGCCAATATCAAATCATTACATTGCATACCTGAAAAAAATACAATGCTATATGTCAATTATATCTCAAGAAAAAAGTAATCAGTGGAAGTCCCTGTCGTGGCTCAGAGGAAATGAATCTGACTAGCATCTATGAGGACGCAGGTTCCATCCCTGGCCTCACTCAGTGGAATAAGGATCCGGCGTTGCTGTGAGCTGTGGTGTAGGTCACGGATGCGACTTGGATCCTGCGTTGCTGTGGCTGTGGTGTAGGTCGGCAGCTACCACTCCGATTTGACCCCCAGCTTGGAAACCTCCATATGCCATGGGTGCAGCCCTAAAAGGCCAAAAAAAAAAAAAGGTAATTAAGGGGTTCCCACTGTGGCGCAACAGGATTGGTGATGTCTCTGAAGCGCTGAGATGAAGGGTCAGTCTTGAGCCTGGCACAGTGGGTTAAGGATTCAGCATTGCTGCAGCTGTGGCATACATCACAACTGCAGCTGGGATGTGATCCCTGGCCAGGAGCTCCATATGCCTTGGAGCAGCCAAAAAAGAAAAAAAATTAATCAAAACATACTAATATTTTGTGATTGTGACACATGAAAACTACTTGAAGTTTAAATTTCAGTGTTCATACAATTTTATCAGAACACAGTAATATTCATTCATTTACATATATCTCTGGCTTCATTTATGCCACAAGGACAGAGCCAAGGAGCTACAACATACAGCCCTATGTCCCACAAAGCCCCAAATATTTACTATCTGCCCTTCACAGAAAAAGTTTACCAGCCTCTGTTGTAAGCTACAGAGACTTTGAGGTTGTTACATTTAAAAGCGGAATAAAAATTAAATCTCACTTGTTTCATTTAACATATTGCTTTACCCAAAGTAATGTCTTACTTAAAGTTATTCACTATCATAACATTAGGTTAACATTTCCGTAATTCATTCTGTTTATCTCCCTACTCTACTGGCTACAAAATGTTACCCAAACTGTGAAAGTCCTCATTTACCAAGATGGACAGTGCTGGACCTAGATTTGCTCAGTGCCCTTTCCTCTCACTGTTGTTGAAAACTCCCCCAGGTGGACTGCCTGGTAGTAAGCACATTCCTCCAGGCTGCAGGAGGGAGGCTTGCCAGACTCCTAAGGCAGAGGCGATATTTTCTGGACACTCCACCAGTCCTTCCAGGAGGGCCTAGAGTGCAGACTCCTCTTCACTCCCCAAGTTGCTCACAGGCACAACCCACTCTTGTCTCAAGCCTCAGAACTATCCCGGGGGCTTATCTGTTGCTGCTGAGACAAAGGGTTCTGCAAGACCCACTCAGCACCCATGCTTGTGAACTGGCGAACTAGGCTGGTTCTAGAAATGCGGGGGTCCACTGCCCAGTGAGATTCAGGAAGCAGCAGATACATTCTTCTCCCTTCCTCCCCACCAGGTCCAGTTAGAGGATGCAGTAGTTTCATACAACCTTGCTGATGACATCTCTGGAGACCAATCACCTGTGCTTGTTATGATGCTGGGGCCAACTCAGTAATGCATCTATATTTTTACTGAATTCCTTCCCTGATTTACTCCCCCCCCCCCACTCCTGCTTCCCTGGGACCACACTATTCCCAAAAGTGTTAGCACATAAGTTTTTGCCTTAGGCACTGCTTTCTAGGGAACTAGGCTTAGGCACTGACCCTCTCATTCTACTTTGTTCCCCAAAAGTTATCGTTTTAACAGTTTAGTATGGACCCTCTATTAATTAATTGTCTCCCATCAGTGAGGTTTTGTTTTAAGTTTTTGGTGTTCTGGGGCTTTTTGTTTTGTTTTGTTTTTTGTTTTTTTATTTTTAGAGCCGCACCCATCCACAGCATATGGAAGTTCCCAGGCTAGGGGTCGAATCTGAGCTATAGCTGCTGGCCTACGCCACAGCCACAGCAACTTGGGATCCAAGTTGCATCTTTGACCTACACCACAACTCTCAGCAACACTGGATCCCCAGCCCACTGAGAGAGGCCAGGGATTGAACTTGTGTTCCCATGGATACTAGTCGGATTTATCCACCCTGTGCCACAACAGGAACTTTTGTTTAGTTGTTTTATGTCATGATATCATACTATACATTTCCTCTGAGCCTTTTTTTTTTTCTCAGCTGTGCCCATGGCATAGGAACTGGGAACCTACACCAGAACTGGGAATCTGCGCCAGATCAGTGACCTGAACCTATGCAGTGACAATGCCAGATCCCCAACTTGCTGTGCCACAAACGAAATCCCCCTGAGTCTTATTATTATTGGTTTTTTTGGGGGCTTTTTTAGGGCTGCACCTGCGGCATGTGGAGATTCTCAGGCTAGGAGGTCCAATCAGAGCTGTAGCTGCGGGCCTACACCACAGCTCACAGCAATGCCAGATCCTTAACCCACTGAGTGGGGCCAGGGATTGAACCCTCGTCCTCATGGATGCCAGTAGCATTCGTTAACCTCTGAGCCATGATGGGAATTCCTCCCTGAGGCTTATTTTAAACAATAGGTTTTAGATATCTCTCAAAGTCAGTATACATAAAATTGATCTCATTCTTTTCCCCAGTGTTTTATCACAAAAACTTTCAATTATACAACAGAGTTGAAAGAATTTTATAGTGAATACCCATGTACACACCACCTACACCCTTTCATTAATATTTTAATAGACTCGCTTTATCTCATACCTACCCATCCCTCCATTCATCCATTCATTTTCCGTTTTGATGCATTCCAAAGCAAACTGAAAGCATCACTACACTTCTCTCTTAAAAATCAGTATAGAGGAGTTCCTGCTGTGGCAAG
Organism: Catagonus wagneri; assembly: GCA_004024745.2. Classification (NCBI taxonomy): domain Eukaryota; kingdom Metazoa; phylum Chordata; class Mammalia; order Artiodactyla; family Tayassuidae; genus Catagonus; species Catagonus wagneri. Next base: position 6,691,283 of record PVHT020000046.1, read on the forward strand.
GCTCTCAAAAATATACATACTTTAATTTAAAAGTCCTTTATTGCTGGGGTTCCCATTGTAACTCAACAGGTTAAGGACCCAGTGTCGTTTCTGGGAGGATGTGGGTTCAATCCCAGGCCTCGCTCAGTGGGTTAAGGATCTGGAGTTGCTGCAAGCTCTGGCATAAGTCACAGACGCAGTTTAGATCCAGTGCTGCTGTGGCTTTGGTACAGGTCTCAGCTGCAGCTCCAATTCAACCCCTGGACTGGGAACTTCCATATGCTACAGGCGCAGCTATAAAAAGAACAAAAAATCCTTTATTGCTAAAAAATTCTAACCATCACCTGAGCTTTCAGCAAGTTATAGTAGTACCATCCAAGATCACTGATCACAGAGTTCTGTTGTGGCTCAGGGGGTTATGGACCGAGGTTGCCTCTGGGAGGATGCAAGTTTGATCCCGGGCTTCACTCAGTGGGTTAAGGATCCGGTGTTGCCACAAGCTGCAGTGTAAAGTTGCAGATGCAGCTTGGATCCAGCGTTGTGGTGGCTATGGCACAGGCTGGCAGCTGCAGCTCTGATTCAACGCCTAGCTCAGGAACATCCATGTACTATGGGTGTGGCAATTTAAAAAATAAAAAAAGATCACAGATCACCATAACCAATCCAGTAATAATGAAAAGTTTGAAATACTGCAAGAATTACCAAATTGTGACACAGAGACATGAAGTGAGCAAATGTTGTTGGGAAAATGGTGCTAACAGACTTGCTCGACTCAGGGTTGCAACAAATCAATTTGTAGTTTAATATCGGTGAGACACAATAAAGCAATGTGTAATAAAATGAGATATGCCTTACAAACAATAATGCACAGACATGTAAGCACTCATATGTCTGATTTGTAATAGGTGGACTCGGTTGGACTAAACTGCATTTCCCAGAATTTCCTTGACGTGTATTTCCTTTAGAGTGGGCCGCAAAGGAGGTTTGGAGAGCAGAAGGAAAGTTGCAGCCATTTGGTAGTTCACACGCATTGTTGGTGACCTGCCGACTAACCTTGAAGATGAAGCAGCAGCTAGAACTGCAACTTCTCTACCTTCCCCTGGATCCTCCTCCAGTTTCTCCAACTCCCAGCCCAGTTGCCTGTGTTTTGCTCTGTGATAAAGGGCTCTGGCTTTTGTCCATATCAGAAAGCCTGGAAGCATTGAAAACTGCCATGCCTAGGTTCCATTCCATCCCTGTCGCGTGCTGGCTCATGCTGGTAGGTCCAGACTGCTTCCGAGATCCCCATTTACCCTCATCTTCCCTTCTACATCGCCTGTCTTCATTTCTGTAAAAGAGATTCCCTAGAAGTGGAATTGCTAGGGCAGAAGGTATGCCGATTTAAAATTTTGGTATAGGAGTTCCCGTCGTGTCTCAGTGGTTAATGAATGCGACTAGGAACCATGAGGTTGCGGGTTCGATCCCTGGCCTTGCTCAGTGGGTTAAGGATCCGGCGTTGCCTTGAGCTGTGGTGTAGGTCGCAGACGTAGCTTGGATAGGTGTTGCTGTGGCTGAGGTGTAGGCCGGCAGCTGTAGCTCCGATTCAACCCCTAGCCTGGGAGCATCCATATGCCGTGAGTGCGGACCCTCCCCAAAAGAGCAAAAATAAAATAAAATGTTGATATACTGACGAATTGCCCATCTCTACCAATTTGCACTCTCTCAAATGGTGTATCAGAGAATACAAACGAAGTACCTGCAGCCATCATCAAACGGGATTATTATGCATCCTTCTAATTGTTACTAACTTGATTGGTTAAAAATAACAACTATTTTTCCTTTTTCTTTTTGGCTGAGTTTACCGCATATGGGAGTTACCAGGCCAGGGACTGAACCCTCACCACAGCAGTGACCTGAGCCACTGCAGTGACAATGCTGGATTCTTAACCCGCTGCACCAAAAGGGAACTGTTTTTAATTACTGTAGCTTTGTATCATGTTTTACATTAATTATCAGTGGAATAACTTTTTTATTAACACTTAATAAGGTACTTTTTTTTTTCTGACCATTTTAGTACTTATTTTTTCACTGAAATTAAAATGTATAATTTCAGGAGTTCCTGTTGTGGTGCAGCGGAAACGAATCTGAGTAGCATCCATGAGGATGTGAGTTTGATTGCTGGCCTCACTCAGTGGGTTAAGGATCCAGCATGCCATGAGCTGTGGTGTAGGTTGCAGATGTGGCTTGGATCCCGTGTCGCTGATGCTGTGGCATAGGCCAGCAGCTGCAGCTCCGATTCGACTTTTAGCCCGGAAACTTCCACATGCCGCAGGTGTGGCTCTAAAAAGGAAAAAATTTAAAGAAAATTTTAAAAATATATATTATTTCAGCGAGTAACCTTGTACAAAAGCACTAAGAAAATGTTTGCTACTGTTGTTACCTCCTATGCAGTCAATCAACTTTGGCTTATTGCCACAATTGTGCGGGCTTTTCATACTAGTCTAGAGTGAATGGGTTTAATACCAAATCTCTCATTGTGGATTGAGTTTTCTGGGAAGCAGATGCTGAGTTAGAGTTGGGAATATAACAGGACTAATGGGGAGCAACACCTTTGAAAGAAAACGGGCAGAAGCAAAATTGAGGAAAGATATCAGTCACTGACAAAGTCTCTGCCAGCCCATTGGGAAACTCCAGAGCAAACACTATCATAGGAAGGAGTCCCAGATTTTGACTGGGCTAAAGCTAAAGCAGTCAGATGTACTAACAGCTGGAGACTGTCAGCAAATTCTTTCATGAAGAGGGATATATCTCAGTGGCACATCCCTTGAGGTCTGCCGCATCACTCTTCTCAGCTCTGTGCTGGTGAGCATGGGGAGGTCTTTTAGTCATTCAGCAAACATTCTTAAGTACTTCTTATATACCAGGCACTGAGCTAGATACTACTACTATGAAGATGACTGGTATATTTTCTTTTTCTCTCTTTCTTTCTTTCTTTTTTTTTTTTTTTTTTTTTGCCATGCCCTTGTCATGTGGAAATTCCCAGGCCAGGGATCTGAACCCATGTCACAGAAGCAACCCAAGCTGTTGCAGTGACAATGTCAGATCCTTAATCCACTATGCCATAAAGAACTCCTGGAATATTTTCAGTGAGTTCCTTTTCTCAAATTAGTCTCAGCCCCTGCAGAGATGGGATAGGAGCTCACCATGCAAAGGGAGAAAAGCCAGCGCTACCTGTGCCACGGTGGGGGGGGTGTTGCTTTTTATTTTCTTTTGTTTTATTTTGGCTGCGCCTGTGGCATATGGGAGTTCCTGGGTCAGGGCTTGAATCCGGGCTGCAGCAGTGACCTATACCGCAGCTGTGGCAATGCCGGATCCTTTAACCCACTGAGCTGGGCTAGGGATCAAAACTGTGCCTCTGCAGCAAACTAAGCCACTGCAGTTGGATTCTCAACCCACCATACCAGAACGGGAACTCAGTATGGGGTGTTTTTTAAATGCATGACCTTTTACTTATCCATAATACAAGGCAAAATATGCTAAAAGGAAAGATTCAGAAGTTCTGGAAACGAGTACCAGATCTGGCAAATAGTAGGCATTGAATAAGCATTGTTGACTGAGAGGCTATGGCAGTCGGAGGAGGGGGAAATTATTTTGTCCTGAGAAATAGATTTGTTTGTCACCTACCAATCAGTCAACAATAAAATTTTTGTAGACTCAGTTACAATCTATTTAGCTGATGCAGGATTCAAATAAAACAAAGTAGACAAGGAATTCCCTTCGTGGCTCAGGGGTTAACGAATCCGACTAAGAACCATGAGGTTGTGGGTTCGATTCCTGGCCTTGCTCAGTGGGTTAAGGATCCGGCGTTGCCGTGGGCTGTGGTGCAGGCCAGCAGCTACAGCTCCGACTGGACCCCTAGCCTGGGAACCTCCATGTGCCGCGGGTGCGGCTCTAAATAAAGGCAAAAAGACAAACAAAAAAAAACAAAGTAGACAAAAATTTGTCTTTATAGTCCTCCCATCCTCCTGCCTCCTTCAAGCCCTCCTCCCACCCATAATTTTTATTTCCTTCCAATCATAATTAAAACTCAGAGCTCCCACCGTGGCTCAGAGAGTTAGGAACCCAACATTGTCTCTGTGAGGATGCAGGTTCAATACCTAGCCTGGCTCAGTGGGTTAAGGTTCCAGCACTGCTGTAAGCTGCAGTGTAGATCACAGACACAGCTGGGATCTGGTGTTGCTGTGATTGTGGTATAGGTCACAGCTGCAGCTCCAATTCGACTCCTGACCCAGGAAATTCCATAGGCCAAGGGTGTGACCATAGAAAAGATAAAAAACTCTCATTCCTTAACTCTGTTGCGAGTTGATTTGATTATTTTACTATAATGCCTCACAGCAATTTAAGAATGATTTGTGTGTGTGTGTGATTTTTAGGGCTGCACCTATGGCTTATGGATGTTCCCAGGCTAGGGCTCGAATCTGCCTGCCTGCACCACAGCCATAGCAACGTGGAATCTGAGCCGCATCTGCGACCAACACCACAGCTCACGGCAACGCCGGATCCTTAACCCACTGAGCAAGGCCAGGGATCAAACCCGCAACCTCATGGTTCCTAGTCAGATTCGTTTCTGCTGCGCCACGATGGGAACTCCAAGAATGATGTTTAATGGAGTTCCCGTTGTTGGCTCAGCAGGTAATAAACCCGATTAGTATCATGAGGATGCGGGTTCCATCCCTGGCCTTGCTTAGTGGTTTAAGGATCCAGACTTGTGGTGAGCTGTGGTGTAGGTCGGAGAAGAGGCTCATATCCCGAATTGCCTTGGCTGAGGCTTAGGCCTCAGCTCCCACTCTGATTCAACCCCTAGCCTGGGAACCTCCATGTGCCTCAGGTGTGGCCCGAAAAAGAAAAAGAAAAAAAGGAACGATGTTTAAATGTCACAAACACATTTGCATTTTGAAATGAGAGTTTTTAAAACACAGTCATTCTGTATGGCAGGGCTTGTGACAGCTGACTTTGTCATTTGATGGCTCAGGCCTCAAGAGGAGGCTGTTCACACAGGGCCTCAGGATTGCTACTGTGGGAAAATTGTTTCTTTAGATCGGTGCAGGCAGGGGTTTCTAGGGTAGGAGCCTACGAGGGAGTTTTCCCTGCTGTGGCTGCGCCCACATCATAATACTAGTATAAGGGAAAAGAGAGAAAGCTTTCTTATATCTGTGATCATTCTCCCACCCCCTTACCCAGTACAGCTATGCCAATGGCTGGCTGAGGCTGAGTGGGCACAGGGACTCATGGCAAGGCCCATCCTCTAAGGACTTCCACAGTGACCCCTTAAAGGAAAATCGGAAGAGATTATCTCAGAAGTTCTGCAGGAAAATTTGGCTTTCCCAGCCCCTGGTTTGGTTCCCCTCCTAAGTGCTCCCAAGCACCATGCTTTCACACTTAGCGAACTGCATAAAAGTGCCTATTTAATTTGTCCGTCATCCCCGCAGACCACAAGATACTTGGGGGCAGGGCAGTCTCTCATTCTCCGAGGTGTCCCAGGAACTAGAAGTACTCAATAAACATTAGAAAAAAGAACAGGGGTGACGGCTGTTATACTGTGTGAATGTTATAATGCGATTGTTTCTTGGCACAGAGCCCCACACCCTTGGAATTTCTTAAGTGATAAGAGCGATAAAAGTGTCTTGATATTTATAACAAACCCCTTTCAATCATACCTGAGTTTATCTTAATGAGGTCACTTTTGGAAAGTGGGGGCTGGACTATTCACGATAGCCAAGACATGGAAACAACCTAAATGTCCATTGAGAATGAATGAATTAAGAAGATGTGGTACATATAGGCAGTGGAATGCTATTGAGCCATAAAAAAGAACAAAATAATGTCATTTACAGCAACATGGATGGACCTAGAGATTACCACACTAAGTGGAGTAAGTCAGGAAGAGAAAGACAAATACCATATTGTATTACCTGTATGTGGAATCTAAAACACGGCACAAATGAACCCATCTACAAAATAGAAACAGACTCACGACATAGATAACAGACTTTTGGTTGCCTAGGGAGAGGTGGAAGGGAGTGGGATGGACTGGGAGTCTGGGATTAGTAGATAAAAACTATAACATTTAGAATGGATAAGCAATGAGGTCCTAGTGTATAGCACAGGAAACTATATCTAGTCTCTTGGGTTAGATCGTGAAGGAAAGGGAATGTATGTATGTATATATGACTGGGTCACTTTTCTATACAGCAGAAATTGGCACAACATTGTAAATCAACTATACTTTAATAAAAATAAAGATAAATAAAAATGGAAATAAATGTGGGTGCTGGTTACCAGGGGAAACAACCATGGGATTAGAAGATTAGAATATTTAGTCCCAACCCCCTAACCTCAGGGGAGGGAGGAGAGGCTGGAGACTGACTCAACTGACAAAGGCCAATGACCTAGTCATATCCATGTAATGAAGCCTCTATAAAAAACAGGAAAGAACAGGGTTTGGAGAGCTTCTTGGTTGGTGGACACCTAGAGACTGGGAAAGAGTGACGCACTCAGAGAGAGCATGGAAGCTCCAAGCCCTTTTCCATATACTTCATCTTATTTCTTCCATCTGGCTGTTCCTGAGTTAAATCCTTTTATAATAAACTGGTAATCTAGTGGGTTAACTAGTTTCCTGAGTTCTGAGAGCCACTCGAATTCTTGAACCTGATGAAGGGATTGTTGGAACCGCCAACTGATAGCCAGTCGGTCAGAAGCACAGGTGACAACCTGGACTTGAGATTGGCCTCTGAAGTGGGTGGAGGGCCATCCTGGAGGACTGATCTGATGCTATCTCCAGGCAGAAAGTGTCAAGGAGTTCCTATTGCCGTGCATCAGAAACCCAACTAATATCCATGAGGGTACGGGTTTGATCCCTGGTCTCGCTGAGTGGGTTAAGGATCTGGTGTTTCCATGAGCTGTGGTGTAGGTCACAAACGAGGGTCGGATCCAGCATTTCTGGGTCTGTGCTATAGGCCAGCAGGTGTACCTCCGATTTGACCCTTATCCTGGGAACTTCCATATGCTGTGAGTGCGGCCCTAAAAAGCAAAAAAAAAAAGGGTCACAATTGAGTTGAATTGTAGGACACCCAGCTGGTGTTGGAGAATAGCTTGTTGGGGTTGGGGTTGGTACCAGAATCACAAAGAACAAGGCGTGGTTACTGCCCTCCTGGAGCAGGAATTTGGAGTAAAGGAAGTCTACTGGGACTAGGTTTAAAAGAAGTACATTTTCACCCTGGTGAAGTGTATATGGGCGTATGGTGTGAGAAAGAGATAAGAGAGCAATGCAGCATGGAAGGGAGTGGTGTTTTCAGGGAGTATCGCAGATGATGCAAGTGCAAGAGTGAGGTCACCTTTGAAGATGATGCCAGTTTGGATGCATTAGCAAAAACATGAGCTCCTTGAGTTAATATTTTTATAATTTTTCACTATGATTGTTTTAAGATTTTTTTTTAAAAGTCTGATAACTTTAAGCACTATATTCTACTTGCTGGAAAAATGCTACTTATGATTACTTTCTTCAGACCATGATCTAGACCTATACTGTCTGATAGGGCAGTCTCTAGCCCCATGTGGCTATTGAACACTTGAAATGTGACTGGTTTTAATAACATAAAATGTCATTTTGACCATTAAGTAGTAGTCTTTTGAGCTGTTTCTCTCACTTTACTGAATGCTTTTGAGATTCATCCATGTTGTTGAACTAGGTCCTCCCTTTTTTTTTTGTCTTTTCAGGGGTGTACCTGTGGCATATGGAAGTTCCCAGGCTAGGGGTCAAATCGGAGCTGCAGCTGCTGGCCCACACCACAGCCACAGCAATGCCAGATTTGAGTCATATCTGCGACCTATGCTGTAGCTCATGGCAACACCAGATCCTTAACCCAGTCATCGAGGCCAGGGATCGAACCTGCATCCTCATGGTTACCAGTCAGGTTCTTAACCTGCTAAGCCACAAAGAGAACTCCAGTTCCTCCTTTCTTCATTGCTAAGTAATATTCCACTATATGGATATGCCACCCATTTTTCTATTCACTAGTTGAAGAACTTTTGGATTGTTTCCAACTTGAGACATTTATGAAAAAAAGCTACTATAAACATTCAAGTGTGGGAGTTCCCGTCGTGGCTCATTGGTTAAAGAATCTGACTAGGAACCATGAGGTTGGGGGTTCGATCCCTGGCCTTGATCAGTGGGGTTAAAGATCTGGCATTGCTGTGAGCTGTGGTGTAGGCTGCAGAAGCGGCTCGGATCCCGCGTTGCTGAGGCTGTGGTGAAGGCCTGCAGCTACAGCTCCTGTTAGACCCCTAGCCTGGGAACCTCCATATGCTGCGGGTACGGCCCTAGAAAAGGCAAAAAGACAAAAAAAAAATTCACGTGTGGATTTTTCTTTTTCTTTCTTTTTTTTTTTTTTTTCGGTTTTGTTTTTAGGGCCATACCCGCAGCATATGGAAGTTCCAGGCTAAGGGTCAAATTGAAACTGCAGCTGCCAGCCTACACCAGCCAGCCTATACCACAGCCAAGGCAACTTGGGATCCAAGCAGCATCTATGACCTATACCACAGCCCAGAGCAATGCTGGATCCTTAACCCACTGAACAAGGTCAGAGATCGAACCCGTACCCTCTTGAATCCTAGTTGTGTTGGTTAACTGCTGAGCAATGAAGGGAACTTGCGTATGTGGATTTTTTGTGTGAACCCAAGTTTTCATTTCTCTTGGGTAAATACTTAGAAGTGCTTAGGAGGGTTTCCAGGGCATATGCTAGGTGTGCATTTAACTTGATAAAATAAAACAACTACTGCACTCTTTTCCAAAACAGGTGTACTGTTTTTTCGTTCCCACCAGCAGCATATGAGAGTTCCTGTGCTCTGCATCCTTGGCAGTGCTTGGTATTGCCAGGTTTTGTTTTTGTTTTTGCCTCTAAGTGTGTGCTGGTTTTACTTTGCATTGTGGTTTTTATTTGTATTTCCCTAATGACCAATTCTATGGACCGTCTTTCCGGGTGATTATTTGCCATTGATATACCTTCTCTGGTGAAGTTCAAATCTTTTGCTCATCTTTGAAGAACTGAATTGTTTCTGATGTGTTTCAAGGTTGTTTTCAGGAGTTCCCTGGTGGCTCAAAGAGTTAGGGATATGGCATTGTGACTACTATGGTGAGGGCTCAGTCCCTGGCCTGGGAACCTCTGCGTGCCTTGGACCTGGCCAAAAAAGAAAAGTTTATTTTTTCAGGAATTCCTGTTGGGGCTCAGTCATTCATTTCTCTTAGTTGAAATGAATCTGACTAGTATCCATGAAGACCCAAGTTCAACCCCTGGCCTCACTCAGTGGGTTAAGTATCCGGCATTGGTGTAGCTGTGGTGTAGGTCGCAGATGCAGCTCAGATCTGGCGTTGCTGTGGCTGTGGTGTAGGCCGGCAGCTGTAGTTCCGATTTGATCCCTAGCCTGGGAACCTCCATATGTCGAGGGTGAGGCCCCAAAAAGACACACACACACACACTCAAAGACAAAGAAAGGAAAAGTTTATTTTTTTAAAGAACGCTTTAGCCCTGCCTCCAGTCCATGGTCCTGCCTTCCTGTGGAAATGTTTAAGCATTTCCACCTTGTTTTCTTGTGTTTTAAAGTATGTAAGGGATCTTGAACCAACATCACAGAATTCCTGCAATCCAGATATCACCAGAAAAATTATCTTGTAAAGATTGGCTGCTGACAAGCCCTTACCAAAAGCCTGGTTCATATGACTGCTCAAAGGGTCAAAGGAATGTGCTATTTGTTCCTCTAGATTTTATGAGCTCTGTCTCTGAATCAAGCTACACACTTAGACGATATTAGTTTATGATTTAGTGTTGTGTACTTGAGGTTTACTGATGGTACATACTAGAAACAGCCCTTGTGAATTCTGTAAAACCACTGATAAAGAATTTGCCCGGGATATTTTTTCAATATACCTTTCAGAGGGAACTGTTTAATAAATTCCTTTTAGGGTTTAGTGCCAGAAAAACTTCCTTTATCCTGACAAATAGCCGTTTTCCTATGATTATACAATGAGAACTATTACATTTAGCAATCTTTCTGCTTACATTCTTGGCAGCTAGAAAACTCAGAACTCTATTTTTTTAAGTTTTTTATTATAGTTGACTTACAATGTTCTGGCGATTTCTGCTGTACAGCAAAGTGACCCAGTTATACATATATATACATTATTTTTCTCACTTTATACTCCATCATGTAGAACTATATTTAATCTTCAGTTATACTAACCACCTTTAGCTTTAGTTATCCCCTTGCCCTCCATGGCTTTTCATTTTTTATACTTATTTTACAGTTTTATGTAAGGTCCTTTATTGAGACGGTATTGTGCCAGTTATTTTTGCTGTACCACACCCATCCCAAACTTGGTAGTATGAAACTACAACCATTTTGTGGGGCTTATTGATTCCATGGGTCCTGAATTTGGAAAGGGCACAGTGAGGGCTGCTCTTTTTTGCTTGATCCTGTCCTGAGCCTCAACAAGTGACTAACAGCTGGAAGCTAGAGTGATTGGGGTCATAGGAGTCACTCCAAAATGGCTTCTTTGTTCACATGGCAGAGCCAGGGCTGGAAAGGCTGAAGGCTGGGGCTCAACTGAAACCATCAAGCAGAGCGCCTATGTACCTGGCCACTCTGTGTGGCGTGGCTTTTCACTGCACAGTGGCTGGGTTCCGGAGGAGCAGCAAACCCTCAGGGAGTGTCCCAAGAGCCAGCATTCCAAAAGAGCTAGATGGAAGGTACGTGGCCTTTCTGAGCATCAGAACATCACTTCCACCGTGTACTTATAGGGTAGAGCAGTCACAACTCACCCAGCTTCAAGAGGAAGCTATAAAGACCCACCTCTAAATGAAATAAGTATTGAAATTGCCTTAAAAAAAAAAAAAAAACTACAGGAGTTCCTATTGTGGATCAGTGGTGATGAACCTGACTAGTATCCATGAGGATGTGGGTTCGATCCCTGGCCTCGCTCAGTGGTTAAGGACCTGGCATTGCAGTGAGCTGTGGTGTAGGTCGCAGATGCAGCTGGGATCTAGCATTGCTGTGGCTGAAACATAGGCAGCCTGTAGCTCTGATTCGACCCCTAGCCTGGGAAATTGCATATGCTGCACATGTGGCCCTAAAAAAAAAAACCTACAGATACAAATAATATTCAACTCATGTCTGTTCTTTGGTTAAAGAGATCCAAATAGAAGGTGTCTCAGCATTTACCCCTGCTCAGACCACAAGGCTGGAGATGGGGGAAATACAAGGTAGAGAAGCCTCTTCGTCTCCCCATCATCTTCCCGTGTTTGTCACAGAGCCATTTTTTAAAACTTTTTATTGAATGAAAGATTCCTTTTTTTTCTCTTTTTCCATTTTTCAAGGAATATGGAAGTTCCCAAGCTAGAGGTCAAATCAGAGCTACAGCTGCCAGCCTATGCCTCAGCCACAGCGACGCAAGATCAGAAGGAGCTGCATCTGTGAACTCCTCCTCAGCTCACAGCAACGCCAGACCCTTAATCAGCTGAGCGAGCCCGGGGATCGAACCACATCCTCATGGATACCAGTCCAGTTCGTTACTGCTGAGCCACAAAGGGGGGAACTCCGAATGAAAGATTCTTTAAATTCTATAGTGCTGTACAATTTTCAAAAGTTTCACTCACACGATTTCATAGAATCCCATAATAACCCTTTCATCCCTCCTGCCCTATATTGCCCCTCCCCCCTTTCCTCGCCTGACTGATAACCACTAGTTTGTTCTCTACATTTGTGAATCTTATAGAGCCATTTTTACAATTCACCAAAGCTTCTGCAAAGCTAAGGGGAAAAGCTAGATAAAATTAGACATATTACTAATTTGGTAACAGTAAGATATTTTGGCCCCCAATAATTTTTTCAAAGGACTTTAAGAAGCTTATTATTTTAGTCATGAAAGATTGATGAAAGACATCTTTCCTTTTCCAGGACCAGTGAAAAGACATCTTTGCCACGAGTTGGGAATAATAAGGTCAGCAAACACCTGAAAAGAGACAAGTCTAACAATCATTATTCCTCTATGTCTCCCCTTTTTCCTCCTGTTCCCTTCCTCTCTGAATTATTTAGTAGAAATTCCTTTATAAAGCACCTAAAATGTATTAAATATTGTTGTTGTCACTCCCATAATATCTCAAAGCACAGGTTTTGCAGCTGATTTAATAATGTGAATAAAACAACATTTTGGGGCGGGAGTTCCCTTGTGGAAGAGGACATTAAAGGCTTGGTGTTGTCACTGTAGCAGCTCAGGTGGCTGCTATGGCACAGATTTGATTCCTGTCTTGGGAATGTGTTGACAGGGAGGCCAAAAACCAAAAAAAAAAAAAAAAAACCCAAACACATTATTTCAGGGGTTGGCAAATTTTTCCCTAAAGGGCCAAATAGTATTTTATACTTTCCAGGCAACTGGCCACTTGTAGATCTATCCAACCCTGCTGTCATAGGAAAAAGGAGACATGGAAAATTTATAAATGAATATGCATGACTGTATTCCAATGAAACAATTTATGGACACTTACATTTGAGTTTCATCCAATTTTCACTTGCCACAAAATATTATTCTTCTTTTGATTTTGTTTCAACCACTTAAAATTTAAAAGCCGATTTCAGTTCAGGGACAAAAACAGGCAGTGGGCCAGGTATAGCCTATGGGCTATAATTTGCCTTGTCCTGCAAAATTAAATGAAAAAAAGAAAAAGGTATGGAATTGTATTTCCAGTATGGGATGCCCTATAACTTAGAAGAGGAGACCTACCCATAAAGGAAATCTCAAAGTAAATCAACATGGGTTTGTTTGTTTGTTTGTTAATACTGAGATTATAGTTAATTTCCCTTCTTTTAGTTTTTGGTAGTTTCAGATTTTATTGATAGGAACTTCTACTTTAATGATGGAAAATAAAAATTTTTGAAAGAATAAATGTAGCAGTATTCCCCTTAACATCACATATTCCAAAAATCAAGAAAAGGGAGAAAATTAGAATGAATTCTAAGGTATTGGACTGGAATTAGAGTTACTTGGCTATTCATCAATCTCTATCTGTGTCTCTATGGAAATGTCCACTGAGAGGGCCTGAAAACAATACCTCATAAAAAAGGAGCACACCTACTGTCTAGATCTTGGTTTCTAAATAATGGTTCTCCACTAAAAAGAACCAAAGTTCCTTAAGAGAATTATCTGATTCCGCCGTTGAAGCAGGGAAAAAGGATGCAACGAACATAGAACATCTTTTCTAATAAAGGAATAAAGTGTTCAAACAATAGGAACATATCAAATGGATACAAAAGTTAGCTTGAATGGGCTTCTACTGGCCAAATCTGGGACAGTTTGAACATTAGAATAGATGATAGCGATAGATTATAGCCCAATGAATAAAACAGGAAACCATGAATCCATATGACTTAATAAATAAATAGGCAAGAGAGATTAAGAGGTACAACCTTCTAGAGTTCTCTTGTTGCATGGCAGTTAAGGATCCGGCATTGTCACTGCAGTGGCTCAGGCCAGTGCTATGGTGCAGGCATGGCCAAAAATTAAAAAAAAATTTTTAAAGTGGTGCAGGATTTCCGGTTGTGGCTCAGCAGCTAACGAACCCAACTAGCATCCATTGGGACTTGGATTTGATTCCTGGCCTTGCTCAGTGGGTTAAGGATCCGGCATTGCTGTGAGTTGTGTATAGGTCGCAGATGAGGCTCGGATCCCACATTGCTGTGACTGTGGAGTAGGCTGGTGGCTACAGCTCCGATTGAACCCTAGCCTGGGAACCTCCATATGCCTCGGGTGTGGGCCTAAAATAAATAATAAAATAAAATAAAATAGGTAAAAATTTCCAGATGCAATATAAATGAGTCAGATATGGAAGGTACAGTGTGGGGAATACAGTTAATAATTATCTAATGTTTTTGTGTGGTGACAGATCATAACTAGACTTACCGTGTTCATTTTGAAATGTACAGAAATATCCAATCACTATGTTGTATAAAAGGAAATAACCTAGTGTTGCAGGTTAAACTTCAAAAAACAAACAGAAAAAGATATCAGATTTGTGGTTATCAGAGGCAAGAGGGGAGAGTCTGAGGGGTGGGGGGAGAATTGAATGAAGGCACCCAAAACAGACAAACTTCCAGTTATTAGATAAGCACTAGGGATGTAACATACAACATGATAAATAAAACTAACACTGCTGTATGTTATTTATGAAAGTTGTTGACATTAAATGCTAAGAGTTCTTACCACAAGGAAAAACAGTTTTTTTCTATTTAATTTTATGTCTGTATGAGGTGATGGATGTTCACTAAAGGTATCGTGATAATCATTTCATAAGTCAAATCATTATCCTGTACTCATACAGTGCTGTATGTAAATTATATCTGAATAAAACTGGATGGAAAAAATTAATGAACACAATCGTAAAGGTTTGTTGAGAAATGGGTGATTTAGGTAGTTTCAAAGTTCCTCTCTATGTAATACTTTACAAATGGAAAAAGTATAACTTTACAGTGGAGAAGCTTGGCAGACGTTTTTAATCAAGGATCCGCGTGAACATCATCAGTAAGGAGAGAAACTGACAAGCTGCAAGTGTGAGCCATTTGACCTGATGCTTTTTAAGAAGGAAGCATCACTTCTGCGACAGTCCTGCCAAAACGAAGAGTCTGAATCTTGTCAAGGTGAGACCCACAAAACCAGAGTGAGATCCAACAAATTGGCTGGCCCGGCCCCCTTGCCACGCCATCCGCGAAGCCAGTGCCCAGAGTCTGTGCCGCCCCACGCCTCCAGACACGCCCAGCACAATCCCCGCGCCGCCTTCTCGCCGCCGGCAGGAGGCTCCGCGCACCTTCCCGCCTTTCCCCGCGCCGGCCTGGCGGGCGCGGCGCTCCGCGGGGGCCACCAGGAGGGCTGCGACGGCGCGGCTCTTGTCCCGCAACCCCTCCCGGGTTCGCAGGCGGGCAGGGCCGGGCGGCCGCGCAGACTGGGAGCCAGCGCGCCCGTCTCCGCCGCGAGGCCAGGTCCTCGGCGCCAGCTGCCTGCGCCTCCTCTGTGACCGTCTCCAGCCCCTCGGAACCCGCGCGCCGCCGCGGCTGCGCCCGAGACTGTAAATGGCGCCCGCTCGGCTCTGCGCCTCCTGCCCCTTCTGGACCCGGCTCGTCTGGGGGCGCCTTGCCCAGGCTGCCTCCCGCTGTCGCCGGGCGGGTGCCCCGCTCACTGAGATGCGTTGGGGCCTTTTCCGGACAATCCCGATGCCCCGCCGCCCTCCGGTGAATACCTACTGGAGTCCCAGAAACAATAACTAGATGGTTTTTTAAATTGTAAGATATCTATAAGATTTTATCATTTTAAAGCACAATTCAGTAGCATTAAGTACATTCACAGTGTTGTGCAACCATCACCACTATCTAGTTCCAAAACTTTTTCATCACCTCAAAGGGAAACCTGCACCCATTTGAAAGCCATTCCCTCCTCCCTGCCCAGCTCCTGGCAACTTCTGCTTTTTGTCTTTATGGATTTGCCTGTTCTGAGTATTTTATATAAATGAAATTATACAGTAGATGTCCTTTGTGACTGGCTTCTCTCACTTAGTGTACTGTTTTCAAATTTTATCCATATTGTAGCACATAACTTCATTCCTGGAGTTCCCTGGTGGCACAGTGGGTTAAAGATCCTGCCTTGGCACTGCTATGACTTGTGTGGCAGCTGTTTGGTGGGTTCATTTCCTGACCTGGGAACTTCTCCATGTCCTGGTTGAGGCCTCCTCCCCCTTCAGAAAGAACTTCATAACTTTTCTTTCCTTTTTTTTTTTGGCTATGCCAGTGGCACCTGAAAGTTCCAAGGCCAGGAATGGAACTTGTGCTACAGCAGCGACCCCAGCCGCTGCAGTGACAATGAAGGATCCTTAACTCGCAAGAAAACTCCAGAACTTCATTCCTTTTAATGGATGAAAAGTATTTCACTGTATTTATACACCACATTTGTTTACCTGTCATAAGTAGATGGACGTTTGGGTGTTTCCACATTTTGACTATTAAAATAGATCTGCTAAAAATGTTTGTGCATAAGTTTTTTGTTTCAAAAAAATATTTGTTTTCAAGTTTTTTTTTTTTTTTTTGGCTGTTCCCTGGGGCATGCAGATGTTCATCTGGGGCCAGAGACTGAAACCATGCCACAGCAGTGACAACGCTGAATCCTTAACCCTCTGAGCCACCAGGGAACTCCCGGATTCAATTATTTAGGGTATATAACTAAATAGACTTTCCTCCCCTTCTAATGTAAAACCTTGCAGCCATCTGCAGTTCTCTCCCATTGATTCTGGGAGTTTCTGGAGCTGAATAAGTCATGCTCCTAAAAAAATTTCCTGTCTACCTTGATTTTCTTGGTATAGGGGACATGTATGTCGATATACCTGTCCTCTCCAGGGTCCCTTTTCAGGACATCTGTCTCTCATACCGTCATCACCCACTGTAAACTTCCAGATAACATCCCCTGACCCCTCCACTCCACACGCTCACCTCCAGCTAGAGCCTTCCTCTGCCCGAGGTACCATATGACCCAAAAGAACCCATCTTTGCTGAGCAGGAACTGAGGTGTTTTCCTTTGGAGGATTTTAACTGAAGGACAGTTAGGGGCTGGAGCAGTCATTTAGAACTGATACGTATGCAGAAGAAAGCTAGTCTGAGAATGAATGGGGAACTTCACACAGGCACAGAGAGAGGTGGACAAGAAGCATAAACAAGGACCATAACAGCCTCAGTCTTGACTCTAATTCCAGGTGATCTGTTGACTTTCTGTCCTAGGATGCTCAAAAAGTCATCCATTTTATTTTATTGTCTTTTTAGGACCGCACCCATGGCATATACAAGTTCCCAGGCTAAGGGTCAAATCGGAGCCACAGCTGCTGGCCTACGCCACAGCTACAGCAACGCGGGATCCGAGCCACGTCTGCAACCTACACCATAGCTCACGGCAACGCCGGATCCTTAACCCACTGAGCAAGGCCGGGGATTGAACATGAGTCCTCATGGATCCCAGTTGGGTTCATTACCGCTGGGCCACAACAGAAACTCCAAAAAGTCACACCCGTTTTAATCCTGAAGCAAATCCTCTTAAAACTGTTCTCAAACTTTGCTTTGCATCAGAATCCCCCAGGAATGGTGCTGTTGTTGCTGGTCCTAGAAACAAACTTTGAGGATCTTTTTTTTTTTTTTTTTTTGGTCTTTTCATGGCCACACCCGAGGCATATGGAAGTTCCCAGGCTAGAGGTCAAATGGGAGCTGTAGCTGCTGGTCTATACCACAGCCACAGCAATGTGGGATCTGAGCCACGTCTGCAAGCTACAGCACAGCTCACGGCAATGCTGGTTCCTTAACCCAATGAGCAAGGCCAGGGATTGAAACTGAGTCCTCATGGATGCTAGTCATATTATTTTTCTGCTGAGCCATGACAGGAACTCCAAAAACCATTATCTTTTTTGGGTCTTTTTAGGGCTGAGCCTGCGGCATTTGGAAGTTCCCAGGTCAAAACAGCCACAAGTGCTGGCCACAGCCACAGCATGGCAACTAGGGATTCAAGCCTAGTCTGCTACCTACACTGCAGCTCTCAGCAAAACCGGATCCTTAACCAGCTGTGCAAGGCAGGGATTGAACCAGCATCCTCATGGATACTGGTCAGATTGGTTTCCACTGAGCCACAATGGAACTCCAAGAAACCCTGTTTTAAGCTTCCTGTTCTTTGAAGCCAAAAGTGCCCTGACCAAGATGGGTGCTTGGATGTCTGCTGCTAAATTCGTGGCTGCTGGGAAAGCTGACATCCCAGCTGCCTCCAGTGCTCACCCTTAGTGCTTGTCCGTCTGGTTTTAACCTCTCTTGCTACTGCCTGTGAACCGCAGCTGTAACTGAGACTACATCAAGGAAGTGCAGAGTTATAGAAGTGCAGGGCAGTCAGTGCTCCTGCCCTCCCACTTGGCCTCAAGCTTTTGCATCGGATATTCAAAGCAATGTAGTTTGAGCTCCCAGCTTGGGTCATGTCCATTAATTTCTGCCTGTAGTGCTCACACTGAAGACTCAGGCAGAGATCTGTCGGAGCTGAGACAAATGACTCTTTTTTTTCCTGGTCAGATCCTTCCTACAACTTTCCCCCCAAAACTTCATATGCATCAGCTGCACCCCGCCACTGACCCTCATACCTGCCAGACCTGTTTAAATCCTAGTGATGCTCACCATATTGGTGGAACCTACCTCACCTCCATCGTCTCTACACAAGGAATAACAGCTGTCACGTTCTGTCCAGCATTCTAGATCACAGGTGGATAAACTCTTTGTAAAACACCAGATAGTAAATATTTTGGGCTTCGTGGATGAAATATGTCTGTTGCAACCACTCAACTTTGCCATTGTAGTGCGAATACATATACAATATACAATATGGAGAAGAATGTGTGTGCTTGTGTTCCAATAAAACTTTACTTGCCCAAAACATGCAGCAAACAAATCTGACCCAACCTCTACTCAATTTTTTTGCCATTACCAAATAAAGTTAATGAGTCTTCAAACAGATGGAAAGGGTATTTAGTGTTAGCAGCTCTATATTGTTATGAGAGAATCTTTTTAAAATCTATAGACTATAAATGTTTTTCTCAAGAGCTGGCAGTGAGCCCAGCCAATCTTAAATAAACCTGCCTCAACATTTTTTAAAATGTAAAATTATATCAATATATTGCTAAAACAGAATCAACTTCCTGTCTTCAGAAGATAAATATTTGAAACTGTTTAAGGAGAAACAACTTTTAAAACAAAAATATGCACAGGCTTAAAGATTTATCTAAAAAACGAATGCCAAAACAACTGAAATGAGAAGTCAGATCTAGATTATAAGATTATATCCACTAATTTGTTACTTTATTCTGTCTTATTTTTAGTTCTTTATATATAAAAAGTAAAAATAACAAAACAACACACAACAGGGACAACACTGAGTCATATAAACAAATGTGTACATAACTACTTTAACATAAAGACCAACTCAGTTCCAAAAAGCAGAAAGCTTTACAGTCCTTTAAAAAGTTATCAAGAGTTCCCTGGTGGCTCCATGGGTTAAGGATCCAGCATTGTCACTGCTGTGGCTTGGGTTCAGTCCCTGGCCTGGGAAATTCCGCTTGCTGGGGGGGCAGCAAAACAACAACAACAAAGGTATCAGTTGCTGTTATTTTAATGGTCAGGATCATTTCCAACTTTGTCTCTTTTAAAAAATAAATATATAGCAATTTTGACAAGTGCCTTTGTTAGAGGGAATAATTCGCTTGGGAACTTGGCAGCCAAAGATAAGGTCAGTTTTTATTCTTCTAAAAGTTCTTGTCAAGTGGGGAGTTTCCATTATGGCTTAGTGGAAATGAATCTGACTAGCATCCATGAGGATGCAAGTTCGATCCCTGGCCTTGCTCAGTGGGTTAAGGATCTGGCATTGCCATGACCTGTGGTATAGTTTGCAGATGCAGCTCAGATCTGGTATTGCTGTGGCTGTGGTGTAGATCGGCAGCTACAGCTCTGATTTGACCCCTCGTTTGGGAACCTCTAAATACTGTTGGTGCGGTCCTAAAAAGACAAAAAAAAAAAAAAATTAAAAGCTGTTGGAAAGTGTATGACTATAGAGCTAAAAGTTTAGAATTGTGTCACTTTTGATTTTGTGTTATCTGCCATCACCTTTGCTTATATTGATACAGCATTACCCATTCATCAAGCAGCAGTCAGTCTTCTTTCACAGAATCTAAAACATCCTGGCTTGGGATACTCTGCCTAGAAACTGTTTCCTATAAAGAAGTCATTGGTCCTAACACCATGGGACAGAGAGGTGGGAAAAGCTGTTTGATGAAGGTGTCTTCTGTTTAGAGCTCTATTTAATAGTTCTCTTTATTTTTAGGGGGGGGTTTCTTAACTAATATTATATTCATAAAACTTCGTAAAATAACTGCCCTGAGAAAACCAATTAACTAAGTTTAAATGAAGAGGGCTATTAACCCATTCATGTGAGATCAACCCTCAATGTATTTCATTCATTCTGAAGAAAGTGTTTTAGCCATTTTGACCTTAGCTGTTCTAAAATTTAACAGTTATCTAATTTGGGTCAATTTTAAATCTGGAATGTACAGTAAATAGTTACATTACTTTCATCTCTGAAGACAAAATGAGCAATAAAGGTATAAAAAAAATTGTCTTGAACCTGGATGAGGCTGTTTCTATTCTAAATTTGTCCCTAGGGTGTCTTATTCTGACTTTTTATAAATCAAAACAGAAATTTAGTTTGAGACTATTTCTTGTTTACCCCCAGGCTGATTAAGCCAAATTAAAGATGATATACATTAATTTTAATCCCAAACTTGATAAATATTCCATTAACAATCAGGAGCACTGCTTCTAGGTATTTTTAGATCACCAAGTGGCTAATCTGTTTTACTAATTTTTATATATTTTCACAGAACTTTTAATAAAATTAGTTTTGTATGAACCTTTCCACAGAAAAGAAATTCATGGACTTGGAGAAAGGACTAGTGGTTGCCAAAGGGGAGGGAGTGGGATGGACTGGGAGTTTGGGGTTAATAGAGGCAAACTATTGCATTCAGAGTGGATAAGTAATGAGATCCTGCTGTATAGCCCAGGGAAGTATATTTAGTCACTTATAATGGAACATAATGGAGGATAATGTGAGAAAAAGAATATATATGTGTGTGTGTATATATATATATATACACACACACATATATATAAAAAACTGGGTCACTGCTGTACAGTAAAAATTGGTAGAACACTGTAAATCAACTATAATGAAAAAATTAAAATCTTTTAAAAAGAAAAAAATAGCTTTTGCAGTAGATTTATTAAAATCCGCTGAGTCTAAAGAGACCTATTTAGAGATACCTAAAATACATTTTCACTCAGTACTGTATATGTATGTGAAGTTTTGTTTCAAATATGATTGTCCTTTCAACATCCCTGAATCATACTCAATTTATGTTTTTTTTTTTTTAAGTTATTTATTTTTTTTGGCCATGCTTGTGGCATGCAGAAGTTCCCAGGCCAGGATCTGAACCCTTAAACCACAGCAGTGAATATGCCAGATCCTTAATCTGTGGAGCCTCCAGGGAACTCCCCCAATTTATATTTCAAAAATCATGGGAGTTCCTGTGTGGCTCGTTGGGTTAAGGATCCGGTGTTCTCATTGCCGTGGCTCGGGTTGCTGCTGTGGTGTGGATTCTATCCTTGGCCCGGGAACTTCGGCATGCTGTGTGTGCAGCCAAAAAAAAAAGGGAAAAAAGGATCTGCTAGAGAGGGTTTCAAAAGTAATTTAAAGATAATGCAAATTTTTTAATTTGAAAGTTTTTACAAAATGAATACATTAACATCAAATACTCTATACATATTAAATAAGTGGACAATAAAATTTTGATTTGCCTCTGTGTGTGTGTGTGTGTGTGTGAGCATATATGTGCATGTGTGCTGATGGTGGTGGTTTATGTTGTTTCAAATATGTGTGGGTATTACAGGCAAATAAATTAACTCCTGCATGCTCAACATGTGATTTCCCTCTCCCTATATAAGCATTACAAGAATTCAGGCTATGAACACAAAAATTCACATGAGGCTAAAACAGCCTTTTCCTCTTCTGTGGTTTTAGTTTGATGGGAACCCAAGGAAACAAACGCTATCTACAGATGGTCTTTGCTGCCTGCCCAAACATGTTTTGTTTGTCATCAGCATTGGCTTGGCAGGATCTGGTTTCTGATTGTAACTAGCTGTGTAGGAACTAAAAATTAGTCGTTTCATTTCTCTGTTAAAAATCTCTCTGGACAAAAGTCCTTTCTGTTTCTCAAATCCTTTGATTTAATGGCTCTGTTCCATATCTATCTGATTTGGGAATTAACTAGCTTACATGGCCAACCAAGACCCGATCCAAATGCAATGGAGCTCCTCCACATCCGAAAAAGGAATAATACCTTTGTTCTATCTTTTTTTTTTTTTTTGCCTTTATGTAGAGCCGCACCCGCGGCATATGGAGGTTCCTAGGCTAGGGGTCTAACAGGAGCTGTAGCTGCCGGGCCTTCGCCACAGCCACAGCAACACAGGAGGGATCCAAGCCGCATCTGCAACCTACACCACAGCTCACGGCAATGCCGGATCGTTAACCCACTGAGCAAGGCCAGGGATCGAACCCACAACCTCATGGTTCTTAGTCGAATTCGTTAACCACTGAGCCACGAAGAGAACTCCCCTTTGTTCTATCTCATTACCGTAGGTGGAGATAATGGGAAGTTATTTATTGCTGCTGTTCCTTTCCTTTTTTGCTTTTTATGGCTGCACCTGTGGCATATGGAAGTTCCCAGGCTAGGGGCTGAATCACAGCCGCAGCTGCCAGCCTACACCATGGCCACAGCAACGCCAGATCTGAGCCATGTCTGAGACCTACACCACAACTCACAGCAACGCCAGATCCTTAACCCACTAACTAAGGCCAGGGATCAAAATCACATCCTCATGGATACTAGTCGGATTTGTTTCTGCTGTCCCACACCAGAAACTTCTGTTGCTGCTGTTTCTTAAATAAGAAAACCATAACATCTGATGCATATCTTTAAAAGACTAGGACATTCTGAAATCTTTGTAATATTTTTATATCCCTGGAAAAAAATGTAATTTAAACACCGTTCATGTCCAAAGTCACCATGTTTAGAAAAGGCAGGAAATGTCAGAAACTACTGAAATCGCTTATAAATTATACCTCAAAGCTAGACGTTTACTGAATGGGAGGGACCACAGTCACAGTAGCTTAGATAAGAAAGCCATCTCTGGGGCTCTAAAACTGGGCTAAATGCTCTGCCCAAGCACTTTCAGGGCACTCTGTTCTTGCCCATGTTGTCACACCCAAAACTGCGTTTAATTGTCAGCCTCCCTGATTACACCCTGCAAGTTCCTTGAGGGCGGGGATCGTGCTTGTTCACTGATGTGCCCCTAGTACCTGACACATAACAAGGACTTCCTGAATAATGATTGGGTAACTGTTGAATAAACAACTCCCTGTCCCCACTTATTGATCTGCCAGGAGCAACAGATGCAGGCAAAAGTAGCACCACATAACACAGTAATAAGAGGCACCCTTATCAAGAGCCTAGTGTTTGCTGGTTGCCAGGTGGATAGAGGTGCCATCAAAGTGTGATTGATGGGACCCCCAGAAATTTCCGTTCAATGATGTCCCTATAGTATGTCATACTATACCTGCCTCCTCTGAGCAGCACCAAAGGATACAATTTGTGGGGGGAGGGCTATATCTGTGGTATATGGAAGTTCCTGGGCTAAGGGGTCGAATCAGAGCTATAGCTGCCAGCCCCTGCCTATGCCACAACCACAGCAACACCAGATCCGAGCCACACCTGCAACCGGATCCTTAACCCACTGAGCGAGGCCAGGGATCAAACCCACATTCTCACAGACATTACATTGGGTTCTTAACCCACTGAGCCACAACGGGAACTCTAGGATACATTTTTTAAATTTTTTTTTTTTTTTTGGTCTTTTTAGGGCTGCACCCACAGCAAATGGAAGTTCCCAGGCTAGGTGCTGAATTGGAGCTGTAGCTACCTGCCTGTGTCACAGCCATAGCAATGTGGGATCTGAGCCAAGTCTGTGACCTACACCACAGCTCAAGGCAATGCCAGATCCTTAACCCACTGAGCAAGGCCAGGGATCAAACCTCCATCCTCATGGATACTAGTCAGGTTCATTAACCACTGAGCCACTATGGGAATTCCCCAGGATATATTTTGATATGACATTTTGACTATTTATCCAACTCTTACACATACTTCATAAAATTTGCAAAGAGTATATTAATTACAAGCAATTAAGCACAAAGAATGAATATTCTTCAAGGGAGGAAAAATGAGTTGGTGTGGGCTATATTTTAATAGGAAATTCCTCTGGCTATATATTATAGGAACTAGGTGGAGTATCTATTATGCAATTGCTCAGCATACCATTTGATAAAGGATTAGCAGAACCCTTTCCCCTTCTGTGTGAGTTTGACTTTGGGTTAACTTTCTAGCTCTGTTCCCCCGGTAACCTAATAAAGTGTAGTATATCAACTATGTTACTAGGCAACATTCCATATGGTAGAAATGACCTCGAATTGGTAAACTGCATCCAGACCAGGAGAACTATAAATGCCTGACAGGAAGCCACAGCTCTGGGCTTCCCTAACTGGAGTGACTCTTAGAATAGATATGTCTCTTGCAGAGACCCCAAAAGCGATTTCTATGGAGTTGTTAAAAGAGATATTGTTCCCATGAAACAAGAGGCTTTTAAGGTTTTAAGCTCCCATCCTTGCCTGATGTGGGTCTGTGCCCTTCCACCTGAGCCACATGGCCAGAAGCACGGACTCTGACAGAAAGGCAACATCTGGCTCTGCTGGTGAGCCGTGCTTCCCATCCTATATCCTTCTAAGCGAATCCAATGTGGTAGCTGAGTTTGAATGTTTCTAAACATTCAGTTGAGCCTAACTAGACCCCTGGAGGTCACTATATGACTATTGGCTTGCTTTTTATGGTGGTAGTAGAAGCTCCACAGAGACTATGGATAGTAGAAATTTGTGAAACTGTGTGGCATGTTCTGCTTCCAAAGAAAATCTAATCATACCTTTCATCGTCTGCATGACAGATAATCCATACCCATTACATGTTACCGAGACATGTATCTCAAATTGATGCCTTCCCTTAAAATCCTCAAGCTTGTTACTGCTAAATCTTCTTCATCTAAGCACATAATCCTAATCCTAAACCCCACGAATATTTACTATGTTACTGACAGAAGTCCAAGAAAAATCAATGGTGGAAATTCAAAAAGAAACATGCACTCCAGTGTTCACTGCAACACTGTACAACAGCCAAGACATGGAAGCAACCTAAGTGTCCATCGACAGAGAATCTAAGTGTCCATCGATAGAGGAATGGGTAAAGAAGATGTGCTACAAATAAATAATGGAATATTACTCAGCCATAACAAAGAATGAAATAATGCCATTTGCAACAATAGAGATTATCATACTAAGTGAAGTTAAGTCAGACAAATATCCTATGATATCACTTATATGTGGAATCTAATAAAAATGATATAAAAAAGAACGTACTTATAGAACAGCAACAAACTCACAGATTTCAAAATCTAATTTATGGTAACCAAAGAGGGAACCATGGAAGGGGGAAGGATAAATTAGGAGGGTGGATTAACATATATTTACTACTGTATATAAAATTGATAACCAATAAGGACCTACTGTACAGCACAAGGAAATTTACTCAATATTCTATAATAACCTATATGAGAAAATGAATGGATATACGTATATATATATATATATATATATATACATATATATATATATATATATAACTGATTCACTTTGCTGTACACCTGAAACTAATACGACATTGTAAGTCAACTATACTCTAATAAAATTTTTTTTAAATCATGAAATGAGAAAAAAAAAAATCAAATGATGTACATAAAAACTGCTCCCCCAAGTTGTCAATGAAGAATTGGCAGTAGCAAAATTATCCATCTGGAGGGTCAGATATATGCTAAATATCCTCCTCAAGTTATGAAGGTTCCATGTCATCCAATCACAATAGTGTGAGTTAGTGTCACCTTTTAAAACCAGGACATATTAGAAACCAACCAAGCTACCTCTGCCAAACAAAAACCTTTTCATTTATCTCTACAGAGGCATTATTTAAAGAAAAGAATTCAAGTTTTCAGAGCTTTAATGAAAAGTTTGAAGAACACAGCAACATTTGGAAATATTGAATAAAAATCAATGGAAACACTGCCTATCGTAAGCAACTGAATAAAGCGCCCCCTCTTTTTGAGTTAGAAGATAGTGCGACCACTTGAAAGCACAAAGCAACCTACAAGGGACCAACAAGGACAGGAAATACTCAAATACTATTTAATACTCAAGTGGTAATGCTCAAAACAGAGTGTAATAGGAACTTCTCACCCACACCAACGCTTTGCCCCTTCCTACTGCGCTACACTAGATCTCACAGAGATAATTCTATTGTCATTGCACAGAGGACACAGAAGAAAAACCTAGCAGCCCAAATGAAACCATCTGAAAACAGGTGTCCAAGGGCCACTCCGGTCTCCCCACCACACTCAGCATCAGTGCATGCAGCTCTGCCTGTTGCCTTTCTCTCCACGGGGTTTATCACAACATCAATTAGCAACAACAACAACAACAACAAAATAAACAACACTTCATAGTATTCTGAATATCCAGAATACTCAATTTCACAACATTTTGCAGACTACTAGCTCCATAGCTTTCTTAAGGAATATTTAGAGTCTAGTGACAGTCAAAATATTTACATCAGAAAGGCATCTTTCCACCAAAGGACCAGAAGCCATGATGCTCTACGTCATTTGTAGATGTATTACAGATACAGGCCTCATTTACATTCCTTTCCAAGCTCTGTTATGAAAGCCTTTTCCCTTCCCCCAAGAGAAACCCTTCCCAAGGACGCCACTTTTAAATTCCATTATAAGAATCCTGTTTCCATCCATGCAATATATGTAATATAAGACAAAAAGATCCCTTTGTGAACTTGGGACTGAATGTGCCAGAAAGATGCCAAATATAAACTAAATCATTAATGTTCTGCATTGGGCCCAACTGTGAATTTACTTTATAAACCAACTCCACAAATTTAAACCTGAGAGACACTGTGCAGATTATAAATACTGACCATCAAATGTGAACATAAGCTTAAAACTGAGGACAAGGGAGTTTCCTGGTGACCTAGTGGTTAGGACTTGGTGCTTTCACCACGGCAGCCTGGATTCAACCCCTGGTCTGCAAACTGAGATCCTACATCAAGTCCATCAAGTCGTTGCCTGCCTTGGGCAAAACAAAAACAAATAAACAAACAAACAAAGACAATTTATGATCTGATAGTCCACATAGAGGAAGTATCTCCCTTAAAAGTGATAGAATTCAGCAACCAAATCCAGTTATTCCCAAGGCCAACACACAAACTCCAAACAGGCAACCAGGAAAGCCACAATCCGAGACATTATGGAAGAAAGAGAATCACTTAAATATTAAGCTTCATGTTCCACTTTCCTTCCAATGATTTTGCTACTTTAAATTTTAATAACATGATGAGAGCCCAGTAATGGTTCTGGTGGTATGAATCAGATCAGAATTTCTAAGTTTTCACATCACAAACCTAATCAGATCTTGGGCAAGTTATGAAGAATCTGGCCTCAATTCCCCCTCTCACTAACCCACTATCTTCCAAAACTTGTGGGAGGACCTATTAAATATTATGAAGGTAAACGGTAGCTTAAGTTATAACACAAAATTAAGTCCATTCATTAAAGGTATCATTTAAAAAAAAATCCTGCTTTATTCTCCAGCCGGTTTCTCAGTCTTGGTGCTCCTGCCATTTTGGTCTAGGTAACATCTTTGTCATAGGGACCATCCTATGCAGAATGTTTAGCACCACCCCTTGCTTCTACCCACTAGATGCCAGCACTCTGCCCCGAGTGTAACAACTGAGACTGTCTCCAGGTATCCAGGTTCTGTGGGGGGCCAAGTCACCCTCAGTTGAAAATTAGTATCTTAGAATGAAATCTCTAATGCAAAATTTATTTTGCACCCAGTTGATCCTCTCATAGGGTCACCAGAGAGGATCATTGCTCTGCTGGAGAAAGTAGGCAGAGTTGAAGTGTGAGGTAGAAAAGTCATGTTAAAACATCAGAAAAACTTTAAACGGAGAGAACAAAAACATCAGACATAACCTCTTGCAAAGTATATCTTCCACACCTCCATTTAGACTTCCCTTTTGCTAAGGTCTCTCGTTTACAACACTCACATTTTCATTTCTGGTTAGAAAAGTGTCTCTTGTCCTTGATTTTTTGTTTGTTTGTTTGGGCTTTTTGTCATTTTAGGGCCGCATCCATGGCATATGGAGATTCCGGGGCTAGGGGTCTAATTGGAGCTGTAGCTGCTGGCCTGCGCCAGAACCATGGCAATGCAGAATCTTAGCCGCATCTGCAACCTACACCACAGCTCACGGCAATGCCGGATCCTTAACCCCCTGAGCGAGGCCAGGGATCAAACCTACAACCTCATGGTTCCTAGTCGGATTCGTTAACCGCTGTGCCACGATGGGAACTCCTCTTGTCCTTGATTTTTAATGTATAACTCTTGATCTAGAAGAATAATTTCCCAGGTATCTCTGATAAAAGACGGGTTTTTAAATTTCCAGTCTACTGCAGGTCAGTGTGTGGTCCTACTGTGCAGACTGGGATCAAAGAATTCAGGAGCAGCAGCTATCTCAGGCCACAGTTTGAGCAGTGCCATCCTAGGGCTCTAACATCTATTGAGAAGTACAGTTGAAACACCTTCTGAACTCTTCAGTGCTAACATTTATTTGCAAGCCAATTTATGATTTTTGATTATCTCTTTTTGTTCAAGAGGCAGAAAGAAAAGTGATTTAAAAAAAAAATCACCTTTTGAAATACAACTATAAGGAATTCCCATTGTGGCTCAGAGGGTTATAAACCCAACTAGCATCCATGAGGATGGAGGTTCGATTCCTGGCCTTGCTCAGTGGGTTAAGTATCCAGTATTGCTGTGGCTGTGCTGTAGACTGGCAGCTGCAGCTCTGGTTCGACCCCTAGCCTGGGAACTTCCATATGCCATAGGCATGGCCCTAAAAAGCAAAAGAAAAAAAAAGAAAGAAAGAAATACAACTATAGTAAAATTAAAGGAAGGAAAGGGGATTTCTTTTAAAATCCATGTTGGATATTTTAACATAAGACAAAGTTATGAAAGTGCCTTAAATATCTTTAATCCCTAATATTTCCTGCTCTCTAGCCCTTTAAGAAGTACAGTCTCTTTTGTTAGAATAATTGTATGATTGCAAAGTGGATGCAAAGATCCAGAGGACCTTTTAAAAGGTAAACAATTTAGAAATAGGACTTGCTTATATTGGCTTACCCTTTCCCTCCAATTAAAGTTCTACTCATAAATGAAGTAAAAGAATGTCAGCAGTGACTCCATCTCCAAGCTACACAGCAGTGGCTTCTGGAAATGTCTGGAAAACACAGGGGAGCATTTTGAGTTTTGCCCAAATAACTTGTTTTATGATCATAAAACAGGTCATTTGTATGTGCAGAATTGTCAAATACCAGGCCAGACAGGGAAACCAACCAGACTTGGGCTCACAAGCTCCCTTCCCAAGGCTAACTTAAAATTTAATTCAACGGGGCAAGTCAGAGTGCCATCTGGAGGCTTTCCGCTCATTTCCATGCTTGTCTGCACACAAATAACCCCAGCCTTTTAAACTGCAATCTGAGATTTAGAAAGTACCTTTTACAATCATAGAGCCAGACGGCCCTGCCTGCCTTATATCAGTGAAGCTTTCTCCTTAATACTTCACCAGAAAATTAAAGTGTGGAATGCATTAGTAGAGGCTTGGCAGAGGTAAAATTGGGCTCCAAACTTAATATATTCCTGCCACTTTTTCAGAGAAAGAGGATGATGGCACAGGAATGCAGAGAATTGAGACCCTTCGAAAACAAGCACGGAGGCTTTCTTATCTTTCTCCAAACCATAGTCTGGAGGCACAGCAGGAAAAACAGGGAGCCTCAGGGCCAACCTTGATTCACTCGGAAAGCCTTGGGAAACTAGGGGCACCAGGTAAAAGTCATTAGTCCTTTGGGTCTCAGAATCCAACCTCCACCATGCAGTCTCACAGAAACACAAATCATTAGCAGTGAAAACATATTTCTCTCAGGGCTCCACAAAACTGGACAAAGGGTGGCTTTCAATCACAGAATTAGCAAGAACCAATTCTAAACCCCCTTCTCCGCCAATCTACTGCTACATGAGCGTCTCTCAATCCGGCAAGCTGGGCCGCCTTTTGGGTCTGTTGTCAGAATCCTCTCCAGTGGCGTCATTCTCCTCACCCGACTCCACATAGATTGGCCAGTCATTGTCTGTGTCACTCTTTTCTTGGCTCTCGGACGACGCCTCCACCAGACTGAGGTTGATGGGCATCAATTCGTCATCATCGTCGTGTGCGTCTGTGACGCAGGTGCAGCTGTCACACAGACCAAAGCGCTGCAGCCCCTGCGACAGGTGACTCGTGAAGGTTCTTCTACAGCCCTTGCAGATGATTGGGCGGTTGGATCTATGGACCTAAAATCACAAGCAGACACAGTAAATGTCACAGAAAAGGAGTTAAGCCGTGGCCTTCAGTGCCCCATTGGACATGACCCCTGGCTAACCCTCCAACCTCATTTCCCACCCCCTGCTCTACCTTGCTATCTCTGCCTCAGTTTCAGCCTCACCAGGGTCCTTTTCACTGCAGGGCCATCAGACATGCGTGAAGCAAGCCCTTCTCTCCATCGCCATCCCCACTCCCCTTACTAATGCTTCTCAAGGAAGTCTTCTCTGCTGCTCCAGGCGAGATTAGGGCCCCCAGCTATACCATTTTTTTTTTGTCTCCTTTTTAGGGCCACACTTGTAGCATATGGGGGTTCCTGGACAAGGGGTTGAACGGGAGCTGCAGGTGCCAGCCTATACAACAGCCACAGCAATGCCAGATCCAAGCTGCATCTGCGACCTAGCCCTTTAAAGAAGCAAAGGATCTAGTGTTGCCTCGCGACAACACTGGATCCTTTAACCCACTGAGCGAGGCCAGGGATTGAACCCCCATCCTCAAGGATATGAGTCAGTTTCATAACCTGCTGAGCCACTACAGGAACTCCAGAGCCTTTCTTTTAGAGCGCTCTGGATGTAGGATACACACAAGAAGCTGAGACAGAGACAGGCTAATGCAGAAGGGCCAAACACCATACCCAGGTTGCTGGAGCTGCCATTACATCCTGACCAGTGTCCCTGCTTCCCACGGGGTTTCCCGGGCTTCCAGGGCTAAACCCCCAATACCTAAGCCAACCTGAATGTGTATGTGACCCTTGAAACCTAATGGGCCTTTGAATAGCACTTGTTTGGGCTGCAGTAGACTGGACCTTTTACAAAGTGGAAAAATAGAGGGAATGAGAATTTTAAGCATCTTAGAGGCACCCAGGGACCTACTGCTGCCAAGATGGACTGGAGATATAATTTGAACAACAAAAGAAGACAAACAAACAAAAACTTAAGGTCTTGGGATAAGGCCATTCTCAGACAAGGGTGCTGGAGCCAGTACTGAAAGCAGACGCAGTCAGTAACCTTGTACTTATCTTAAATCTGGATTCCTTCAAAACCATAATTCACATACCATAAAATTCACCCTTTTAAAGCATACAATTCAATGGCTTTTAGTATACTCATAAGTTGTATAACCATCACCATCATCCTAATTCCAGAACATTTTCATCACCCCATAAAGAAAGCCTATGCCCACTAACAGTCATGCCTCTCCCATCCCCACATGCCCGGAGCCACTGGTAACCACTAATCTACTCTATCTCCATGGGTCTACCCACTCTGAATATTTCATATAAATGGAATCACATAATAGATGGCCTTTTGTGACTGGCTTCTTTTATAGAGCATAATTCTTTTAAGGCTGTCCCATGCTGTAGCATGTATCAGGACTTCATTTCATTTTATGGTTGAGTAATAGACCATCATATGGACACACCATATTTTGTTTATTCATTTATTTTGGCTTCACCCATGGCATGCTGAAGTTCCAGGGCCAGGGATGGAACCTGGGAGATAGCAGTGACCCAAGCTACAGCAGTGACAACGCAGATCCTTAACCTACTGAGCTTTGTTTATTCATCTATCAGTTGATGGGCATCTGGGTTATTTCCACTTTTCGGCTATTATGAATAATCCTGTGTGAACATCTGTGTGCAAGTTTCTGTGTGAATGTATGTTTTCGGTTCTCCCTGGATGTAGAATAGCTGGGCCCTAATGGTAACTTTACGCTTAACATTTGGAGGAAACTGACTGCATCATTTTATGTTCCCACTAGCATTATAGGAGGGTTCCAGTTTCTCCACGTCCTTGCCAACACTTTGTTATTATCTGTAATGATCCAAGACTGCAAGACACACTGATACATCCAGAATCGGGTAGAAATATAGCACCTCAGTGGTGCCATATCTGTTTTTTTGTGTGTGTGTTTCTTGGTCACGGAATGCAGTGGTTTGATGTGGGATCTCCGTTCCCAGACCAGGTATTGAACCCTTGGCTGCAGCAGTGAAAGCCCAAGTTCTAACCATTAGACCACCAAGGAAGTTCCAAAGGACATTTTGTTTTTGTTTTGTTTTGTTTTGCCACACCCATGGCATGCAGAAGTTCCCAGGCTAGGGATCAAATCTATACCACAGCAGGGATGTCAGATCCTAACTGCTAAGCCACCAGGGAACTCCTTTTTCCTTTCTTTCCCTTTTTTTTTCCTTTTTGGTCGTCCTGGGGCATATGGAGTTCCAGGGCCAGGGATCAGATCTGAGGTGCAGTTGTAACTTACACTGCAGCTGAGGCAACGCCAGATCCTGTGCCCGGGCCAGAGCTTGAACCTGCGTCCTGGTGCTGTAGAGATGCTGCTGATGCCATTGCACTACAGCAGGAACTCCTGGTTTTTTGGTTTATTTGTTTGTTTTTTATAGCAATCCTAGCATGTGTGAAATGCATCTCATTGTGGCTTTGATTTGTATCTTCCAAATGACTAATGATGTCGAGCATCTTTTCATGTGCTTATTGGACATTTATTTATCTTCTTTGGAGAAATGTCTATGCATATCCATTGTTTAATTGGGTTATTTGTCTTTTATTGTTGAATTGTGAGAGTTTTTTATATATTCTGGCAATTAGATCCTTAGCAGATAAATGATTCACAAAGATTTCCTCCCATTCTGTGGGTTGTCTTTTTGCATTCTTGATAGCATCCTTTGCATTCCAAACCATTTTTATATTGGATTTTCTAAAGACTGATTACCCTGCTCAAAGATGGTCTTATATTCAATGACTTTTTAAATGGTCTGAATGTTTTTTAGCAGGTGGGAGTCATCTGCTCACATGGAAGACAGAATCCTAGGCAGCAGCCAGTAAGTCCCCTTGGGCAAGGGTCCTCACACGTAGCCCCATAAATTGCAGTATACCTCTTCCCCGCCCCAGGGTGATGGGATCAGGTAGGAAACCAAGGATGCAGCTTACTTTTGGCATCATATCGCCTGGAACAGACCCACAATCCCATAAGCCCCAGTGTTCCCTGCCTTTTGACAACCATCCTTAACTAAGACTTAAACTTTCTTGACTTTGCTCCTAAGAAAACTAGTCTCTTACCATAAAAGTTTTAACCTTCTCTAAGTGCCACCAACCCAGCTGTAATTCCGTTACAGAAATATGTGTTTAAAATTTTCTGAAAATACCCCAGTGGAGAGACAAATGAAAGACAGGCTGGCTTTACCCATGCATTAAATGCCATGAACCGGCCCCCGCTGCTCTGAGAGAACTGCCAGCTCCGACACTTACGCTGAGCGCGTGGCTCCGCAGATGCTCCTGGCGTGTGAACCTCTTGCCACAGGTCTCGCAGGGGTAGGGTCGCTCCCCCGTGTGCGAGCGGATGTGCCGCTTAAGAATGCCCTTCTGTTTGGCAGTGTAGGGGCAGAAAGGACACTTGTGCAGCTTGATGGGCACCACCAGCACCTCACCTGGGGAAGCAGATGGATTTATTTAGTTGTACTGTAAGCAGCAACAACACTGGCCACCCTTCAGTGGATGGGAGCCAGAGCGGGGGATTCCACCAGCCTAGATAGAGAGGGAGGGAGGACCCCAACTCTGCCACCACCAGCTAACAGCGAGACATTGTCTGCAAATGCCAACTCTGGCTCCCAATCAGCCAGCGGGGAAAGTAGGCTTCTGATATAACGTTGCCAAGAATGATATAAGATACCAGCTTTCAAACTTCACTGTGCTTTATAATTAGAAACACAGCTTAGGAGTTCCCTCGTGGCTCAGTGGGTTAAAGATCTAGGTGTGGCTCGGGTTTGATTCCTGGCTGGGAACTTCTGCAGGCAGCAGGTGCAGCCAAAATAAATAAATAAATAAATAAATAAATAAATAAATAAATAAATAAAAACACAGCCTACATTACTACCTCAGAACACACATACCTTCATGTGGACCACTTAAAGCTTCCTGAAGTAACACTCATTCTGATGATGTCTATTCTCCTTGATTTCATTTTAGGACAATAATGATTGAGACCCTATAATAGACTGAATTGCACACACTCCCAAATTCATACACTGAGGCCATAACCTCCAATGTGACTATATTTGAAGACGGCGTTTAAGGAGGTAACTAAGGTTAAATGAAGTCGTAAGGGTAGAGCCCTAATCTTCTATAACTGATGTTCTTAAAAGAAGAGGCAGCGATACCAGAGATGGCTTTCTCCCCTTCTCTTGCACAGAGGAAAGGTCACGTGAGGACCAGTAAGAAGGCAGCCATCTGCAAGCCAGGAAGACAGCTCTCGCCAGAAACCAATCCTGCTGGAATCTTGACCTTGGACTCTGAGACTCCAAAACTGTGAGAAAATAAATTTTTGTTGTTGAAGCTACTCAGTCTTGGGTATTCTGTTATGGCTGCCTGGGTTGATTAATACAGACTTCCTGATTTGATTTCATGACCCTCAAGAGTTTGAAAAAACTGTTAAATGACGGATCAAACCTCTGGATCAGGACTCATGCTTTCTTTAACAGCAGCTCCTAAGAATAGCTTCCAGGCATGTATTGAAGAGGTTTGCTGGGTTGCAGACCCCTCATTGTTTGGAATTCACATTAACTCTATATACCTGAAATCATCAAGTATCTAAAAATACACTTAAAGCTTTTTCTTTTTTAGGGCCACACCCATGGCATATGGAGGTTCCTGGCTAGGGGTCGAATCAGAGCTGTAGCTGCTAGCCTATACCACAGCCACAGCAATGTAGGATCCAAGCCCCATCTGCGACCTACACCACAGCCGGATCCTTAACCCACTGAGTGAGGCCAGGGATCAAACCTGCATCCTCATGGATGCTAGTCAGGTTCATTAACCGCTGAGACACAACAGGAACTCTTAAATCTTTCCCCAATTCTTTTTCATCTCATCTTTTTCATATAAAAGCTAAGATGACAACATGGTAGTTGCCGTTGGGGCTTATCGGGTTAAGATCGTGACATAGTGTCCTTGAGGATGAGGGTTCAATCTCTGGCCTCGCTTAGTGGGTTAAGGATCCAGAGTTGCCATGAGCTGTGGTGTAGATCACAGACACGGCTAGGATCTGGTGTTACTGTGGCTGTGGCGTAGGCCGGCAGCTACAGCTCCAATTAGACCTCTAGCCTGGGAACCTCTACATGCTGTGGGTACAGCCATAAAAGCACAAAAAAAAAAAAAAGGTATGGCCCAACCTGAATTACAAATGATAACCTAACATCCTTCTAGGTAAGGGTGAAGATTATTCTCTTTAGTTTCTAGTTCCCATCCTAATAACGCCTAACATTTTGCATAGGCTATAGCAACTCCAAAACCTATTTCCCAGAATAAAGGCAGCACTTCATGGCTCATCACTATATATACACGTTGGATTACTTATTTCTCACTGATCACACAGGTGCTGAGATGCCAGATTTATGTTCTCTCTTCCGGCACTGTAGACCCTTCCCATCATTTGTCCCACTCAGCCTGGCATTGTCCTATAAATTTCTTCCCAATTATCTACAAAAATACTACTGAGTCCTTAGAGGGGGAGGGGAAAGGGGAGGAGAAGAAGGAGAAAAGACAAAAATCCCTGCCTTTGCAATGCTGATGTGCTAAGGAACTTGGACCTTATTCTCTAAGCAGCTAGGGTTTTAAGAAGGAAGGTTCATGGTAAGGCTTGACTTTTAAAGGCTCCCTCTGAGGACAAGGCGGGGGAGAGGCAAGATTAAAGGCAGGAAGTCCAGGCAGGAGGGGACAAGTGATGACTTGAATTAAAGCTGTGGCTGTGGAGGTGGAGAAGAGGAGGGAGGTTTGAGAAGTAAGAGTAACAGCACTTGATGACCACATTGAGGAGGAGACAGCAGGGGAAGAGAAGTTTCTAAATGACACTGATTCTGGGTTAGCTGACTTGGTGGGTGACGGTGGAAGGAACCGAGGCAGGGAACCCAGGAGGACAAGCAAGTGCAGGATGAATGAGGAGGTCAGTTTGGATTTTACGATGTTTGAGGTAGGCTCAGAGCATCCATGGGTAATATCTGGGTGAGACAGATAAATCTAGAGCTTGGGGAAAGAGGAGAAGAACACAGGTTTTTCTCTGGCCTCACCCATGGCACGTGGAAAGTTCCCGGGCCAGGGACTGAACCCCAAGCCACAGCGGTGATAATGCCAAGTCCTTAAATGCTAGGCCACCAGGGAACTCCAGAACACAGTTTTGAGAGTTCTCGGCAGATCGGAGCAGTTGCTCTAACGGAGGCCCAGCTCTCCCCTTAGCTCCCTGCTTCTCTTATCCTACTGCCACGACTTTGACCTACACCACAGCTCACAGCAACATGGGCTCCTTAAACCGCTGAGTGAGGCCAGGGATCAAACCCGCATCCTCTTGGATCCTACTCAGGTTCATTAATCGCTGAACCATGACAGGAACTTCTAGGGTCATCTTTAACTCTTCTTTTTCTCATATATTCATACAAGTCATTAGCAAATCTGGTCAGCTCTGCCTTTCAGAGACAGTATAGACCTGATCCAACCACATCTCACCTCTCTGTTGCTACCACACCGATTCAAGGAGCGCATCTGTCACCTGGGCTATGGCAGTCACCTCCTAAAAGGTTCTCTTGTTCCCACCTATGCATTCCTATAGTCCATAGTCTTGCACACAGTACCCAGAAGCACCCTCTAGTGGAGCCCCTTCTCAGAGCAATAGTCAAAGGCCCTCTCATGGGTTTCAAGGTCCGACCTGATCTGCCCTCACTCAACCTCTCTGACCTTATCCCCCATCACTCTCTGCCTTGCTTGCTTCATTCCAGCCACACCTGCAGCCTTGCTGTTCCTTTTGTTTACTCACCAAGTGTGACCCTGCACCTGTGCCTTTGCCACCTTGCTCTTTCCTCTGCCTGGAATGTCCTCCCTGATATCTGTAGAGTTTGCTCTCTTACTCCCTTAAGATTTCTGCTCAAAGGGAACCTGTTAGAAAGGTCTTTCCTGGTCAATGCTAAATAAAATAGCATCCCCTTCACGCTCCATCAACTTTGTCCCCTGCTCTAGTTCTTCACATTATGTATGTACTTGTGTTTATTATCTGGCTCCCTATACTAGAATGACTGCCTTTTGCTCACTGTGATGAACAGTGCCTGGCCTATAGTAGGTGCTCAATAAATACCTGTTAACTGGATGAATGAACAGGAGTGTTAAGATGTTGAAGAAGCAAGGCAATGTTGGAATGCTGATACACTGATGTGAGGCTGACAAGGAATGGGCAGAGGTAAGAGCAATGGATAATCATGGTGTTAGAAGCCAGGGCAAGAGAGAATTTCAAGAAGGAAAGATCAAAGTTAATTACCAAGAGAGGTCAAGTAAGTTAACACCTGAAAATCATGCATTGGATTGGCTTTGGAAATGTATAGCTGACAGCGGTTTCAGTGGGGGTGGGGTAGAGGGGGGATGGAAGCCAGACCACGGGGGGCTGAGAAAAGAATGGGAAGTAAAACAGTGGAGGTGATCAACAGAGATGAACTTTTCAGGAACCAGTGGGAGGTGCTGGAGGGTAGGGTCAGGAGGTCTCGGGGAGGAGAGATCACAGGTGGACCATACGCTTTGACCATGTCTGCTAAGGTCAGGGATGAGAAACGTGAATATAGAACTATTGTCACAGCCCCTGGACCGTCTCCCTGCCCAGGTCTCCAATCTTTGCACCATCCTGTACTGAAGCCAAATTAATCTCTCCTGCCCACTCCCAAGCTCAGAAACTACCAGAAATTTCCCTGTGCCTACCGATAGAAACTCACCTCTTGGTATCTGATCTGACTCGAATTTCTCCATGATCTGACTCGAATTTCTCCCCGGGACTCTCCTTAGCCTCAGATGCCACTGTCATAAAGCCTCTCTGAACTACCACTAGGAAGCCAGTTCTGCTTCTGGACTCCTGTGAAACTCGCACCTCCATCTATATCCCAGCCCTAGTACGTTTCTACCATCTAGTACCTTTCTGCCACTTAGACAAGTCTTAGCTCCTCTAAGACATGACCAGTTCTTTGAGAGCTAGGGCCACGTCTGAGTTATCTTTGTATCTTCATAAGCAAAGTGCTCAAGTATCTGAGCAAGTAA
>PVHT020000046.1:6729759-6742468 GCA_004024745.2 Catagonus wagneri
TTTTTTTTTTTTTTTTTTTTTTTTTTGCCTTTTGTCATTTTAGGGCCGCACCTGCGGCATGTGGAGATTCCCAGGCTAGTGGTCTTATCGGAGCTGTAGCCACTGGCCTACGCCGCAGCCACAGCAACGCAGGATCCGAGCCGCGTCTGCGACCTACACCACAGCTCACGGCAACGCCGGATCGTTATCCCACTGAGCAAGGCCAGGGACCGAACCCGCAACCTCATGGTTCCTAGTCGGATTCGTTAACCACTGAGCCACGACGGGAACTCCTGAATTACTATTTCTTGATACTTGTACTTACAGGCAGAGAGGGTGAGATATAAAACCACAGCACTGAAATCCTCTCTCCCCTTAGGCTGCTTTATAGTTTGTTTTATGAGTGAAATAAAGCCAGCCCAGGCTGCTAGTTTTAGCTATGTCACTTTCCAGTTCTGCATTCTTTTTGGGGGGGTTGGAGGGACATGCCTAGAGCATGTAGAAGTTCCCGGACCAGTGTTCAAACACACACCACAATAACCTAAGCCACAGCAGTAACAATGCTGGATCTTTTACCCACCAAGTCACCAGGGAACTTCCAGTTCTACATTCTTAAGAGACGCACTAAACCCTCTGGGTCTCAGTTTATACTTCCTCTATCAAACTCATAAGGCATCATGAGGGTCTGATGGATGGAAAAGGGCAGACACAGTCTTTGAAGTGCTACTACATACACGGAAATTAGATTTCAACAAGTTCCCACAGTGTGTTCACTGAGAACAGCCACTACCATTTATTTGTTTGTTTGTTTGTTTGTTTATATGCTTTTTAGGGCTGCACCCACGGCATACGGAGATTCCCAGGCTAGAGGTCGAATCAAGAGCTACAGCTGCTGGCCTGCGCCACAGCCACAGCAATGCCAGATCCAAGCTGCGTCTGCAACCCACATCACCGCTCACGGCAATGCCAGATCCTTAACCCCCTGAGCAAGGCCAGGGATTGAACCCACAACCTCATGGTTCCTAGTCAGACTCATTTCCACTGAGCCACAATGGGAACTCCCAGCCACTACCTTTTAAATGCTGATTAAGCCAGTGTCTCTGAAGATCAGAAACAGTACTTTCAAGTTTCTCAAGTCTAGATTTAATCAGATATACAGAGCATTCTTGCTTTTAAAAAAATGAAATTTAAAATTCTCAAGACAGACTCCGTTTTCCTGGGTCCCTCCTATGTGTACATGTTATTATATTTCTGTTTAATTTTTTCCTGGTTTTTATTTATTTTTTTGTCTTTTTTGCCTTTTCTAGGGCTACACTCACAGCATATAGAGGTTCCCAGGCTAGGGGTCTAATCGGAGCTGTAGCTGCCAGCCTACGCCACAGCCACAGCAATGCGGGATATGAGCGATGTCTGCTACCTACACCACAGCTCACAGCAACGTCGGATCCTTAACCCACTGAGTGATGCCAAGGATCAAACCCGCAACCTCATGGTTCCTAGTCAGATTCGTTAACCACTGAGCCACGACGGGAACTCCCTGTTTTTTTGTTTTGTTTTGTTTTTTTGTTTTTTTTAAAGTATCGAGAGCTCCCTGAGGGTCTAGTGGTTAGGATTCAGCAGTTTCACCACTGGGGCCCAGGTTCAATCCCTGGTCTGGGAACTGAGACCCCACATAAAGGCCAAAAAAAAGGGGGGGGGGCCTCAGGACAGTCATTTAGTAATGATAAAAGCACATGATCCCCCTTTCTTAAATGACTTTCAATGCTCAGTACTGAAAGGTGAATTAGAAATGTGACGCATTAATGTCTTGGCTTGAGGAGTTCCCATCATGGCTCAGTGGTTAACGAATCCGACTAGGAACCATGAGGTTGCAGGTTTGATCCCTGGCCTTGCTCAGTGGGTTAAGGATCCGGTGTTGCCATGAGCTGTGATGTAGGTTACAGCCGCGGCTCGGATCCCACGTTGCTGTGGCTGTGGCGTAGGCTGGCAGCTACAGCTCCGATTAGACCCCTACACTGGGAACCTCCGTATGCCGCAGGTGCGGCCCTAGAAAAGGCAAAAAGACAAAAAAAAAAGTCTTGGCTTGAGAGTCTAGAAGCCATAGCATAATTTCATCAGCAAGATGACAGCCAAGTCTATTTCTATCTCCTATAGACAATTTATAACATAATTACCTCACCTGTTGAGACGAGTTAACCATGTTACCTCACCTCTCAGAATTGTTCAGACCAACAACTAAATTCGCTCTCTCTTTTTTATGGCTACACACATGGCACAACTAAGTTCCTTTAAAACACAAAAGCCTACAAAAGGACTCAAAACATTTACTCACAGAGTTCCCATCGTGGCACAGCAGAAACGAATCTGACTAGGAACCATGAGATTATGGGTTCGATCCGTGGCCTTGCTCAGTGAGTTAAGGATCTGGCATTGCCGTGAGCTGTGGTGTAGGTCGCAAATACGGCTCAGATCTGGTGTTGCTGTGGCTGTGGCGTAGGCCGGCAGGTATCGCTCTGATTTGCCCCCTAGCCTGGGAAGCTCCATATGCTGCAAGAGCGGCCCTAAAAAGCAAAAAAAAAAAAAAAAAAGTACTCACATGAAACCAAATCCAACTCTAAAATAGTCTCAAGTAGATCACATCGTCAACCACGACATGTTAACTGAGTATCTATGTGGGCCAGGCACCAGGGTTGACACAAGGAAGGATAAAGTTCCTAACTATATAGAACATGTTAACATATATGAGAAAAAATTCTGAAAACCTTTTTCT
This sequence comes from Catagonus wagneri, assembly GCA_004024745.2. Taxonomy (NCBI): domain Eukaryota; kingdom Metazoa; phylum Chordata; class Mammalia; order Artiodactyla; family Tayassuidae; genus Catagonus; species Catagonus wagneri. Next base: position 6,732,509 of record PVHT020000046.1, read on the forward strand.
TTGGTACTCAACCCTGTGAGAAAGGCAAGGTGGGGGTATTTATCTCCTGAACAAAATGGGCTCTAAGAAATTTCATGATTTAGGAGTTCCCTTCGTGGCTCAGTGGTTAACGAATCCGACTAAGAACCGTGAGGTTGCGGGTTCGATCCCTGGCCTTGTTCAGTGGGTTAAGGATCCGGCGTTGCCGTGAGCTGTGGTGTAGGTTGCAGACGTGGCTCGGATCCTGTGTTGCTGTGGCTGTGGCGAAGGCCGGCAGCTACAGCTCCTGTTAGACCCCTAGCCTGGGAACCTCCATATGCCGCGGGTGTGGCTCTAGGTAAAAAAAGGCAAAAAGACAAAAAAAATAGAAATTTCATGATTTAACCAAAGTCCCCCTGCTGATTAGTGGAAGAGAGTGGGTTCTTTCCATGTCTCCAAATCGCACTCAATGTGCTTATACTTTAGTTGCAGACGTAAAAGACAAACATATGTGAAACAGGCAATGCCCTGCACACAGCAGATGCTCAATTAACACCTGAACAGGTGGTGGCAGTGATGATATGGTGATAACAGTGGCGGTGATGATAGTGATGATGATGCTGGTGATGATGACGGTAGTGAGAATGACAAGGATGAAGATGATGGTGGGTGACCACGAGGCACACAAGTATGTGCTAAACGACTGTCAGAGATGATGGAGGCTCGTGGGGCTCACCTGAGTCCTCTCCATACCAGTCAGTCTGCACGTCCATCACGGAACTCATGGCTACTCCTGCACTATCTGGTCTTCCCTCCAAACTCCGAGAAAAGTGATGGTCCACAACCTCTTTGCTCTGGACGCCACTGTTGCGCAGCAGTGCCTCCAGGAATTGCTTCATGTGGTAGTTACTGTAAGCCAAGCCGACGGCCTGGCCACTGGGCACACCCCCCTCCACGTGGGCCAGGCTCAGCGGGGCAGCACACTGCTGCACCTGTCCCCCAGCCTCCACCTCTACTTCGTCGGCATCAAACTCCACCTTGGGCTCTATCTGTTTGGGCAGTGTGGAGAGGTCACTGTCCGCAGAGCCACTGCCCTGGCTGTCTTTTACCACCAGTTCCAGAGGGTGGCAGCCTCTGCAGTCACCGCAGGGAGACTCTCTTGGCTGGTCCATACTCTCCTCCCCCTCCGCTGGAGAGACCAAGCTCTTGGGATCACCGGAGATCCCCTCCCTGACTGAACTGGCACTTCCACTGTCCACCTGATGAGCCGCTGCTGCTGCCGCTGCTGCAGCCGCCGCCGCTGCCGCCGCCACCGCTGCAGCCATAGCCGCCTCCTTCTCCATCTTTCGGCAGATGTCAAGGGACGATCTGATGTATGTCTTGCAGAAGTTCACCACGTCATTCATCTGCAGATAGCTGGCAGCCGACATAACTTCAATCACATTCTCCCCACACAAATCCAACTTCCCAGAATACAGGAAGTCTAAGATGGTGGAGAAGGCATCGGAGGTGACTATGTCCAAGGAGGCGGTGCTGTGCCGCCCGCTGTCCTGGATGTAGTGAATGAGCAGGGCTCGGAAGTAGCCGCTGTTAGCAAACAAGATGTTCCTGTGGGCCTTGAAGATCCGCCCTTCCACAATGATGCTGCAGTCACAGAAAAAGTCCCTCTGTCGCTGTTCATTCAACTCCCCCAAGAGCTTCGAATAATAGGATTGCATCTCCATTTCTCCACCAGCTGCTACGTTCGTTCAGGAGTAGCCTGGATCTCTGCCAAGATTTTTTTTTTTCAGTTAATTCACAAATCCCAACCTCACCTCTAATAAGATGTTCATTTTTAATTTTTTTCTTTTAATTCTTCCCCCAAACCCAGGTTCAGTAGTGCCTTTAGAATAGGGGTTGTTTGGGATCTAACAAAAAGCAAAGGTTGTCTAACTGGGTCAACTCATGAAAAACCAAGTAACTACAGTTAACTCTACATGGGCACAGTACATAGTATTTTATATGGATTCTTTCAATGAATTTTTATAAAAACCCTGTAAGTATTAATAGTAAACAATATTGTACTAATATTACACTTTTTCTGATATAGAAATTGAGACGCAGAATAGGATGTGATCCAGCTATGAGGGAGCCAAGACTCAAAACTAGGTTAGTTAACCTCCAGAGTCCATGTCCTTATGAAATACATTCTATGTTCTTCAAGGCTCAAAATATAGTTAACACTGGAATCTAAGAACTGCAGTTTCCAGTTCAGTCTCCAATGTCCCAATATAGAACTTAGACACTGGCAAGTACAGTCTCAGCTCACATCTGTCACCATAAGTCTGTGGAAACATTTGGTGGATGCTTGGGCTAGCCAACACGCAGTTCTTTGGTGGAATCATCCTTGTCCCATCCGTGGCCAGTGTGCTTGGCATAAAGCTGGCATCACCTCCAGGCTCCAGATGTGTAAGATGTAACAGAGGATAAAATATCTTACCATCTGATCACAGTACTGGCTCAGAGATGGCCACGTGATTTGGCCAGAGCCAATGAAAAGCAATGAAACGTTTGCTGGGGGTTCCAAAAAAGAGCACTCTGCTCTTTGGGCATGTGGGATGTGAGGCATGCTGCTACCACACCACAAGGGGAACCAGCCTAACACAGATGAAAGCCCTGCTCAAGCAGCAGCAACATATGGAACCCAGGGACACCATCTGAGCCCCAGTTCATGCTGTGCTAGAAGCCAATTAAGTCTCTTTTTGATTTAGCTGGTCCAAGTTGGATTTTCTGTCTCAGGCAACCAAGACGCTCCTAATTGATTGACTCCACGATCCTTGGTTCTCTCCTCTCTCTCTCTTTCCCTTTTTTATTTTATTTATTTATTTATTTTGTCTTTTTGCCTTATCTAAGACCGCACCCGCGGCACATGGAGGTTCCCAGGCTAGGGGTCTAACAGGAGCTGTAGCTGCCGGCCTTCGCCACAGCCACAGCAACGCAGGATCCGAGCTGCGTCTACAACCTATACCACAGCTCACGGCAACGCTGGATCCTTAACCCACTGAGCAAGGCCAGGGATCGAACCCACAACCTCATGGTTCTTAGTCGGATTTGTTAACAACTGAGCCACAACGAGAACTCCATCTCTCTCTTTTTTTTTAATGGCTGCACCCACAGCATATAGAAGCTTCTGGGCCAGAGACTGAATCTGAGCTGCTGCTGCTGGAATTCCCCTCCTCTGTATTTTTATGTCCTGAGTCTTCTCTGTCAGTGGACTGTAAGCCCTTTGAAGGTATAAGGCATGATTTATTTCATTTGATTTCCCTCACAGAACCTTGTAAAATGCTTTGGACAGGAGTTCCTGCTGTGGCACAGTGGGTTAAGAATCCTACTGCATGGAGCTCCTGTCATGGCACAGAGGAAACGAATCCAACTAAGAACCATGAGGTTGCAGATTCGATCCCTGGCCTCGCTCAGTGGGTTAAGGATCTGGCGTTGCCATGAGCTGTGGTGTAGGTTGCAGACGCGGCTCGGATCCCGCGTTGCTGTGACTCTTGTGTAGGCCGACAGCTATAGCTCTGATTAGACCCGTAGGCTGGCAACATCCATATGCTGTGGGTGCAGCTCTAAAAGGACAAAAGACAAAAAAAAAAGAAAAGAAAAGAAAAAAAAATCCTACTGCAGCGGCTCTGGTCACTGTGGAGGTGCAGGTTTAATCCCCGGCTGGATGAGGAAGGTTAAACGATCTGGCATTGCCATAGTTGTGGTGTAGGTCACAGCTGAAGCTTGGACTCAATCCCTGGCCCGGAAACTTCCATATGCCCTGGGTGCAGCCGTTAAAAAAAAAAAAAAATGCTTTGGACAAAGTATGTTTGCTCAGTACAAAGGAATACTTCTTCTTATCTGCCAAGTAGAACAAGTACAAATCAAGTTAAAATCCTTCTGCTAATGACAAAGTAGAACAAGTATAAATCAAGTTAAAATCCTTCTGCTAATGACCTTCCCCGAGCTCTCTTCTCCATCCTTTTCCATCTCACAAACCACATAGGCATCTGTCAGCTTAACGGCTTTTACTTACTGACCCACTGAGCTCAGAGAAGTTCCTGCGTCTTCTCCCACTACTGGAATCCCAAAGGCCTAGTGAGAGCTGCCAACCACAGCTAACAACTCCTCAGCACTCTTCCTGAGGAGAAATGGAACACAATAATTACCTCACACAACAGCAATGAGGCACCTCCTCCCTCCAGAAAGTCTTTCCACTGACAAAATAGATCCCTCAAGGCTGACGCATTAACTGAACAGACTTTACTCATAAAAGACCACCAACAACCTTATTAAATGGCAATTTACACCTACTTTATACGTATTTATAACAAGAGATGCATTAAGTTTAGAAACTAGAGAACCAATTAGGGAAAGAAGTAGAAGAGCCTCTAGAAGCAAGTAAACTGACAAACTTAAAAGTGAAAACTGACAGCTAGGAAAAGGTAAAAAAGTTATACAAAAGAGACCTAGAAATGTTTTCAAAATATCAGCCTGAGGCCCCTTAGCTAAGGGTATTAAATGCTCCTACATATTCACAATGGCCTCAAGACATGATGAAATTATAGTCCAGGGCTATAATGGACGGGACTAAGTCATCAAGATGACTCTTTTCATATTCATTTTAAGCTCAAGGAAGTTATAATTTCAGGAATTTTCTTTTATCCAAAGTAGTTACAACTAACATTTTAATTCAGAAAGGAAGAGAACTGTCAGGTATCTGAAAAAGGCTAACTCTTCCCAAATAAACCAACTCTGAAAGTTTTCATAGGATTAAGGTTTCACTATCATTCTCACCTCTTTCTGCTGCTCCAAACAAACCTTCCTGTCTTTGGTGATCAAAATATTAAAGGAAAAACAAGATATAGGAGAATGTTACATTGAAATACCACATTCTAGTCTTCCTCAGAACTGAAAGTCCTACCAGATTGGGAAAGTCACATTTCCAATGTAATAATGTCCACTGTTGATGGAAATGTCATTTGGAACACCATTTCAGAGGAAAATTTGTCAATATATATCAAAACTTAAAATGTACACATCTTGGAGTTCCCATCGTGGCTCAGTGGTTAACGAATCCGACTAGGAACCATGAGGTTGCAAGTTCGATCCCTGGCCTTGCTCAGTGGGTTAATGATCTGGCATTGCCGTGAGCTGTGGTGTAGGTCGCAGACACGGCTCGGATCTGGCATTGCTGTAGTTGTGGTGTAGGTCGGCAGCTACAGCTCCGATTAGACCCCTAGCCTGGGAATCTCCATATGCCATGAGTGTGGCCCTAGAAAAGGCAAAAAGACAAAATAAAATAAAATGTACACATCTTTTGCCCCCAAAATTCCATGGCTAAAAATTACCCTTTTGGATGTATTCCCCAAAGTACATCAAATCATAATTTCAGAGATGTCTGTTGTACCAGGTTTTTTAATTAGTGCAAAAGTAGAAACAATCTGAATGTCCACCAATAGGGGGCAAATTAAATCAATGAGGTACATTCACACAGTGGAATACTACGCAACCATGCTTTTAATGAGCTGGAGTTGTAAGCGTTTGTATGAAAAGATCACCAAGATATATTGGAAAAAGGCAAGATGCAAAACAAAATATAGCATATAACCCTATCTATGTATATGCTTTTGCTGGCATACATATGAAGTTTTTTTCCTGGAAGATTCTATGAGCAAGAATTAATGACAGTTACCCTTGAGGAGAGGGACTAGGGGCTAAGAGGTGTGTGGAAGAACCTTCATTTTTCATTTATAACTTTTGATTATAACAATATATAATTATAACAATACATTGTTAGATCTTTCACTGTGTGCACATACTGCTTTTTTTTTCCTTCTTTCCTTTTTAGCAAAGAAGAAAAAGCAGAGGGATTAAGGAGTTTGTACATCAGGGAGATAAATACCTAAGTAGGTAAAATACTTTTTAACTTGTAGAACGTTCCTATCTACAGCATATCCTCCCAGGCACTTGCATTTTTCAGTGGAAGATACTACTTTTCAGCAATAGCACCGGAAACCCATTTCCTCTGACATTCTCTCTGCAAATATTCTGGATTCTACCTGGTCATGTAAATACTCCCTGACTTTGCAAAAATCTATCCACATACTTTGTTCAAATGTTTCTCCAATCCTGTATTTGGCATATAATATGGAAATATTTATTCACATCAATCCCACTTGCCTTTGGTGTTCTGCATCCCTGGGACAGGCTGAGGGTCACCATTTCTCCTGGAAAAGAAGCTCTTAGTGTACACTGCTCCCAGAGGCACATTTATCCACAGTCTAGCAGAGACCCTCCCAAACTTCCCATGGTTCAATTCAGCACTTACTGGCTACATGCAATGCCTGACACAAGGAAGATGCCAGAAGTAGAAAAATGAACCAAATACAGCCTGTCCTCCAGGAGAGGGCAGATGCCGACACTACCACCTGCAACAAACCCCACACTCCCCTGGGGGGATCGCTGTCTTCATTCCAACGCCTAAAGCTGCTTTGAATTCCACCCACTCTTTCTGACAACGCTCCTCCAGTCTCACCAACAGAATAATGAAAACCTGCTAATCAGTTGCTAGCATTTACTGAGCATGACTCCTCATGAAGCTCTGTAAGAAGTACTTTACAAGCATTAATTAATTTTAACCTCACTATAAGCCAGTGCAGTAGATAAAATCATTACATCCTCTTTTTCAGAGGAGAAAATTGAGGTTCAAATTTACAGATAACACGCTCAAACTAGCATTAAGTCTGAGATTTGTTTGGGTCCAGAGTTGACGCCCTTTATTATGCCAGCTGGACTTCCTGAACCCTCCAGAACAACCTGAGAAGGGCTGAGGAAGTCATTCACTCCTTTTCCCCAACGCCCGGGATGGAAGGGAACAACTCGGAAGAAGAGTTTCCGCTCCCACATAAAGTATTTCTGGATCAACTTCATCTCTGATTCACCTGTTAAACTCGCAAAACAAGAGGACCCTCCCCCTCATCTGGAGTCAGACGACCCTGCAGAAATTATGGGAACCGGTTACTGGACACCGTCCCTTGAGGGTGGGAACCGAGGCCTTGTGCCTCCCATGGCCTCTCCCGCACAAAGTGACCAGCGCCGTGACGGTCACTGCCCCATCCCTGCCGAGTCCTCGCGCTCCGATATCTTCGGAACGAGCGCGCGCCCATACCACCAGCTGGATAATGCCGAGGATGAGGGCAGCCCAAAGTCAGGGAAGGCGGGGGACTTGCTGCCACGCGGCCCCTCCTGGTGCTGGAGGAGAGGGAGGGGATCGGTCATCTAGTGCGGGTTCGCACGGCTGGGGTCCAGGCAGTCGCCAGGGCCAGGTGGTCCGAGGGAGGCCGAGCGAGGAGTATCTCTGTCCGCTGCCGCCATACCCCCCGCCGGGTGCCCCAATCCTCCCCAAGCCAATGAAAGCCGCAGCGTAAACCTGCTTCCCCGATCTCACCTTCCTGTGGGTTCCAGACGCGCGGCCGCCGAGCTACGCGCAGGGGCACGCCCCCCTTTCATTCACCTGTCGCCCCCTCCAGTGAGAGGCGAGGCAGCAGACCAATCATGGACGCTCCTGGGCTCAGGAAGGCGGACCCTTGGGCCATCAGGTTGGTCAATGGCGCCGGCGCCTGCTCGGGAGGATGCGCTCTGAACGCTCCAGTGCTGGCGGAGTGATGGGAGTTGTGGTCTCAGTGTTCATTTTTTCCGGCAAAGATACAGTGGACGAAACTACAAGTACCAAGATGCCAAAAGGGGCAAAGACCAGTGCTTGTAAAAGGCTGGAAATCTGTTCTGTCTTTTGAGACCCGCTTGAGGGACCTGCGAGGTATCGGTCTCTTTGTCCGGAGAGCTAAAAGCACGTCGTGCATAGTAATACAGCCTGGAGAATAAGAGCTATGACCTGTCAGTCCGCACACCTTTTACAACCGCCAGCGCTCTCCGCAAAAATTCTGGAAATGAATAAAATTATTTCATCTACTCAACAGGTTTTTCTTGAACACCTGCAACGCTGCAACACTCCCTTCCCTTGAGAGGTTTTCAGGTTTATATTTACAAGTGAAACTATTAAATAGCATTACCTACATGTTCCTAAATAACAGTACAATCACGTTCTGGGACGGCTGTGTAATAGACAAACCAAGTTACCACTTTCAGAGATCTTAGTTCTAGGGTGCGGGTGTATTTGTTTGCTAGGGCTACTCTTAACAAAGTACCACAAAATGGCTTAAAAAAAAACAGAAATTTATTGTCTCACAATTTTGGAGGCTAGAAGTCCAAAATCAAGGTGTAGGCAGGGTTAGTCACTTTTGAAAGAATGAGGTCTGTTGCAGGTCTCTTTCTTTGGCTTGTAGATGGCTATCTTCATGGTCACATGGTGTCCTCCCTGTATACATTTCTGCTTTTAGATTTCCTCTTTTTATAAGGACACCAGCAGGTAACAAAACCAACCAGTATCCATGAGGAAGTAGGTTCAATCCCTGGCCCCGCTCAGAGGGTTAGGGATCTGGCGTTGCTGTGGCTGGGGTGTAGGCTGGCAGCTGCAGCTAATTTGACCCCAGGCTGGGAACTTTCTTATAATGTGGGTGCGGACCTATAAATAAATAAACAAACAAACAAATAAATAAATAAATGAATAAATAATTTTTTTAAATAATAAAAAAATTAAGGAGTTGAAATGTCAGCCAGACACCATTATACAATCCATCAGAGAAAAGCAGTTTACCTGTCTCTTGCAAAACCAAACATACAGAGAAGGACAGCAGCAGTTATATCTTTTCTCTCAGGATGGCTCTCCTTTACACCAAGTTCCCAGTAACTAGCTCAGGTCCCAAGAACATTTGATCCTCAGGGCAGTGGAGAAGTCATCAGAAGGAAGGCATCTCCAAGCTCAGCCTCTCATATCTTCTAACCTGGGAAATCACTGGTGCCTTAACCGTTTAAGGAACTCACCCTGTGGTATTAATTCTACATTTCCCGCATCCATCCAGGATCCAAATTTATGGTATCAAATTTTATGGCTGTGGTACGTACGCCCTGTGCTAGATGAGTTAGTAAATTCAAGACGGGACTTTGAATAAAGGGACTTTCAAGACATGCGAGCAACCTAAATCTCCATAGACAGATGAATGGATAAAGAAGATGTGGTATGTACACAATGAAATATTACTCAGCCATATAAAAAAGAGTGAAATAGACCAGATTCCATAAAACTCCTAGAGGAAAGCATAGGTGGAACACTCTTTGACATAAATTGCAGCAATATCTTTTTTGATCCACCTCCTAGACTAATGAAAATAAAAACAAAAATAAGCAAATGGAACCTAATTAAACTGAAAAGCTTTTGCACAGCAAAGGAAGCAATTAACAAAACGAAAAGGCAACCCACAGAATGGGATTAATTATTTGCAAATGATGTGATGGATAAGGGATAAATCTCCAAAATATACAAACATATCATGATGCTTTATATCAAAAAACAAGCAACCCAATTGAAAAATGGTTGGGGAGTTCCCGTTGTGGCGCAGTGGTTAACGAATCCAACTAGGAACCATGACGTTGCGGGTTCAATCCATGGCCTCGCTCAGTGGGTTAAGGGTCTGTCATTGCTGTGAGCTGTGGTGTAGGTCACAGACGCGGCTCAGATCTGGCATTGCCGTGGCTGTGGCGTAGGCAGGTGGCTACAGCTCTGATTAAACCCCTAGCCTGGGAACCTCCACATGCTGCAAATACGGCCCTAAAAAGCAAAAAAGAAAGAAAAAAAATGGTCGGAAGATCTAAATGGACTTCTCCAAAAAGACAGATGGCCAAAAAAGCACATGCTGCATACTCAACATCATTAATAATTTGAGAAATGCATACCAAAACCACAGCAAGGTATCATCTCACACCAGTCAGAATGGCCAGCAACAAAAAGTCTACAAACTGAGTTCCCTTCGTGGCTCAGTGGTTAATGAATCCGACTAAGAACCATGAGGTTGTGGGTTCGAT
>PVHT020000046.1:6742568-6759496 GCA_004024745.2 Catagonus wagneri
CAGAGTGTCCCACCAGGGTAGCTGCTGCCTTTGCTCAATCAGGAAGAAGTAAGGAAGTCACCACTGTACCTGCTAAGTTTAAAAACACGCCTCCGCATCCGCAATCCAGGGATCCGAAAGTCACCGCCGCCATCACCGCTTCCAGAACAGAGTCTCAGCATCCACGAGGCTGGTGGCTGGGACCTTGGGACCTGCAGAAACTCCTCACACCGCCACTGCACGCTCACCATAAGTGATAAGCAGCAGGAAGATGGGCCCCACCTCACTTCTGCCTTCCAAACATGGCCGTGGCATTTTTTTTTTTTTTTATCTTTTGTTTTTTTAGGGCCGCACGCATGACGCGGGAGGTTCCCAGGCTAGGGGTCTAATCGGAGCTGTAGCTGCCGGCCTATGCTAGAGCCACAGCAAGCCCAGATCTGAGCCGCGTCTGCAACCTACACCACAGCTCTCGGCAACACCAGATCCTCAACCCACTGAGCCTGGCCAGGGATCGAACCCGCAACTTCATGGTTCCTAGTCGGATTTGTTAACCACTGAGCCACGATGGGAACTCCAGCCATAGCATTTTAATTTTTCAGTTTCTGCAGCCCACAAGAACGTAAGAGGGAGATAAGAAAGGATGTTTGGTAGGAGTTCCTGTTGTGGCTCAGCAGGTCAAGAATATGACACAGTGTCCATGAGGATGCAGGTTCAATCCCTGGCCTCGCTCAGTGGGTTAAGGATCTGGCATTTCCATGAGCTGCGGTGTAGGTCGCAGATGCTACTTGGATCCCATGTTGCTGTGGCTGTGATGTAGGCTGGCAGCTGCAGCTCTGATTTGCCATACACATTTTTTTATGAATGCAAATCTACATTTAAAAAAAGACAGAAAAGAAGAAAGGATGCTTGGCTCCAGTCCAGCACACCCAACACCATTGATGGCACAGCACCGTGATACTGAATCTAAAACCTAGGAGTTCCAAAACAAAAGAGAGAGTTAAAAACTCTCAAATGACATTTTCCTACAGAACAATCAGTTCTTGCAAAGAGAAAGAAAGAGAGAGAGGGAGGGAGGGAGGAAGGAAGGAAGGAAGAAAAAAGAAAAGGAAAGAAAGAAGGAAGGAAGGAAGGAAGGAAGGAAAGAGGAGTTCCCATGGTGGCTCAGTGGTTAACAAATCCAACTAGGAACCATGAGGTGGCGGGTTCTATCCCTGGCCTCGCTCAGTGGGTTAAGGATCCGGCATTGCAGTGAGCTGTGGTGCAGGCTGCAGACGCAGCTCGGATCCCGCGTTGCTGTGGCTGTGGTGTAGGCTGGCGGCTACAGCTCCGATAGACCCCTGAGCCTGGGAACCTCCACCTGCCATGAGTGTGGTCCTAGAAAAGGCAAAAAGGCAAAAAAAAAAGGAAAGGAAGAAAGAGAAAGAGAGAAAGAAAGAAAACAAAAACATTTTCCCTACCTTAGGTGGCCCAATACATAGGCTGTGAAAATGAGATTTCAGAGATTCTGTTGTGGCTGAGTGGTTAACGAATCCAACTGGTATCCACGAGGATGTGGGTTCAATCCCTGGCCCCACTCAGTCGGTTAAGGATCCAGCATTGCCGTGAGCTGCGGTGTAGGTCACAGACTCGACTTGGGTCCCGCATTGCTGTGGCTGTGGTGTAGGCCAGCAGCTACAGCACCGATTTGACCTCTAACCTGAGAATCTCCATATGCCCCGGGTGCTGCCCTAAAAAGACCAAAAAAAATAAATAAATAAAAGAGAGAGAGAGAGAGAAAGATTTCTAGGAAGGAATGTAAAGATGGCGTTTTATGATGACACCCAACAGGCTTCTCCCCCAAGTCCCTTCCAATTGCTTCTTTTCTTTATGGATGATGCACTTTCAGGGTGTTCAATTTCCCAACCTGGATTGTGGATAGAGAAGTGCAGGGACCAATAGACCTCCAGAGGTGGGCACAACGAAGTCTCTGACCAAGACAATATGGGGAGTTCCTGTTGTGGCACAGTGGAAACGAATCCGACTAGCAACCATGAGGTTGCAAGTTCGATCCCTGGCCTCACTCAGTGGGTCAAGGATCTGGCATTGCCATGAGCTGTGGTGTAATATGCAGACGTGACTTGGATCCTGCATTGCTATGGCTATGGTGTAGGCCAGTGGCTACAGATCCAATTAGATCCCTAGCCTGGGAACGTCCATATGCCACAGGTGTAGCCCTAAAAAGCAAAAAACCTCTTCAAGTTAGCATTCAGGCAGCTTTGGCAATGAGCAAAAACTCATATGATATTCAGTCTTTCACTGGCAGCCACATTACTGGTGCCCCAGGATTTGGGATGTATGTGGCTTATTATAGGGGCCATTTATGAGATAAGCAAAATGTGCTATATACATACAATGGAATATTATTCAGGCATAAGAAGGAACAAATCACTGATATATGTTACGAACTGCACAAACCTCAAAAACATACCAAGTGAAAGAAGCCAAACACAAAAGGTCACATTTTGTCTGATTCCTTTTATACGATATATCTAGAATAGGCAAACCCTAGAGCCGGAAATCAGATTAGAAGTTACCAGGGGCGGGAGTTCCCTTTGTGGCTCAGTGGTTAACGAATCCAACTAAGAACCATGAGGTTGCGGGTTTGATCCCTGGCCTCGCTCAGTGGGTTAAGGATCCGGCGTTGCCGTGAGCTGGGGTGTAGGTCGCAGACGCATCCCGGATCCCGCGTGGCTGTGGCTGTGGTGTAGGCCGGCGGCTACAGCTCCTGTTAGACCCCTAGCCTGGGAACCTCCAAATGCCGCAGGGCCGGACCTAGATAAGGCAAAAAGACAAAAAAAAAAAGAAGTTACCAGGGGATGGGAGAAGAGGAAAATAAGGATATGAGCTGTTTCTCTGGGGTGCAGAAAAAGTTGAAACTAGACAGATGTGGTAATTGTACCATACTGTGAATACACTAAATGCCACTGAATTGTGTACTTTTAAATGAATTGTATGTTACGTGAATTTTATTTCAATTTTGTTTAAAAGCATGGAGAAAAAAAGTGGTCATGGAGAATATCAGTTAATCAAGGAAGTCAGTTAACTGTTGGCCATTTAAGGGAGGTTCTTCTGGGGACTTCTGTCGTAGCTTAGTGGTAACGAACCCAACTAGTATCCATGAGGATGCAGGTACGATCCCTGGCCTTGCTCAGTGGGTTAAAGATCCAGCGTTGCCATGAGCTGTGGTGTAGGTCGCAGATGTGGCTTGGATCCTGTGTTGCCATGGCTCTGGTGTAGGCCTGCAGCTATAGCTCTGATTAGACCCCTAGCCTGGGAACTGTCATATGCCACAGGTGTAGCCCTAAAAAGACAAAAGAAAAAAAGAGGGGGGTTCTTCTGGGAGTCCCTGCTGTGGCACAGGTTACAGATCCAGCATTGTCTCTATAGCAGCTCAGGTAGCTGTGAGGCATGAGTTCAATCCCCAGCCCAGGGGCATGAGTTATGGATCTGGCATTGCTACAGCTGTGGTGTAGATCACAGCTGCAGCTCAGAGTTGATCCCTGGGATCAAATATGGAAACCTCCATATGCCGTGGGTGTGGCAAAAAAAAAAAAAAAAAAAAAAAGAGAGAGAGAGAGAAAGGCTATTCTAATACATTTAATCCTAGTTTTGAGACTGGACTCAATTTCGTAGTAAGAGTGTAGAGGGTTACCTTTTGAGCCACAAAGAAGGGCTTTCTTCTTTTGTGCCTGAAGATTTTGATCCTCCCTTAATTGACAAGACTAAACCCTCATCGCTGGAGAAAACTTAAGTCCCTTCTTACCCCCTGACCAGAACCGATGTCCAAACCTAACATGTCCTGTAGGATGAAAAGCAGGCCAAAAATAGGGAAGAGGAAGTCTGCCAAAAGAAAAAATTACAGGAATTTGCTATTTTATATAATGAAAAAGCAGAAGACTATTTATGGAGGTGGATTTGGAGGGTACTTAAGGAAAGCCTGAATGTAATTTTAAGTCAAAATGAATGTATTGATCTGAGTATACTTACTGGAGAGTCTGCATTCAATATGCTCTCTTTGACAGCTGGCAGCTGTTATTCCAGCAATTTGAAGAATTGGTTTATGCAAACGTGGATACAATACTGACACATCATTAATTTATATGACAGTAGAAATCTCTTGGCATAAACCAGAGGAAGAAATATAAAGATCTCAGGAGATGTGATGATCTATTAAATTTCTATATGCATCTTGTTGACGAAGCCAATAATGTATTCCTTGAAAAGGTCCAGAATTCACCTCTTTTACCAAAGCTAAAGAACAGTTTGATAATGGCCAAAAACCATTAAAAAGCACTTTCCTGACCATCCTCTCTAAGCCAGGAATGGCAGTGGGTGGGTCTACCATTGAAATAGACTCTCATCTCAAGGAGGATGGGCAGATTCTGGGGTGGTAGAGCCCAGGCGGTAGCAGTTACCTATCAAATACAAAGTGGGAAGGGCTACCAATAATCAGCAGAGTTGGCATGAAATCAGACTGATCTTAGCCACAGTAATCTTTGGAAACAACTAACTAATCATGGAAAGCCTAATAAGTTCCGATTTGGTTTTCATAACGAAAAAAAAAAAATCTTCGGAGTTCCCGTTGTGGCCCAGCGGGTTAAGGATCCAGCGTTGCCATAACCATGGTGTAAATCACAGACACAGCTCGGATCTGGTGTTGCTGTGGCTGTGGTATGGCTGGCAGCTACAGCTCCAATTCGACCCACTAGCCTGAGAACCTCCATATGCCACAGATGCAGCCCTCAAAAGACAAAAAAAAGTCTTCAATGACCAATGAGCAATAGCCTATATTGACGTAATAGACAATTTTGATCTTTCATCCAATCCACGGACCCAAATCAATTTACAAGTGCACAGACCACTGAGAAGAAAGAAAGTTAAAGACCTCTATGGATAAATCCAACAAAAATACCGTAAGACAATGTTATGAGTCTTCCTCATGCTTTGTTCAAAGAACCTGTGCGCCAACACTGGCCACACTTTTCCTGGGCACCTAAAATGTCTCTGTGCTGCATAAGAGTATGGACCTCTGGAAATGTGAATTGGTGTCCAGTTTGGAAAATAAAAGTCCACCCTGCATGTTTTAAGTAGAAAGGAATTGAATACAGATGATGATGGAAAGATGTTACCAGAATCCGGGTTCTTGTTCACAGAGCCAAAGAATGAACTTCGAGAACACACAGGAAGCAAGCAAGCAAAGCCTTTATTACAGGAAAGCAAACAGCAGGACAGCTGGGGGGGAGAAGAAGAGTCCCCTCTTCATTGTCCTATAGGGGGTTTTAATCCCTAAAGAAGGGGGTTACAAACATGGGGTCCAGAAAGATGTGGTTTTCTCCCATTGGTCTTGCCCAGTTACCTATATCAGTCCTTGTCCAATAGGGGTCCTAGGGGTGGAAATGTCGCATACGCCTCATGGTTTATTTGCCCTTTTCTTCCCATAGACTGAGTCATAGGGGGGTAGCGATTAATGTCCGTCTAGACGTAGGTACACTCCCTACAGTAAACAAGGCCTGTGGGAATGTTACTCCCTGGAGCCCTTAAGTCACAAATGTTAACAAATAGCCATATCAAAGAATGCATCGGACCCCAAGCTCCTACACTGACTACCTGAGTTATTATTCTGCCTCACAGGAACTCGGTCACAAAGATATTTTTTCTTTCTTTTTTAGGGCCAGACCTGCAGCATATGGAAGTTCCCAGGCTAGGGGTCCAATCAGAGCTACAGCTGCTGGCCTACACCACAGCCACGGCTGTGCAGGATCTGAGCCTCGTCTTCAGTCTACACCACAGCTCACTGCAATGCCGGATCCTTAAGCCACTGAGTGAGGCCAGGGATCAAACTCGCATCTTCATGGATACTTGTCAGGTTCGTTAAACACAGAGCCACGACGGGAACTCCTCATTTATGTTTTTATAATGGTTGTGTTAAAAAACTAGTTTATAAAATGCCCAAAAATTTAATAGTAAACTCTAGAAAGCTGAACTAGAACCATTCTGCTGGCTTTAGGCATGTCCTGTACTGCCTCCACCAGCGACTTGGGCATTTTCGTTTCGCATGGGGACCACAATTTATGTAGCTAGCCCTGTCACCAACTCTATGCTGGCCTTTCCACAGCAGTATCAGGGTAGGCTTTGGAAACTTCACCTCCTAGATCATCCCAGGTCTGGTTGCCTTCTGTTGAGGAAGCCCAGCCTCTCCAAAAGAGCCAGAATGGTATTCTAGGACCATTCCTGTCCCCACTGCTGGAGACAAGTAGCCAGCTTCACTTGAATGAGTCCATAGCACCACCTGGTGGCATCTGGATGTTAGTGCATCTTGGGAGCCAAAGCTGGGAGAACCCTGGGACAAGAATTGTTGACCTAGAGGGATCCAGCAATGCAGAAGAGGGGATGTGGGTCAAAGGAGGGTCTGAGGGTCAGGTACAGGGTGAAATCACGCATCCATACTTCACCAAGAGAACTTCCCGTTGTAGTGCAGTGGAAACGAATCCGACTCGTATCCATGAGGTTGCGGGTTCAATCCCTGGCCTCGCTCAGTAAGTGTAGGTTGCACACACGGCTCAGAAACCACATTGCTGTTGCTATGGTGTAGGCCAGTATCTGCAGCTCTGATTCGACTCCTAGCCTGGGAACTTCCATATGCCTCGGGTTCAGCCCTAAAAAAAAAAAAAGTATCTGTACTTCACCAAGACCATGAGAGAACTTATAGGTCATTAGAGGATGGTGAAAAAACAGTTCCAGAGAGAAAAAAATGACCAGTGCCCATAACCCAGGATTACAATCTACCTCTGCTGACTCCCAATCCAGTGTTCTTTCAACATTTAATCCAACAGACGCTTATGAATTCTCTACCAGTGCCTAGGTCAGGGTTAAGAGGCTAAGATAATAATTACCACAATAAGGACTCTATGACATATGATGTGTTAGGTGTTTTACTTCTTTTACTTATTTCTCACAACAACCAAGAGTGGTAGCCCCATTTTAATGCTGAAGATACTAAAGCCAGGAGAAGTTAACTTGCCCAAGGACACATTGCTGGGAAGTGGCTGAGCTGGGATTTGAACCCAGATCTGCTTGATGTCTTTGAAGGGAGCCAAGAGTCAAGGTGCGCTGATGAACAGATGGGGAAGACCAAAGAAATCCCACAAGAGACTATTCAGTCCGCACATACTGAGGACCTCATGGGCAAACATTGTGCTAGTCCTAGGGGTGAAGCAATGCGATCAGGTGGGTAGAGGGGACTGGACATAGCCCTGGCCCGTCTGCAGCCTCTGGGCTGGGAGGGGATGCAGGACATGAGACTGGATAAAACTGGCATATGCTATATGCAGAAACTTGATTTTACCAGACAGCCTTGGGTCCAAATCAGAATTCTGCAATTTCCTATCTGGGTGACCTTGGAAAAACCACTTCATCTCTCTGAATCTCAGCTTCTTCCACTACAAAGTAGAGATCAGAAATAGTTCCCACCTCATAGGACTATGGGGAAGATCCCACAAGGTGCACTCAGGTAAAATGCTCACCTGATTAATAAATGGCACCATTAGCACACGGTCATTAGGTCATCACCTTTACAGCACAAGTCATTTGCTTAAACAAAAAACTCTAGTGACTCTCTTCAGTCCATGTATCAGGTTTAAGTTTTTAGCTGTGCATCTAAGGCTCTCAGAAATGTGGATTCTAGTAGCTTTTATAGCCTCACCTCCATCTTCTCTTTTCCCTTCTCATTTTGGCCACTCGAGCTTGCTCCCAATTAGTCTTGTTTTTGTCCTTACTAACCTTACATGTATTTTTATGTATTTATTGCTTTTTAGGGCTGCACCCAAGGCATTTGGATGTTCCCAGGCTAGGGGTCAATGAATCCAAGCTGCAGCTGTCAGCCTACACCACAGCCCCAGCAACGAGGGATCTGAGCCGAGTCTGTGATCTACACCACAGCTCATGGCAACGCTGGATCCTTAACCCACTGAGCAAGGTCAGGAATTGAACCGAGGTCATCAGGGATACTA
The DNA here is from genome assembly GCA_004024745.2 of Catagonus wagneri. Lineage (NCBI taxonomy): Eukaryota > Metazoa > Chordata > Mammalia > Artiodactyla > Tayassuidae > Catagonus > Catagonus wagneri. Next base: position 6,750,596 of record PVHT020000046.1, read on the forward strand.
GTCAGATTTGTTACCACTGAGCTACGACGGGAACTCCAGACAATTTTTTTTTTGCTTTTTTTAGGGTCGCACCTGTGGCATATGGAAGTTCCCAGGCTAGGGGTCTAATCAGAGCTGTTGCTGCTGGCCTACGCCACAGCTGCAGCCACAGCAACACGAGATCCAAGCCACGTCTGCAAGCCATTTCTGCTGCTCCATGACAGGAACTCCAAATAGCTGCAATTTTAAATAATGTAGTCAGACTGGGTAAGAAGATGATATTTGAGCCAAGATTTTGGAGTTCCCGTCGTGGCACGGCAGAAACAAATCCGACTAGGAACCATGAGGTTGTGGGTTCGATCCTTGGCCTCACTCAGTGGGCTAAGGATCCGGTGTTGCCGTGAGCTGTGATGTAGGTTGCAGACGCGGCTCGGATTCTGCATTGCTGTGGCTGTGGCATAGTCTGGCAGCTGTACCTCCGATTAGACCCCTAGCCTGGGAACCTCCATATGCCGCGGGTGTGGCCCAGAAAAGACAAAAAGACAAAAAAAAAAAATTTGAAGGAGGCAAAGCTCTCAAGCAAATGGATATCTGGGGTAAGAGAATTCTAATCAGAGAGAACAGCAAGTTCAAAGGTCCTGAATCAGGAGAGAGCTGGGAATTTTCAAGAAACATCAAAGGAGTAATATGCTTAAAACAGAGGGAATAAGAGGCCTAGTAGGTCAAGGTCAGATCAACTATATAAAGCCTTAAAAGAAATTGTGAGGCTTTAGTGGCTTCTCCTCTGAGTGAAATAAGAAGACACCGGAGAATTTTGAGCAGAGGAGGATTGTGATCTGATTGTGGTAAAATACGCATAATATAAAATATACCATTTTAACAATTTTTAAAAATGTACTGGGGATTCCCATTGTGGCGCAGTGGAAATGAATCCAACTAGCATCCATGAGGATGCAGGTCGGATCCCTAGCCTTGCTCAGTGGCTTAAGGATCCAGCACTGCCTTGAGCTGTGGCGTAGTTTGCTGTGGCTGTGGTACAGGCTCGCACTTGTAGCTCTGACTTGACCCCTAGCCTGGGAATTTCCATATGCTGTGGATGCGGCCCTAAAAAGCAAAAAAAAATTGAAAAACAAAATAAAATGTATTTTATTTATTTATTTATTTTTGTCTTTTTGTCTTATCTAGGGCCGCACCCGCGGCATATGGAAGTCCCCAGGCTAGGGGTCTAACAGGAGCTGTAGCTGCCGGCCTTCACCACAGCCACAGCAACGCGGGATCCGAGCCGCATCTGCAACCCACACCACAGCTCACGGCAACGCCAGATTCTTAACCCTCTTAGCAAGGTCAGGGATCGAACTCGCAACCTCTCGGTTCCTAGTCGGATTCATCAACCACTGAGCCACAATGGGAACTCCTATTTATTTTATTGAAGTATAGTTGAGGTACCATGTTGTGCTAATTTCTTCTATACAGCAAAGTGATTCAGTTACGGGTACACACACACACACACACATATTCTTTTGAACTACGTTTTATTACAGTTAATTTTTTTTTTCTTTTGACCATGACGTGACGTGGTATCTCAGTACCCAGTCCAGGGACTGAACCCAGCCTATAGCAGAGAAAGCACTGAGTCCTAACCACTAGACCACTAGGGAACTCCCTACAGTTAACTTTTTTTTTTTTTTGGCTTTTTTAGGGCCACACCTGGGGCATATAGACGTTCCAGGCTTGGGGTCGAATCTGAGCTGCAGCTGCCTGCCTACACGACAACTACAGCAACTCGGGATCTGAGCCGTGTCTGCGACCTATACCACAGCTCACAGCAGAACTTGATCCTTTAGCCCACTAAGCAAAGACAGGGATCGAACCCACATCCTTATGGATTCTAGTTGGGTTTGTTACCACTGAGCCACAATGGGAACTCCCAGTTAACTATTTTTAAGTGCACGGTTCAGTGACATTAAGTACAACTGCATTGCCATGCAACCATAACCACCATCCATCTCCAAAAATTTTTCACCTTCCGAAACTCAAATTCTGAATCCAAACCGTAACTCCCCATTTCCATCTTCCAGTAGCCCCTTGTTACCACCATTCTATTTTCTGCCTCTGTGAATATGACTATTCTAGGCATCTCATATAAATGGAATATTACTGTATTTGTCCTTTTGTGACTGGCTTACTTCCCTTGGTGTAATGGCTTCATGGTTCTTCCATGTTGTAGCATGTGTTAGAATTTCCTTCCTTTTTAAGGCCGAATAATATTGCAGTGTATGTGTATATACCACATTTTGTTTAACCCTTCATCTGTCGATAGACACTTGGGTTGCTTCCACTTCTTGGCTATCGTGAACAATACAGCTATGAACACGTGTGTACAAATATCTGTTTGTGGTCCTGCTTTCAATTTTTGGTGGTATATACCTAAATTGCTGAATCACATGGTAGTTATACGTTTAATTTTCTGTGTGTGTGTCTTTTTAGAACCGCATCCACAGAAGTTCTAAAGGCTAGGGGTTGAATCGGAGCTGCCGCTGCCAGCCTACACCACAGCTCATGGCAATGCCGGATCCTTAACCCACTGCAAGGAAGGGATCAAACCCATATCCTCACAGATACTAGTCGTGTTCATTACCACTGAGCCACCACGGGAACTCTGTATGTTTAATTTTTTGGCAAGTCACCATACTGTTTTCCACAGCAACTTCACCATTTTATATTTCCATTGTCTTGTGTTTTTTAAAAAGGATTACTTTTAAGGTGAATTAAGACTAGACTAATGGAAAGCAAAAGTGGACACAGAGATACCAGTTATCCAGGTGAGAGATGATGGTGGCCTGGATCTACACAGTGACAGTGGAGGTAGTGAGAAGCATTTGGAGTCTGTTTTGCTTTTTGTTTTTTGCTTTTTTTTTTTTTTTAATGTTGTGCCAACTAGATATGTTGAGAAATTAGCTTTGGAATATGAAAGATGTAAGGAATTAAACTGTCTCCAGGCTTTTTGGTTTGAGCAGCTGGAGGAATAAGTTTGCCATTTACAGCTTTGGGGAAGTTTGTAGGAAGTTAAGTGGATACATCAGGAGTTTGGGGCCATGTTAAGTTTAATATGTCTATTATATATCCAAAAAGATATAGTGATCTAGGTTTCAGAGATGGGTGGGTTAGAGAGAAAACTTGAGGGTCACCAGTGCATAGATGGCATTTATAATCATGAGACTTGATAACATCATCTGCGGAATGATTGCAGACATTGAAAAGGAGAGAGTCAAGGACTAGCCTTAAGGACATTCTAGCAACAAGAAATGGATGAGAAAATGGGAGTTCCCGTAGTGGCACAGCAGATCCATGAGTATGGAGGTTCGCTCCCTGGCCTCGCTCAGTGGGTTAAGAATCCAGCGTTGCCATGAGCTGTGGTGTAGTTTGCAGATGTGGCTCAGATCTGGTGTTGCTGTGGCTGTGGCCAGCACTGAGCTCCAATTTGACCCCTAGCCTGGGAACTTCCATATGCCACAGTTGTGACCCTTAAGAAAAAGAAAAAGAAAAGAAAAAAGAAATGGATGAGAAAAGAAAATAGGAAAGAACCTTGAGAAGGAGATGCCAGTGAGAGAGGAAGAAAGTCAAGAGGGCATGATGTCCTGGAAGCCACATGAAGAAAATGAAGGAAAAAGTAAAGTGATCAATTGTGATAAATAAGATACTATAAGATAGAGTTGCAAATTGGCAATGCCCGTGGCACCCTAGCAAAAGTGATTCAAAGAACCCTGGAGAGGTAGAAACCTCACTGAAGTGAGCTCAAGAGAGAATGGAGGAGTTCCCACTGTGGCTCATGGGTTAAGGATCCGACTGCAGCAGCTGGGGTGGCTTTGGACATTCAGCAGCTGGGGTGGCTTTGGAAATTCAGGTTCAACTCCTCGGCCAGGTGCACTGGGTTAAGGATCCACACTGCCGCAACTGTGGCAGCATTGGCTTGGATTTGATCTCTGGCCCAGGAACTTCCATATGTGGCTAGTGCAGCTGAAAAAAGAATAAGAGAAAGAGAATGGAAACTGTGAGTATAGAGAACTCTTTCAGGAGTTTTGTTGCAAAGGGGAACAGGGAAATGATGAGGGTCAAGAGAAAGTGAGTTTTTGTTTGTTTGCTTAAAATGGGGGAAATAACAGCATACATGATGACACAAATAATCCGGTAAAGAGGGAAAAGAGAATGAAGTGGGAGAAAAGAATTACTAAAGCTATGCATTGAGACAAGAGGTAATGGGATCCAGTGCAAAGTATGAGGGTGCAGGTGCAGCTACATAAACAGATGAGGCAGTATGGGCAGTGGAAGCCTGCTCCGTAAAGTCTCTCTCACACACACACACACACATACACACACACTCAATCCCCTTCCTCCAGATGTCTCTGGATTTCTCCAGACACCATCTAGCTCACTCTGTTCTGAGCTGAGTCTTGGCGAGTTGAGGTAACTAAATGTGTGTCTCCCCAATATCCTGAGACCCTCTCCCGAGGCTGCATCGAGATCACCTCTGAATTTCCCGCCACACACCTCCAAGCCCTGGCCCAGAGCTCCGCAAACTGCGCTCGCTGAATTAGCCCAGAGTCCCAGGCAGGTGCTACGCGGCAGGTTTCATAAAGGGGGGCGGTCCTAGCCCTGAGCTCAGGGATACAGAAGTTCGAGCAGTGGCCAGGCTCTCTCCCTTCCTCCCCTCTACTCCCAGCTCTCCAAGCCCACAGCCAGAGGGCCAATCTTGCTCCAAAGCAGCCACCGTGTCGAATGTCCGCTGACATCGATAAAGGTTCTAGGTTGGTGAGGTAGGGCTAACAGTGAGAGGGAGGGGGCCTGAAGACGAAAGTGAGTGGGGATTGAACGGAGCGTTCAGGGTTCGGAGTTTAAGTCCCAACTCTAGATAGAGACTGGAGGGAGTTTAAAGAGGCGGAGCCTAGTGAGGGAGCAGGGCGGAGATTGGGCTAAGGGCGGTGTCGGCCTGGGGATTGGGCCCCGCTCTCCGGGGCGGTGCTTGAGGGGGCGGTGCCGTGTCGGAAGTCAAAGGTCAGTAAATAGTGATGATGTCATGCGGGCAAGATGGCGGAAGGGTGAGCCCGTCATCCGGTTCTCGGGCGTTGGGCCCTGAATTCTCCCAGGGTTGGGGTGCTGGGCCAGGGTCCCCGCGGGAAACCGGAGTCCAGCGCGGGCGTGGACGGAGCTGAAAAGGCGGGGTGGAGTCGCAGAGTGAGGGGGTGGGGAAGCGGCTTTCGAAGCCTCGGTCCGCGGGCCACATCTGAGGGGGAAGCTGAGACCTGATCTTTGCGCGGGCGAAAGTCGCACCGCGGGGCCGCCAGATGTGTCTGTCTTCCACAGGGAGGACGTGGGATGGTGGCGGAGCTGGCTGCAACAGAGCTACCAGGCAGTCAAGGAGAAGGTAAGCTGGGCCAGCGCCCTTTCTAGGGTAGGGCCTCGCACCGCCTCACTGCAACCTGGTCCGGGCCACCCCGCCCGACCTGTGTGGCTGCGAAGCCTCAGGGATGAAACCGACTGAGGCCCTACTTTTAGCTCCTGTCGGTCTACGGGAGGACGCACCCGACTCAGACCAGTGTCTAACTACCGTGAAATAAAGACAGTCTTAGAGGCTGGAGCGACCGTGTCGTGGAAACCCATGGGAAGGAACGGTTTATTTTTGCTCGGAAAGTACACAGCGTCGTAGAAGAGAGAACATTTGATCTAGACCTTGAAGAAAAAGGATTCTAGAAATAGATACTTACCCCTGTATTCATTCAAACGTTGAGTGTATGCCACAGCCAGCACTCTCTGTCAGGTCCTGAGGATACCGATGTTAGCCAAACAGATGTAGTCCTGGGCCTCCCAAAACTCAGTCTAGTGGGAAGACAGCAATCCCTGTGGGATGAGTGAGGCTTGGCTCTGCCAGTGGACAATGCCGTTGTGCATTCCTGTTTCATTCCATGCTAGTTGGTCAAAACCAACCCAACTGAATTCTGGAAAAAGTTAATAACTATTTACCTCAAGCAACTGGGGTGAGTCCTGCTTCAGGGCAGACTCTGGGAGGCTTCTGTCCTACAGCCCAGCAAATCTAAGAATGGCCTGAACTGTTTATGTTGTTGATGGAGACTCAGAGAATTTCAAATTGAGGTTTAATGGAAGAGACCCCAAAGTAGCTGGCTTCTTGTTGAGCAGTCTGCTGGAAAGGAGAGTCTGACATTCATTTAGCAAAATGATGCATGAGGGCCTCTTGTGTGTTAACCTCAAGGTTGGTCTTGTCACCACTCACAAAAAATAGGTCGTTAACTGGCCTTCCATCTTTGTTCTCTCATTTGAATTTAGGGGAGTAGGTGTTGTTTCTGCCTTTGACAATTCCCCATTTGGAAAGAAAAGATTTAATTTTCTACTTTTATATGAACCTGGGCAAGTGACTTAACCTCTCAAGCCTCAGTTTCTCATCTGTAAAATGAGAATGTAGTAATACCTGATAGGATTGTTTGGAGAATTAAATATGTAAAGGTAAAGGACTAAGAACAGTACCTAGCACAGCGTAAGTACTATATAAGCATTAGCTATTTTTATTAAGTACTGAGAGTGATGGAGAAACCTCTTGAATACCACCAGTCCATTTTTCCTTCCTATTTGTTCTTGGTCTTTCAGTGCTTTCCTGGCCTTGCTCCGCTTCCTATTGTGGCACCATCTGCACCACTCAATTCTCAGCATCCCCAATTCTCTTGTACCCTATAGCATATATCCCCTAGAAAAATACAGTTCTGAGATGGTACTGTAATCTGCCTTCCTGTACTCCTTCCTTCCTCTTGGAGTGTGTGTGCACATGTGTGTGTGTTTGACCACAGACACTGGTAGGGAAAGTCGCATTGCTCTTTGGCCCCACCACAGATTCCCCAAACTCATCTGGGCCTCTCCTCCCCAAACCCCTGCCCCAGCAAGTTTTTTCAGTCTCTTCTTTGCTTCTCCCCTTGCCTTCAGAAACTTTCCCCAAACCCAACTCTACCCTCAAGTCCCCTGTTCAGCCACTTCCTCTTTTACTTCCAAAAGACAAGCTAACCTCCTGCTTTTTAAAATTGGAAGTCAGCAGCATAATCTCTTCACGCCTTCCCCACCTAGAAGCCACTACACATAGACTTATCTATATAAACACTAGGCTTCTCCTACCACTTGCCAGATCCACTGGATGTTTTTCAGCCCTTATCTTCCTGGACCTTTCTGCTGCATAAGACACTAGTGATCGCTCCCTCTTTCTTGAAACTCTACTCCCTTGGCTTTTGCGATACGATTCTTTCTCAATTCTCCACATGGTTATCCAGGCTTTCCTTTCCTGTTTCATGAGCTTCTCCTCCTCTGCCTGCCCCTTAAAGGTGGTATTTGAGAGGCCTTGTCCTCAGCCAATTGCTCTGTTCAGCCAATAAACTTCTTGGGCAAGCTCCTCTATTTTCGTTTTACAATGACTCCTTGTCCTCTTCTCTGAGCTTTAGTATTTAAGAACAGCTCCTGCTGGACAGTTATCCCAGCTATCCCACTGTCACCACAGATAGTCCATACCAAAGTCATTGTCACCGTCTTCTCTCTAAATCTGCTTTCCCTTCAGCATTTTCTCCCTCAGTTGACAGCACTGCAACCACCCAGTCACCTGGGTGACAGGAAGAGCTCCCTGACTCTTTGTTTTCCTGATTCAACACACCTATTTAATTACCAAATCCATGTTTTTTGCCTAACATATCATGAACCAGTCCCATCCTCTCATCCTTACCAGCACTGTCCTTAATTCATATTCTGTTTTCTTTTCTGGACTGCTACAACAGCCTCCTGACTGGTCTTCCTCCATTTCTAATCTTGTCACTCTTGGACCTATCATCCATGCCATTCTCTGGAGTGACCTAGCAGAAATGTGAATGTCATCATGTCCTCCCTCCTTCAAACTTTCGGTGGTTCCCCATCAGCAGCAGGGCTAACCAGGCCCTCCATGGTTGCCCTCTCCAGCTTTTTCCCTCACCACTTCTGCTTTGCCCTTTATTTTCATTGGGACCAAAATGCTTGTAGGCCATGGTAAACCGCAGGCCCCACCATGCCCAGCTTCCTTAGCTGACTCCTGCTCATGCTTGAGGGCTTGGTCCAGGCTTCCCTTCACCAAGTCTTCCAAACTCCCCACAATACACTGGTCACTGTTTTGCTCTCGCACATCAGCACTGTTTCTTCTTGACAGCTGGCACCATGTCTGTTCTTATTTGTCCCCTCAGAGCTCACAGTGTAGTGAAGGAGACAACCATTCATCCCCTAATCAAAACGAGAACTAGCAGGTGCCCATGAGCAGCAGAGCCAGCCTAGACTGAGGTGGCATCAAGGAAGCTTCCCCTGGGGAAGTGACATGTAAACCTAGATCTGAAGGAGGAGTAGGCGTTAGCCAGGTGAGAGGGTTCGTTCATTGGTGGGGGCGGGGCCACTGCAGTGACAGTACCAGGTCCATAACCCACTGTGCCACAAGGGAATTCCCATTCATTGTGTTTGTTCACTTGTTTTAAAGAGTTAGAACTGTGGAGTTCCGTCGTGGCTCAGTGGTTAACGAATCTGACTAGGAACCATGAGATCGCGGGTTCGATCCCTGGCCTTGCTCAGTGGGTTAATGATCCGGCGTTGCTGTGAGCTGTGGTGTAGGTTGCAGATGCGGCTCAGATCCCGCATTGCTATGGCTCTGGTGAAGGCCGGCAGCTACAGCTCCTGTTAGACCCCTAGCCTGGGAACCTCCATATGCCGCGGGTGCGGCCCTAGATAAGGCAAAAAGACCAAAAAAAACAAAAAGATTTAGAACTGTGAGTCAAGGAGAGGGAATGATGTGTTCACACACCGTGAGGTAGGGAAGATGTTAGAACTTTGGGAAAACTTAAGGAAGGCCAACTGGAGCTCATT
>PVHT020000046.1:6760496-6796346 GCA_004024745.2 Catagonus wagneri
GCTACAGCTCCTGTTAGACCCCTAGCCTGGGAACCTCCATATGCCGCGGGTGCGGCCCTAGATAAGGCAAAAAGACCAAAAAAAACAAAAAGATTTAGAACTGTGAGTCAAGGAGAGGGAATGATGTGTTCACACACCGTGAGGTAGGGAAGATGTTAGAACTTTGGGAAAACTTAAGGAAGGCCAACTGGAGCTCATTGAGGGGCACAGTGGGAGGGGATGAGAGTGTGCTGGGGGAAAGATTATGTGGACTTTGTAAATGAAGGTAAAGATTTTATACTTGCCACAGGATGCTGTGTAACCACTGAAGAATGCAAAGCAGAAGCAGTGGTCTGCACGACTTAGAAAGCGCCTGCTGGGGTCACGAGGGAAAAGTAGTGAGGTAGCCGATGCAGTCTGGGAAAGGGGTCCAGATGAAAGGACAGGTTGGCCTGAATGAAGAGGTAATTAACAGATGACTCTTCCACTCCAGTTAAGGAGTCCTGAGTCTGGAGTGGAGGCATTTGCACCACCAGAGAAGCCCCTAGGCGATAGTGAGACTCTCCCATTCAGAGACTTCCCAGGCTGGAGTTCCTGTTGTGGCTCAGCAGTAATGAATCTGAACAGTATCCATGAGGACATGGATTCGATCCCTGGCCTCCATCTGTGGGTTAAGGGTCCAGCCTGAGCTATGGTGTAGTTTGCAGTTGTGGCTCTGGCCTGGCGATGCTGCGGCATAGGTCTGCAGCCACAGCTCCAATTCAACCCCTAGCCTAGGAACTTCCATATGCCGTGGTGTGGCCTTAAAAAGACCAAAAAACAAGGAACAGAGACTTCCCAGAGTGGTAAAAACTAGGCAGGCCCTTCCCCAAAAGAAAAATCACCAGGACACTCAATAGCATGCTTTAAAAAATGCAGGTGATTATCCCTGAGTGAAATGAAAGGGCTTGCAGGGGTGAGCACAGAGATAGTTCAGAAAGGTGTTTCAGAGTGGGTGTGAGGATGGAGCAAGACCAGGGGGAGACTCAGCAACTGAGGGCCTGCTGTCTCACACTGAGTCTGAGTGCAGAGTGAAAGGCAGATTGGTCCAACAGCAGCAGGTATCAGTCTGTGCAGATGAGCTCTGCGGAACCTTGGAATGGTGGGACCAAGAAGGCCTAGGAGAGAATCCAATCCAGTATTTCTCTTAACACCCCATTTGTTGAATGTAAAAAATCACACCTTTTTACTGGTGTTGCCCAAACTTGCACATAAAAGCTTTCTAAACTATTGCTGTTACTAATACAACACGTTTATGCAACCCTTCACACAAATGATTTCACCTGTTGCCTTATATTTCAACTGAATTTCCCTGTAACAAACAAAGTAAAAAGGGAAACTTTGATTAAAAAATCGTACACGTTCTCTTCATGTTTGAAACTGGAAACAAAGGTCCTGACGTGACACTTCAAAGTCTGTTTTGTTTTCCGACTACACACACTCCCCTTCCTCAGTCTGTGCAAGAGAACCACAGATCTAGTCCTAGGAGAAACCTGAGGACTAGAAGTGTCTGGGCTGAGCTCAGTCCCTGTCCTCAGGGCTGCAGGAAGTTCCTGTGCTCTCTGACGTTGGGTAATCCCAGCTTGTGGAATTGGAACAAGGGAGCATTATTTCTGAGCCCAGGCTTCCCGTGTCACTTGAGTTTTCCATGTGTCTCTTTGGTACTGAAGCGTGGGGAACTGGAACAAAGGGTGGTGGAGCCACCTGGCTCTGTCATTCCTCTCTGTCTTCCCTTAGTCCTCTGAAGCCTTGGAGTTCATGAAGCGGGATCTGACAGAGTTCACCCAGGTGGTGCAGCATGACACGGCCTGCACCATTGCAGCCACCGCCAGCGTGGTCAAGGAGAAGCTGGCTGTAAGTACCACTGCACATTCCAAGCAACTGTCCCCCATAGCCTGACATACCCGGTACCCTGGTATGGGCTCCCAGTCTTTCTACCATTAGGTGATTGTTTTTCCCTGTAGGCTCCCATTTTGAAAATTGTGTCTGTCATAAATGTAGCAAACAAGCTACAAAGGTTAAGTAATAACGAGTTTTCCCACTTCTGTATTGTTTTAGCAAGTGTTTCCTCTCAGCAGAGTCACTCATTATAGACAGTTTAGAAAATACAGATAAATACAAGAAAAAGAAAGACCTAGAAACACATAATTCCATCTCCCAGAGCATAACTACCTTTAATATTTGAGGGGTATATCCCTTATGTACACTTTCTTTTTCAAAACTGGAATCAACTGAATACCATGTTTTGTACTTCTTAACATTGCAGACCTTGTTCTGCAGTATCATAAATAACATGGTGTTCTGTTATGTGGATTTAGCCAGTTTCTAGTTTCCTATTTCAGTTTTTTGCAGTATTGTAAACAGAGCTATAGTGAACATTCTGATTGCTAAACCTTTGCCCTTGATATTTTCTTTATAATAAAGTATTGGAAGGGATGTAGGGTGAGTACAGTTTTAGACTTTTTAATATCTACTCAAAACTACCCTCCGGAAAGGTTTTGCCAACCTGAATTCTTACTGGCCCTAATGACGTATAGTGGGATTCTCTTTAGATTTTAAAGTCAGCACAAAAAGCGAGAATTGTGTATGGTCAGAGATAGACCTGCAAACCTCAAGTTTCCAATGAAGAGTAGTACACTGACTTTCTAGTAGAGTTTCTCCTTTAGGAGTAGAATAGATTTCAGTTTCTTTGATCACCAGCCAAATCAGTTGCCTTGTAATTCAAGGCCATGTTATGAAAAACATGCTAGGGAGTTTTTTTAGCCTAGCTTCTTTTGTCGAATCTTATAAAATACTGTCTGCCTGCTAAGCACAGCTAGGGAAGCGTGAATGACAAGCAGTAATCCAGCTGAACTGTAAGTCCAGCCGGTAGCAGAGGTACCACTTGTTTCCTTTATTTATTTATTCCTTTGTTCATTCAACAAATATGATTATATACCTGGGCCAGCACATGTCAGGAGCTGTTGATAGGCTCTAGGTTTAGAAGGCCTGGAGAGCCTAATGAGTATTTATTTTTCTTTTTTCCTTTTTTTTAGGGCCCCACCTGGGTCATATGAAAGTTCCCAGCTAGGGGTTGAGTTGGAACTGCTGCTGCCAACCTGCACTGCAGCCACAGCAAAACTGGATCATTAACCCACTGAGCAAGGCCAGGGGTCAAACCTTCATCCTCATGGATACTAGTCAGGTTCTTAACCCACTGAGCCACAACGGGTACACTTCACTTTACAAGTTTTGCAAAGCCTGGCCCTGTCTCACAGCACCCATCCCTTCTTGCTCAAGGGTGTTCTGACCAGTGTGGCTCAAGATTGGTGCCCCACTTGCCCCTTCTGGGAGGTCTGTCTATTCCTATCCTGCCCATATTTCCTCAGCCTTTCATATACAATACTTCCTGAACAATGATGATGATGAAATGGTAGTATTACAGTACTGCTATTTATTAAGCGTTTGCTATGTGCCAGGCATTGTATATGCCTTATCTCTTTTAATCTCCATAGTAATACCCTGAAGGAAGTATACTTATCTGCATTTTATAGATAAGGAAACAGGCTCTGAGAGGATTTAGGGCTCATAACCAAAGGAGTAGAACTGGGATTCAAATCCAAGATTGACCCCCCAAAGCTGGTATCTTTCATATCACTCTACCCATGTCTTCTTCCGTATTGAATGTCTGTGCATGGATCCTCTCCTGTCAGTTTTGTTTTCTTCGGCCTCACCCACAGCGTGTGGAAGTTGTCAGGCCAGGGATTGAACCCGCCCCACAGCAGTGACCCAAGCTACTGCAGTGCCAACACCAGATCCTTAATCCACTGTACTGCAGGAGAACTCCTCTCCTATCATTTTTTTTTTTTTTTCTTTTTCTTGGCTTTTCTAGGGCTGCACCTGCGGCATATGGAGGTTCCCAGGCTACAGGTCTAATTGGAGCTGTAGCCACCGGCCGACGCCACAGCCACAGCAACACAGGATCCAAGCCACATCTGCAACCTACACCACAGCTCACGGCAACGCCAGATCCTTAACCCACTGAGCGATTCCAGGGATTGAACCTGCAACCTCATGGTTCCTAGTCGGATTCGTTAACCACTGAGCCATGACGGAAATTCCTCTCCTATCAATTTTTGATCAGCCTGACTAGCCTTGAAATTTTGATGAAATAGGCAGTAAAGGAGCTTTGTGCTGATATGCAAAGGCCTCTGCAGCCCTTCGTTCTGCACCCCCATCTGAGGGATGGGGACCCTGGCTGCTTCTTTCTCCTTCTCCATCCCCAGAGGTGGGGTAAATGTCGTGAGCATTTCCCTGGTCCCCTCCACACACACAGTACACTTTGGCCCCTGCTGCTTCACCCTCCATACCCCATTACCCAGACTGCAGCCTGCTCCTGAGCCACTTGCTTCCTCTGTTGGCTTCTCTCTGCAGACTGAAGGCTCCTCGGGAGCGACAGAGAAAATGAAGAAAGGGCTGTCTGACTTCCTAGGAGTGATATCCGACACTTTTGCTCCCTCACCAGACAAAACCATCGACTGCGATGTCATCACCCTGATGGGCACACCCTCTGGCACAGCCGAGCCCTATGATGGCACCAAGGTATTCACAAGCTGCTTTCCCTGCAGCTGCCCAACGACACTAGGCTTCCAACCTGAGTTCACAAAAGCAATACATGTTCATAAAAAAGAGGTATATGTATATAGTTAAACTGGAGAATACAGATAAGCAAGATACTTATTTCTGAACCCATAATCCGTCACTCAAAGCAAACCACTGATTTTTCGTTGATGTATAACCTTCTATTTCTTTCCTTTTTTCTTTCCTTTTTTTTTTAGGGCCACACCTGCAGCATATGGAAGTTCCCAGGCTAGGGGTCAAATTGGAGCTACAGCTGCTGGCCTGCAGCACAACCACAGCAGCACAGGGTCTGAGCCACATCTGTGACCTGCAACACCACAGGTTACAGTGACACTGGATCCCCAACCCACCGAGCGAGGCCAGGGATGGAACCTGCAACCTCGTAGATCCTAGTCGGATTCACTTCCACTATGCCACAGTGGGGACTCCTAACCTTCCATTTCTTTTTGCTCACAAACAGTGGTAAAGATAGTTGGAGTTTTTTCTTTTTTAACAAAAAAAGCACTTTATACATATAATTTTGGTTTTGTTTTTTTGTTTTTGGCCATAGCTGAGGCATATGGAAGTTCCCAGGCCTGGGATCAAACCTGCATCTGCACCACAGCGGCAGCCTGAGCCACTGCAGTGACAACACCAGATCTTTAACCTACTACACCACAAGGGAACTCCTGTACATGCAATTTTATAACCCACATTTAAAAAATTTACAATTGGAGGAGTTCCCATGGCGCACCAGAAGCAAATCCAACCAGGAACCATGAGGTTGTGGGTTCGATCCCTAGCCCTGCTCAGTGGGTTAAGGATCCATCGTTGCCATGAGCTGTGGTGTAGGTCACAGACACGGCTCATATCTGGTGTTGCTGCAGCTGTGGTGTAGGCCGGCAGCTGCAGCTCCGATTAGACCCCTAGCCTGGGAACCTCCATATGCTGCAGGTACTGCCCTAAAAAGCAAAAAAAAAAAAGAAAAATTTACAGTTGTGACTGCCATTGTGGCTCAGGGCATTGCTATGGCCCTAGCTTGGAAACTTCCATATGCTATGGGTGCAGCCCTAAAAAGACAAAAAAAAAAAAATTATAATTAACTTTTAGCATCTTTCCCAATTGCCATCATTTTTAATATCTTTAAATTCTTTTTTTTCCCTTTTTTGACTGCACCTGCAGCATGCAGAAATTCCTGAGCCTGGGATCAAACCAGAGCCATAGCAGTGACAACACTAAACCTTAACTGCTAGGCCACAGGCAGTTCCAGTGTCTCAGTTCTTAAGTGCATATAGCATAATTTATTCAGTCATTTCCCTAGCGTTTCACATTTGGATTCCATTCAGCTTTCAGCCATGATAAGGAACACTCTGGAGGGCAGCTTTAGAGGCACAGTCTCCACATGTGTGTTACTTAAGACTAACTTCCAATTGGAATAATTGTACAGGGGAAGAATTCCTTCAGAGCAATTAAATTAGCAGCAGTGGTAGTATATTTCAATTGTATTCTATCTTCTCTCTCTCTTTTTTTGTTAAAGGGCATCACCCGCGGCATATGGAGGTTCCCAGGCTAGGGGGTCAAATCGGAGCTGTAGCTGCCAGCCTGCGCCACAGCCACAGCAACACAGGATCCGAGCCACGTCTGCGAATTACACCATGGCTCACGGCAACGCCAGATCCTTAACCTACTGAGCAAGGCCAGGGATCGAACCTATGTCCTAATCAGATTTGTTAACTGCTGAGCAACGATGGGAACTCCTCTTTTGATATTTCATGGAGTGTTTTCTCCTAAATTCAGTGTGGTATCACAGCAGTTTGGCCTCTTCCTAGCACTTTACCACACTGAATTTCCATTCCAAACAACCATGGATTGTTAAAATCATTTGCTGAAGTTCTGATGCAGCCAGTCTGTGCTTCATGTAATAAGGAAGGCGGTGGGGGGAGGGGGTCTGTTTATAGTTAAAGTTTCAGACTCCTTTGGCCCTAATGGGAACACAGCTTATAGTTCTTTTGGTAGACTAGCTATGAAATCAAGAAATTCTTTTTTTTTTTTTTTTTGTCTTTTTAGGGCTGCACCCACAGCATATGGAAGTTCCCAGACTAGAGGTTGAATTGGAACTGTAGCTGCCGGTCTGCACTACAGCCACAGCAATACCAGATTTGACCCACCTCTGCAACCTACACCACAGCTCATGGCAACACTGGATCCTTAACCCACTGAGCGAGGCCATGGATCAAACTGTGTCCTCATGGATACTAGTCAGAAATTCTTTTTTTGGGAGTTCCCGTCGTGGCTCAGTGGTTAACGAATCCGACTAAGAACCATGAGATTGCGGGTTCGCTCCCTGGCCTTGCTCAGTGGGTTAAGGATCCGGCGTTGCCATGAGCTGTGGTATAGGTTGCAGACGTGGCTCGGATCCCACGTTGCTGTGGCTGTGGCGAAGGGCAGCAGCTACAGCTCCTGTTAGACTCCTAGCCTGGGAACCTCCATATGCAGGTGCAGCCCTAGATAAGGCAGAAAGACCAAAAAAAAGGAAATTCTTTTTTTCTTTTTTTTTCAGGGCCGCACTCGAGGCATATGGACCCCCACTAGGGGTCAAATCAGAGCCACAGCTGTCAGCCACAGCCACAGCAATGCAGGATCCAAGCTGAGTCTGCAACCTACACCACAGCTCACATCAACACCAGATCCCCAACCCACTGAGCGAGGCCAGGGATTGAACCCACACCCTCACTGATGCTAGTTGGATTTGTTTTTGCTGCACCACAATGGGAACTCCCCAGTATTAAGAAATTCTTGGATTTCATGTCGTGGCTCAGCAGAAACGAATCCAACAAGGAACCATAAGGTTGTGGATTTGATACCTGGCCTCGCTCAGTGGGTTAAGGATCCCGCGTTGCTGTGGCTGTGGCATAGGCTGGCAGCTGTAGCTCTGATTAGACCCCTAGCCTGGGAACCTACACATGCCACGGGTGTGGCCCTAAAAAGACAAAAAAAAAAAAAAATTCTTGATGAATTGTTTTAATTTGAGGGAGTTACATTATTTCAAAATTTGCCAGTAAATTTGGACTTTATTAATACATTTTCACTAATATTTTTCGTCCCTTACATAATTCAGAACCATTGTATACATATAATTTTATAGCCTGCTTACACTTTATTTCCTTAGTTCCCAGGGGTGGAATATGGATGAAACACCATTTTTCTAGGAGCCCCAGTCTTGGGCTCTACTCTGCAGCCCACAGTGTTAATTGCCAAGTCTCTTGTGGGGAGAAACTGCCTTGTCGTTGATTGACGGAAAGGAGTTGCTTTCTATCCCTAGCACTTCAGAATTTTTGTTCTTTTTTCTGTTTCTTATAGGCTCGCCTCTATAGCCTGCAGTCAGACCCAGCAACCTACTGCAATGAACCAGATGGTGAGGGGGTAGCAGTGAGGGGCAGACTTGCTGGGCAGGTGACCAAGGGGGTCTGGATTGCATGCCCTGTTGGTCTCTGGTAGCAGTGGCCGGGCATCCCCTGTGGAGATGGTCTGAACCTTACATCTGGTGGGATGGGTTGATGGTCCCTCTTCCTCCCTGAACCCAGACTGTCTTCATCCCCTTCTACAGAGGCTTTGCCCCTCTCACCCCTCATCCCTCTCAGCCCTGCTGTCAGCCTGCCTTCCCTTTGGCCTGTTTGCTAAGCCCCTGCTGTGCAGCAAGCCCTAGGCTGGAAACTGGAGACCAGAAATGAGTCAAACCCTCAACCCTGTCCAGGCCTGCAGGAACATGCCGTTAGGAGAGGGATAAAGCAGAGATAGTAGAGATGGAATGACTGCTTCAGCAGAAAGATGGAGGCAGTGGGAACCCAGAGGATGGTACCCAACCCAGCCTGGGAAACCTAGGGTGTGACACCTGAACTGAGGTTTTAATGATGAATTAGAGGTAAACTGATTTTGCTTTTAGAAGTAGGGGGAGGGTGTTCAAGCATGGCACCCAGACATTTGAAGATCTAGATCTAGAAAAATCTAGGCCTTGGGGAAGGTCAGATAAAGGCTGTGTGTAAGGGCATGAGGACAGCAAGCACCACCAGGGGCATCGGACTGGAAGGCACCAGACTAGGCAGCTGGAATTTTGTCCTAAAAGGCTCAAGATAGGGTTCTTAATCTTTTTTTAAGTCACAAAGGCCTTTAAAAATCTGTTGAAAGTAATAAGCCCTTTCTTAACAGATTTTTATATGCAGTGTGGGAATTCTTTAACCCTTTGAAGCCCATTTTTGGACTGTAGCCTAAAAAGCCCTGTAGAGAACTGTCTACAGGATTTTGAGAACTGTCTCAAGGATTTTGAGATCTGAGGTGATCAGATTTTACACTGTGTAAAAGAGCCTTCGGGCATTGTTGTGTAGGATGAAATAGAGAGGGAGAGACATAAGATAGGAAGACCAGTTAGGAGACTTGGTATGAATCCTCACCTCAAGGTAAAACCAGAACCAGGAAAGCGGCAGGTGGGATGAAGAGGAAGGTGGGCAAAGAAGAGACACTGAGGAAGTGGAATCCAGAGTGACCGGATAAGGGAGGGGTCTGGGAGGGCCCCCAGGTCTCCAGTGGATAGGTGGTTGGGAAGGTGGGGGAGGGAAGAAGATAAGCACATACTGTGTTTGCAGCATCTCTGCGGGTGATGTGTCTAGGCACCCAGACCTTTGCATCCAGAGCCCAGAATAGTAGCCTGGGCTGCAAAGACAGACTGAGGAATTGTCAGCGGGAGGAGGCTGAAACTCATGGTTGAGTGGAGGTTATCTTGGGAGAAAATGGTGAATGATAAAAAAATGAGGAAGGAAAAAGAGGAGCCCACTGAAGACTCAGATGGAACAACTGGAGAAGTGGGAGGAAATTGGCAAGAGTGAGAAGCCAGGAGCAAAGAGGGCTTTGAGAGGAAGGGAGTGGGGCCCAGGGTTAGAAACTGTGGGATGGTCACATAAAGAGGACAGAGAAGCTACCATTAGATCCCAGCAACATGGAGTTACTGGCAACCTGAGAACAGCTGTTTCAGAGAGGAGGGAATTAGGTAGTCAGGTGTAGTGGACTAAAAAGCAGGCAGGCACAGGAGAGAGTGGAGACTGCAGCCCCTCTCTGATTACTTAGGGGCCACACCCAGATACCAGGTCCACCCACCCGTCACCTTGCCTGACCCCCAATCTTGGTCCGTTTGGCTCTGGAAAAAGCTTTAAGCTTTCCTCATTGTCCATGTCCAGGCTTAGGTGTAGTTTCTGCAGGCCTAGTGCTCTTTCCCCAGACCCATGGAACTGTCAGTGTCTGTTCCTCTGCAGGGCCCCCGGAATTGTTTGACGCCTGGCTTTCCCAGTTCTGCTTGGAGGAGAAGAAAGGGGAGATCTCAGAGCTCCTTGTGGGCAGCCCTTCTATCAGGGCCCTCTACACCAAGATGGTGAGGGCCCAACCACCAGGACCTCAGCCAGCTCCTGGCTTGAGGTGGGGGGAGGTGGGAGGGACATGCGCAGAGTCATTGTGGGGTCCTCTAGCCTAGATAGCAGTGGGAGGCTCTGTGGAGCCCAACCAGCGAGGTCCTGAGCCAAGAATCCCCATGGGGGAAACTAATTTGCCATGTTTCTGGCAATCGTGGTAAGAAATGGAAGGGCCACCAAAACCTAATTAGAAAATCCAGAGTGGCTGGGAACTGGCTGATAAGACTGGGGGCATAGACCCTGCACAACACTCCCAAAGTCTCATCTCCGCTGTCCCCTCTCTGCAGGTTCCCGCAGCTGTTTCCCACTCAGAATTCTGGCATCGGTATTTCTATAAAGTCTATCAACTGGAACAGGTATGCTGGCCCAACAGGGGGGGTTAATCCACTCAGCCATGGGGAGGTAGGCTTGATTTTGTTGAGGGAAGAAGGGGACAGAGGGTACCAAGAGTGCTGGGATCAAGACCAGGGTCTAGGAAGAGGGTTCCCTGACTCCTTCTGGCCATCTTCTCCCCCACATTCAGGAGCAGGCCCGGAGGGATGCCCTGAAGCAGCGGGCAGAACAGAACATCTCTGAAGAGCCTGGCTGGGAAGAGGAAGAAGGTAAGAGGAACTGACAAGTACCAAGTCCTGCCTTTGGGGGACTGTCTGGGCCCTTCTCTCTGAAGCCTGGAGGATGTGACAACCCAGGGAAGAGGAGGGAATGAGTGTGGTGTTTGCACATGCCAAGGATGGGCTGAGCTAACAAGGGGGTGTTTACTCGGGCTGGTAGATCCCAGGTTTAGGTACAGTAGTCACAAGGGTCATTTGCAGCAGACTTCCCTACCAGCCCCTGAACTAGCTACTTCAGAGTCACCCAGGATGCTTACTGAAATTTCAGGGTCCCTTCCCCCACTTCTGCATGAAACTCTATGGAGATGTGGCCAAACCTATTAAAAAAATTTAGGCCACACCTGCAGCATGTGAAAGTTCCCAGACTAGGGATCAAACCTGAACCACAGCTATAACCAGAGTCACAGCAGTGACAATGCCAGATCCTTAACCTGCTGAGCCACGAGGGAACTTGTGTTTTTTAGCAAGCTCCGTTGGTAACGTTAACGCCTAGCCAGACTTGGAGACCGCTGGCTTAGGGATGGAGCTGAGCATCCTCTACCTGGTAGCTCAGCTTAGGACAGTGTGTTGGAGTCACCTGCATGATATAATGTTAACAGTTATTAAGTGCTTATAACATATGCCCAACCTGTACTAAAAGCTTTACACGCACAGTCCTTCCCACAACTTCATTATCCCTCTTTTGCAAATGAGGCAAGTCGGTTAAACAAGAGTTAAATGGCTTGCCCAAGATCATACACATGGGATGTAGGTGAGCCCAACCTGAACCTCAAAGTGATTAACTCTCAAGTTTTGGCTTTCTAAGCTGTAATACCATCTTGGGCTGCACTGCTGGAAGCTGAGTGTCCAGGAAGCTTGTGCTAGCCCTTTGACCAATAGAGAAACCATGACATGAGGAAATGCACCTGTTAGTCTTTTTTTTTTTTTTTTTTTGTATTTTTAGGGCCACACCTGCAGCATATGGAAGTTCCCAGGCTAGGGGTTGAATCAGAGCTATAGCTGCTGGCATGCACCACAGCCACAGCAACACCAGATCCTAGCCACATCTGCAACCTATATCACAGCTCATGGCAATGCTGCATCCTTAACCCACTGAGCAAGGCCAGGGATTGAACTTTCGTCCTATGGATACTAGTTGAGTTCATTACTGCTGAGTCACAACAGAAACTCCATGCACCATTAGTTTTGTTTGTTTGTTTGTTTCTTTCTTAATGGATTTTATTTCAATTATAGGTGTACATAAATCATCACAAGTCAATTTTACAGATTTTGTATCCCAAACCCACAGTGCATCCCCCCACTTCCCAGATTGTCTTATTTGAAAAGCCAAGGTTTTCCAAAGTCTGTGAGTCATTGTTCTGCAAAGAGGTTCATTGTGTCTTTTTAGTTTCCACATGTAAGCGGTAGCATTGGGTGTTGCTGTCTAATTGTCTAACTGGTTTCGATCAGAGCAAACTTTGGCAGGAATCTGCAGTCTGTCTTCAGAGAGCATCAAGGTCATCTTGGGGCTGACCAGGGAACATCATTTTTTTTCTCTTCCTTTCTTTCTTGATAGAGGAGCTTGTGGGTGGTTCACCCACATCTCCAAAAGAGGTTAAGGTTCCTGTGGCCAAAACTTCCACATCCCTTGAAGGAGGACCTGGCCCTCGGAGCCCCTGTGAAGAGAATCTGGTGACCCCCATTGAGCCTCCAGCAGAGGTGACTCCATCGGAGAGCAGTGAGAGCATCTCCCTGGTGACACAGATTGCCAAACCTGCCCCTGCATCTGAGGTACCTGTGATGCCCAAGGACCTGTCCCAAAAGCTTCTAGAGGCATCTTTGGAGGAACAGGGCCTGGCTGTGGACGTGGGTGAGACTGGACCCCCGCCCCTTGCTCAATCCAAGCCCAACATCCCTGCTGGCCGCCCAGGTGGCCCAGAGCCCAGGCCTCCAGCCAGAGTAGAGACTCTGAGGGAGGAGATACTCACGGACTTACGGGTATTTGAGCTGAACTCGGACAGTGGGAAGTCTACACCCTCCAACAATGGAAAAAAAGGTAAGTCAAGTCTAAAGCCCAGGGAGTGTGTTTGGGCAAGGCAGGTGAGAGTTGTCACCTCATAAGGAGGATTTGTGTCCTTGTCACTTGTGAGGATGCTAGGAGCAGATGGCCTTCAATTGTGATAATGATGATGGTGATGAAGACCGCTGCTATAGGTGGAGGGTTTTCACTGTATTCCATCAATTCTAAAATGCATTTATTCTCTGCAATTAGGATGCATCTTACAATTAATTGGTGAGGTCTTAGATTCATCAAAATAAGGTTTATGTCAGATTCTGTGCTAAGGATGTAGTGTTAAATGCAGTATAATATGCATTTATGTAATTTCTCAGTTACCAAGGGAGCTTGTTAATTTCAGATTTACATCTCACAACCCCATATTCCTGTCCTTATTTTGCTAATGAAGAAAGTGAACCTCAGACATGTTAGGTAACTTGGTGGAAATCACACTGCTGGGAAGTAGCAAGCCCAGACGAAGATCCAGGTCTGTCTGTCCTGAAACCTATATCTTTTACTACCAAATGTGCCAGTTTCTGTCCTTTTGGACAATTCAGCTTCAGGACGGGAATTCCTGAGACATTGATTGCTGTCAAGGATCTTCTGCCTGGATGATGTCAGGAAAGTCATTTAGCTTCCCTAGTGCTTTGTTAATTATTATTATAAAAGATATAAACAACTTACATGTACAGTTTAAAGAAGAATAAAATGAATACTCATGAACTTGCAGTGACCCAGCTTAAATAATAGAGCTTTAGTTTCTTATCTGCATATTGACATTTTAGACTGGAGACTCTTTGACTTTATGTCAAGGGGGATCCTCTCTCTAACTCCTGCAGCTAAAGGACAGTGATGACTCTGGTGTCAGCTTTTTTGCCACATCCAAAATACCTCTCCAGGGATAGCCACTTGTCAGTGAGATCTCCCCTTGGCTCCTCACACATAGCCATCCTGTCTTTGCCAACACTCAGCACCAGTCGGCTACCAAGCTTGCCCAGCAGGTGAACACTGACCTGCTGGCTGTGAGGGGCTGGCTTGCTGCACTGGATGGGATATGGGCCCCCTCACGCCCTACCCTGCTCCCTAATGGAAACTGTGGCATTTCCAGTTTCCAATACAGTGCTTGCCTTCTGACTCTGATTCAGTGAGGTCATCCATTGAGCTGCTACCTACTCTTTATGAGACACTAAGGAGGGAGGGGCAAAATCTGCAGTCTTTATGATGAAACACGAAGCGGTATGAGACAAGCTTGGTACCGGAGGAGTGCAGAGAAAGAAGAACCTCTGGGCATCAGCAGGTGTTTCACCGAGGAGACAGACGTTGTATAGGAGAGTTGGAGAGTTTGGGGCAGGTGCTGGGGAGTCCAGATGGCAGAGGGCATGGGGCACATTGAGGGGGTAACCAAAGCCCACTTTTCTGCATTGTTCCCAGGAAAGGGAGGAACACAAACAAGGTGCGGGTTGGCTCAGAATTAAAGCTTAAGAACTTAAAATCTTGGAAGTTCCTTTGCAGTGGTTAAGAATCCAGCGTTGCCACAAGTGTGGCATAGGTCACAGCTGCAGCATGAGTTTGATCCCTGGCCTGGGAACTTCCATATGCTGCAGGTGCAGCTAGAGGGAAAAAAAAAAAAAAAAAAAAACTTAAAATCTTGAACTGGGAGTTCCTGTCATGGCTCAGCAGTAACAAATCCAACTAGTATGCATGAAGATGCAGGTTTGATCCCTGGCGTGGCCTAGTGGGTTAAGGACCCAGCATTGCCATGAGCTGTGGTGTAGGTTGCAGACATGGCTCGGATTTGGTGTTGCCCTGGCTGTGGAGTAGGCCAGCAGCAACATCTCTGATTTGACCACTAGCCTGGGAACTTCCATATGCCTCAGGTGTGGCCCCAAAAAGACAAAGAAAAAAAAAATCTTGAACTGAATTCAGAAAGTTGGACTTGGTGCCACAAAGCAGCAGGGCATACTGCCCATATTATATGTCCAACCTATACTAAGAGCTTTACATGTAGACACTAAGATTTCAGGCTCTGGAGTTTAGACAGTTATGGCTTCAAATCCCAACCTTGCTCATAAGCCATGTGACTTTAGAAAAGCTACCGATCTTTTCTAAACCTCCATTTTCTCCTCTGTAAGTTGGAGGTAATTGATTCTTGATAGGTCTTCAGTTAGAGAAGAAATTTGGGTAGAGCCCTGTTTTGGGGAGATGATAAAGAAAATAAGAGGTGTTGTTCTCTGAGCACTTTCTGTGTGTCTGTACAGCTCTGCCTAAGCACTTGATAGGCATATCACTCAGTTCTCACAAAAGCCCTGTGACATCTGTGAGATTTTCCCCATTTTTTTTTTTAACTGGTAGGAAACTGAGATCAAGAACCTACCTAGGAGTTCCCGACGTGGCTCAATGGTTAATGAATCCGACTAGGAACCATGCGGTTGTGGGTTCGATCCCTGGCCTTGCTCAGTGGGTTAAGGATCCGGTGTTGCTGTGGCTCTGGCGTAGGCCGGCAGCTACAGCTCCTGTTAGATCCCTAGCCTGGGAACCTCCATATGCCACGGGTGCGGCCCTAGATAAGGCAAAAAGACACACAAAAAAAATGAACCTACCTAATAAGTATTTATAAAAGCATGAAATTGCCTTTAGGAGGATGAAGAGTAGGTGCTAGACCCAGCAGGTGGTGTGGGGTTGCTGGGTGCTTGGTACAAGGGGTCCATTCGAGAATTTTAAGAGAGACCAATCAGTACTACTGTACTTCTCTCCAGCCACATTCAGTTGCTCAAGTGCAGGCACAGAGCAGATCTGAAGTTGGACTTAATCAAGGTTCAAGTTTAGCCAGTGGAAAAAAAGAAAAGTTTAGGTGTATACAGGAAGTGATCAGAATGATGGTTCATGGAATCTGAGTAATGGTGGGAATAACAGTTAAAGAATAACAGGTTCCATATGGAATTGGCCCACTGGAGAGCATGATCAGAAAAGATGAGTGGTGGATAGAAACTGGAAGAAATGAGATTATGGGGAAGATGCAGTGTAAACTCCTGCACCATACTGCCTCTGACACACTGAGGAAGTGCCAAAAGAGGGCCTGGGGATTCAGTGCAAAAGACGTACCGGAAGTAGTTGCGGTCACTTAGTGGGGAAGCTGGGGTCTTGGATTAGGGTGGAACAGTAGGGACAGAGTAAAGGAAGACTCGGAGGCAGTGTGACTCCTCTTCCCTCTTGTGTCCACGTCTTAAGAGGCTTGGTCTCTGGGTACAGCAGTCTCTGGGAGTGGCCAGCCACAGGGACCCCTGAGGTCCTAGGGTGGTGCCTGTCACTGCAGAGCTGGTTCCCGCCTGCATTTTATGCCGAGGTCCATTTGACTGAGAAGACTAGACTTACCCTGCTCAAGTTCCTTCAGCAGGGAGCAGGGACAGGAGATTAGGGCAGGCCCAATGGCCTGTGGACTGGAAGGAGCCCCGGGCTTTAAGCACCACTTCACCACTGACGGACCTGGGAGTGGCTTTTGCCTCCATTTCTTCTCTGGAGGAGCAGAGATCCAATTAAATGGAATAAAATGAGCTATAAGTCACAGTACCGTGATGTTAGTAATCACCTGAAAACTCCCCTTTCTTACAAACAAAACAGTAAAACTCCATCATGAAGTCTTAAATTGTCACATAGATGAGTTCTCTGCCATGTGCACAGTGTAATAGAGATTTTAAAACTCTCATTGTGTGACAGGTGGTGGGAGGAGGCAGGTGGCAGAGGAAGCCCAGATTCACCTCTCTGCCACTCAAAGCCTTGGTTTCATCTATAAAATGGGACTGTTAATATCTGTCCCAGAGGGTGGATGTGAAGTGCTCCAAACATGTTAGCTGATACTCTTTTATCCCAAAGGATCCGTCCTAGCATTTAAGCTTGAAGAAGAGAGTTTCAAATCCATAGAGGGCACCCTGAGGTTAAGGAAAGCTGTCATGGCCATGACCATGGCTCTAAAGGGAGAAATCAGCCAGGATCCAGTTTCTAACCCATAGAAAGTCTGCACTGACAGCCATATGCAAGCCACCAGAGTGTCCTGAAAGCACTGGGAGCCTTAGATGCTAAGTCAAAAGAACTGGGTCTTCGTTGCAGGCTGTGGGACCATGTACAAAATCACTTAACTCTTAAGACCAGGCTTTTAATGGCTCCATTTGTTAAATATCCACTATGTATCTCTGTTATAGGCACTTTACATGATACTGCTTTTTTTTTTTTTTAAGACCACAGGTACAGCATACGGAAGTTTCCAGGCTAGGGGTTAAATCATAGCTATGGCTGCCAGCCACAGCCACAGTAACACCAGATCTGAGCCACAGCTCACGGCAATGCCAGATCCTTAACCCACTGAACGGGGCCAGGGATTGAACCCACATATTCATGGATACTAGTCAGGTTCTTTTCTGCTGAGCTACAGTGGGAACTCCTGATACTACTACTTTTAACAACGTTATATCTCAAAACTGCAGGCCCAGGTCTACACAGAATCATCCAGGTACCCATTTATAATGCAGAAATCTGGGCCACCTACAACGAGCTAAATCTGATACACGAGCTAAATCTGAATGAGGGGGATGGGAGGACAGGAATCCGTATTCTAATAGCTTCTCTGGTGGGAATTGGGATTCCATCCAGGCCTGCTTGGCTCTGGAGACCATGCTCCTACCATACCATTTATGGTTAGCTGGGTGGCTATGGGAACAGTGTAAGGCCCTTTATAAGGAGCGGGGCGGAGGGGTAGTCACGAGGGGGTGTGTGTCTTAGAGTCTGGGACCCTAGTGAGGAGCAAGCTGGAGAAGATGAAACAAAATATTTACAGATGGTACCATGGGGGGATCAGAGCTTACTCTTTTTTTTTCTTCTTTTTGGGGCCACACCTGCAATATATGGAGATTCCCAGGCTAAGGGGTCAAATCGGAGCTGAAGCTGCCAGTCACAGCCACAGCAACACGGGATCCTTTAACCAACTGAGTGAGGCCAGGGATCAGACCCAAATCCTCATGCATACTAGTTAGATTCATTACTTCTGAGCCACAATGGGAGCTCCAGAGCTTACCTTTTTTTTTTTTTTTTTTGTCTTTTCTAGGGCCGCACCCACAGCATATAGAGGTTCCCAGGCTAGGAGTCTAATCGGAGCTATAGCTGCTGGCCTACACCACAGCCACAGCAATGCAGGATCTGAGCCACATCTGCGACCTACATCACAGCTCATGGCAACGCCGGATCCATAACCCACTGAGCGAGGCCAGGGATCGAACCCACAATCTCATGGTTTCTAGTCGGATTTGTTAACCACAGAGCCACGACGGGAACTCCAGAACTCACTCTTTTTAAAGGTGCTTTAAAAAAAAAAAAAAGATTACAAAGTAATATGTGTTCATTTTAGGGGAAAAAAAAATATTTACCCCATGACCTCATCACCTAGAGATAACTATTGTTCATATTCTTGTGAATGTTTTGCTCATCCTTTCTGTTTGTGTACATGTATCTATGAGCACATTTTTTAAATGGAATCATACTGCATGTATAGGAACTATTTTTGTAGTTGTCTTCTTAGTAATAACTTTTACATGTACATTTTTTTATATTGCCTGTAAGAAGTCATATCCAAATATGAATGTTTGGATCAGTGGTTGTCAGACTTTAGCAACATCAGAATCACCTAAAGCAGGGAGGAGTTAGGTCAGAATATTTTAGGCTTTGGGGACATACAGTTTCTGTCCCAACTCCTCAACACTGTTGTTTCAGCGTGAAAGCAGTCATAGATATGTAAACAAATGGCCATGGCATATTCCAAAATTTTATTTTCAAAAACAGATGGTAGGCTGGATTTGGTCCACAGGCCATAGTTTGCCAACCCCTGATTTAGAGAAAGGGTCCATGAATATTTATTGAGTACAGACTATTTGTTCTAGTCACTTGGGATACGTAAGAGAACAAAAGATTCCTGTCCTCAGGGAGCTCTCATTCTACCTCCTCTATTATTAGACAATAAGCATAGTAAATCTGATTATGTAATACACCAGAAAGTGATAAATAAAATGGAAGAGAGAACCCCCAGAGCAGAGTGAGGGAGACGAGGTCGCAGCTGAATATAGGACAGTCGGGTAGACCACACTTTTAGATGGTGAGATTTGAACAAAGGTGTGAAGGAAGCAAACAGGTTGGCCTGTGGATATCTGAGGAAGAGTCCCAGGTACAGGGAATAGTCTTTGCAAAGGCCCAAGGTAGGAATGTGCCTGGTATGTTTCAGGAGTAGCAGGATCAGTTTAGGTACAATGGTGTGACTGAGAAGGAAGAGGTTCATTGTTTATTTCTTCCAGAAGATTTCCATGGCCCCCAGGGAGCTTCTGGGCCAAAGTGCTTCTCCACTATTGGGTAACTATTTTGCCATGTATATAAAAGTTCTATAGCCTAAACTTTAAAAGCCACATAATGTTTCATCTTACGACTACATGTTTTTTTTGTTTGTTCGTTTGTTTGCTTTTTGCTTTTTGGGCTGCACCCACGGCATATGGAGGTTCCCAGGCTTGGAGCTAAAGCTGCCGGCCTACACCACAGCCACAGCAATGTAGGATCCAAGCCGCATCTGTGACCTACACCACAGCTCACAGCAACACCGGATCCTTAACCCACTGAGCGAGGCCAGGGATCAAACCCACGACCTCATGGTTCCTAGTTGGATTCATTTCCAGTGAGCCACGACAGGAACTCCTATACCATTTATTTTTGTAAGTTCCCTAGCAGTGGACTTTCAGGTGGTTTTCATCACTGCAACACAACAGTGAATATCCTTTTGGTTATATTTTTTACCAAATCCGAGATTCTTCCTTTTAGAATAGATTCCTAAAAGTGGGATCACTGAGCCGGGGAAAGGAGTATATAAAGACCTTTGATGTGTATTTCTCAGGCCCTTTTAAAGACTGCCGTCACCCCCAGCTACAACCTCTCCACATACCCCTTCCTGTCTTTCACACTCTGGGTCATCATTCCAGGCTCAAGCACAGACATCAGTGAGGACTGGGAGAAGGACTTTGACTTGGACATGACTGAAGAAGAAGTGCAGATGGCACTTTCCAAAGTGGATGCCTCTGGTGAGGTGAGTGGGCCTGACTGGCCATGGGGAGGCCAGCCCAACGATCCCAGGTCTGAGGACTCACCCACCAAGCCTAACTGTCCCCTC
The DNA here is from genome assembly GCA_004024745.2 of Catagonus wagneri. NCBI lineage: Eukaryota > Metazoa > Chordata > Mammalia > Artiodactyla > Tayassuidae > Catagonus > Catagonus wagneri. The sequence continues at coordinate 6,780,408 of PVHT020000046.1, forward strand.
AGGATGGGTCCCTGCTTCTAGCTAGGTGGCAGGCTGTGGGAAAGGAGCTTGGGCCTCCTACTCAGGCCCCGAACAGTTGTCATCAGCAGTCTCTGCCTCCCATTAGTTTCAGGGTGGATGGCTGGGAGAGTACTTGACATTAGCTCCTGTCACAATCACCCGGGGAGCTACTAAAAAATATATTTGCCAACCCTGCCCCTAAATCTTTTGATTCATGGTGGCCAGGTGTGGGATCTGAGCAGACTCCTGGCCTTGGAGACAATTTGACAGTGTGATCATTTCACCTGAGCCTCTGTGCCATGGCACTGACCATTATAATCTCGTACACTGATAGATGATGCATGTGCACACTTGAGGCATAGTCCCTGAGGCATGTGGGAACACTAGTAGTTGTTCCTGAAACCACTATAAAAGCCAATCCAGTTATAAGCTCAGAGGCCTGCTATTCTAAACCACTTCTCAGGATCAAGAATGGCTCGTTTTGAATGAGAGGCTGGGGATAAAGCTCTCACAGCTAATAAGGGACAGACGGGATTGAGGCTCCAGTCCACACATGCGATTCAAGTCATTGTTATATCCACTATCACACAAGAACCACATGATTCCTTCCATCACATAGCTCAAGAACCTGCTCTAAAGAGGTGAACAGATTAGAGAGATGGGAAGGGCCTTATTTTTCATGTTGGGAGGCTGAATCCTGGGAGGAGGTAGTGACTACACAAGAGTATTTTACACCTGTGACCTCACTATACCCAGGGTAGAGAAGGCCCTGGCGCCCTCTCCTGCCACAGGGCCTCACGGCTTTGATGTCTTTGAAGCCTTCTTTTTTTTTATTTTTTAATTTTTTTTGTATTTTGGCTGCCCTGCAGCATATGGAATTCCTGGGCCAGGGATCAGAACCTAGCTGCAGTTGCAGCTTAAGCTGCAGCTGCGGCAGCGCCAATCCTTAGCCCACTGTGCTGGGCCAGAAATCAAACCTGTGTCCCAGCGCTCCCAAGACACTGCCAATCCTGTTGTGCCACTGCGGGAACTCCTTTGCAACCCTCTTTAAAACTTGACATATGATATACACAACAGAATCATTCTATAACCCGTCATACCAGAGATCACTACCAACAAGCCGAGAGAGTTGCCTGTGGAGACTTCAGCTGGGGATTAGTAGGGAGCTGGAGCCCCAAGTGGAGACCCTATGAGCACCTGTAGTCCAGTGCCATACTTGCTTCTAATCACAGTGCCATTTTCAAGTTCCCTGCCTCTCAGACCCATGTCCTTAGCTGCTCAGCAGGAGACAAGTTTTCCTTGAGAGGCTGACTGACTTGGTTCTTATAGGCAGGGTATCCGCTTGTAGTGTCCAGTGTTGATTGGTAGAAGCATCTCCTTTGAGTCTGAAACAACCAGAGCAGCTGACTCACCCCTTAGGTAGAGGGCAGCTCTGCTACCCAGATATTCCTCAAGGCTAACATTCACTGGAGGCAGCCTATGGCCCGGGGGTGGGGGGTTGCAGGTTGCGGGAGGGCTATCCTGAAATGGAGGCAGCTGGGGAGCCTGGGTCTGGGTTTGACTCGGAGGAGTAAATATGTGTGCTCTCCCTTATCCCCTCCCTTTGCAGCTGGAAGACGTAGAGTGGGAGGACTGGGAATGAGGGGAGCCAGAACACGCAGCTCCCCTACCACAGTACCTGCCACCTCCCTCGCTCGTTTCAGCCCGGCCCTGGAAGACACTGACTAAGACTGTCCCCCACATGGCCTGTATCAGCCAGAGCTCTGGACAAATTCTGGGTTCCTCTTTGTTGGCCCTTTAGGCCTCTCCTCACATCTGGGAAGGGGCGCGATAATTCCAAATCAGGAACTCTGACTTGTGCTAACCCTAGGATGACCCGAGGGGGAGGACACCTACCCCTCACCGGAAGAGCCTACATTTCTCTGCTGAATGCCCACTTTTCCTGGGGTCTCTTGCTAGGAAGTCCCAAGGGATAGCCCCAGCCCATCTACCTTTGTAGGCAGAGGCTAAACCACCAACCTCTTGGAGGACGCCGAGACAACATACTTTCACCCACAAGCAGGCAGGGAAGGCCATGCCACCTGCCCTTGGCTAGACAGGAATGACAAACACATTTCAGTTTCTGTCCCAGCGGGTAAGAGGCATTCGTTTCTGGGAAGTTTGCCTCTCTTAGGAATCTCCTGCCCAGGCATTTTCCACCTGGAAAGGGTTCCTTGTGGTTCAGAATCTAGAGACCAAACTCCGAGTTTCCACCTCTCTTCTTTCACCCAGTCCAGGCTGGTATGTCCCCAATGCCTTTCCCAAGGCTTCTTCATAACAGATGCACCCGAGTCCTTAGCCCAGCTGTGCCACCTGCAAGAGTTTGCTCTTGCTCCTCTTCACCTCCGCAAGAAGGGAGGGGGCCACTTCAGGCCCTTCCGTGCGTTGCCTGGCAGGATACCTTGTCCAACCAGCTACCCACCTCGACTCCCCTGTAGCTTAGGACACAAGCCAGCTACCAGCGGTACTAAGCAGTGATCAAAGCCGAGTATTTACAACTCTGGTAAGCCCGACTTCTCCGCCTCAGCCCTTCTGCTTCTTGAAGGGATATGCTGGGGGTGAACTTCTTGAGGCTCTCGTCAGGCTTCTGCAAAAGCTATTCTTCTTGAAGGCAGATCCAGTCTTTGTGGCTCTCACCCTCCACACTGGTAAAAACTGCACCTCTCTTGGGGGAATGAGGGGCTGCAGGAATCCCTGGAGCCCCTGGTGCTTCATGATGCTGCTCTGGTGATTCTTGTACATAATCTGGTGTGTTCACCAATGATTTAAAGGGATTGTGGTCAGGGACGCCAAGAGAGTGGTGGACACTTCCACTTCAAACCTTCAGTGAGGGGGTGGGATGGAGAGAATGCTGAATCTTTTTTTTTGGATGGGATGGGGTTTTTCTCTTTGTAATTATTTCTTTAGTTTAATTAACCTTTTGGTTGTTTGTGCAATATTATATATTTTAAATTATAATGCATCTCCCAGAGTATTTTCTAGCTGGGAAAAGAAAAAAGGAAAAAAAAAGATTCTAACAGCTGTTAGTTTTGTAATTAAAAAAGAAAGAAAAAAGAACTTTTTCCTGAACCTTTTCCAGATTTGCCGTTAACAGCATTAAAGAGATTCAACAGAAGCTGGAAAGTGTCCGGGGGTCTGTTCTTGTCCCACAGCAGTTACCCTAGAGCCAGAGCAGGAGGCACACAGTGTGCAGGGTGGCTTTCTACTTAGACCCTGGGGGAGAGGTTGGGTTGGGAGGTAGCCTGGGTCCTGAGGAAGTCCCTTGTCCTCATCCCAGACTCTGCTTGGCCTTTGGGATGACGAAGGGACAAGCCCCCAAGAGGCCTCTCACCAAGACAAGGAGTCAAGAGGCCGTTCTGCATTCCCAGCGCTTCTGCTTTTATTCGGAAAGGAAGTTGCAACAAAAGTTGTTCCAATTGCTCTTGGTCATTTTTCTCCTCTCCTCCCCCTGTATATGTATGATTCTGGGGACTATTTTTAATTAATTTTAGTTAAACACCTGTATGAAAATCACTTGTCAGCCGTAATAAAAGGGAAGTCTGAATGAGGCCCTCTGGTTTCCATGAAGATCTTTAAAGGGAAAGAGAAGGAAGGCTGGGGAGGGTATAGGTAAGTTTTAGGGTAAGTAAACAAAGTGTAAAATATATATCACTATTTTAGAAGCGGGTTTTTGGGTTTGCTTTCTCCCCCTGCTTTATTGGGGAGGACTTGTCATTGCTTTTATCAAGTGCTTGCTAGCCATGGATGCCAACTAACTTCTTCAATTGAAGGCCGGAGGATCATGTCTGGTTCCAGGAGCCGCTTGAGCAAGTCCTGGCATTCGGCTGAGATGCCCAGATGAGTGGGGAAGGACACCCCCTTCTGCTGCTGCCACAGCATCTTGGGGATGTCTGTGTCATCAAAAGGTAGGCTGGCACAGAGCATGACGTACAGGACCACGCCCATGCTCCAGACGTCACCCTTCTTGCTATCGTGGGGAATACCCTGCAGTACCTCGGGGGCGGCATAGGCTGTGCTGCCACAGAAGGTTTGGCTCAGCTCCCGGCGGGACTTGGGCAACACCTTGGCAAAGCCAAAGTCTGTCAGCTTCAGGTTGAAACCCTGCAACAAGGCGTTCTCACATTTAAGGTCCCGGTGGGCCACGCCACTGCCATGGCAGTAGCGGATGGCCTCAACCATCTGACGGAAGAGGGCCTTGGCCCGGCTTTCAGGCAGTGGCCCTCCATTCAGCACAAGGTCAAAGACATCCCCTCCTTCAGCCAGCTCCATCACCAGGTAGATTTTCCCGTCAGCAGACTCCAGCATCTCATACACTTGAATGATGTTCTTATGGTCCAGGGTACGGACAATATGGAGCTCCCGAGGCAGGAATCTCTGGATAAACTCTAAGGAAAACAAGGGAAAAAGAGAAGGAGTATCAAGTCCAGAAGGGCCTAAAACTCCTCTCCTGACTCCTGCCTTCCAACTTTGGCCAACCACGTTTTGTCTTGTGCCTTGGTTCCCTTTAACAGCCTTTAACATCCAGCTACTTGGACACTGCGAAGAATGTTCACCCCTGTTGTTTTTGTAGTTAATACATTATTCAGAGGAACTATCCCCTATCAGCCTCAGGGACTGTTGTGAGCAGCCTGTGAGACCATGGATATCAAAATGCTTTGGAGACTTTTAGACAAAGCTATTGAATCTGTTATGAGGCCTGATTGCCCACGGGGTGGTGAGCCAGCTCCTCTTACCTCTGCCTCCTGACCCACAGTTCTTTCCATAAGCCCTGTCTTTTCCCCATCTGTACCTTCCTTGGCCCCGTCTCCTGCCCTCTGCTAGTCCTGGCCATGGCCTTGCCCATCTCTTCCCTTCCTGGAATAGGAAAGACCTGGTGGGCGCAGGCTCTGTTTCTGAGGATCCTTCACCTCCTGCAACTTTAATCTTGGATTTTGGAGGGTGTAATTGTCCTTAACACCCAGCATTCCTCTGTTCCCCACTGACCTACCCCAGAGCCACAGTCTCTTGCTTTCCTTGGTTTCAGAGCAAAGAGAAGGAGGAAATGGTCCTTTTCACTGGAGGAAGCACCCACCCACTTCGGCCAGCCCGCTCTTCCTCCAAAGGGCCCCCAGCTCACCTTCTGGCCCTCCCATCTTGTCTATAATTTTAATTGCCACTTTTCTTTCGTGTTTTTTGGAAACTGCTTCCTTGACTTTTGAGTAGGTCCCTTCCCCAATGGTCTTGCCCAGCTGGTACCCATTGGAGAGCAGAAAGTCCTCCATGCTGTCTAGCACCTCCTTGCTACCTATCACCCTCTCAGCTCATGCTGCCTCTGCGAGGCAGCTCTACTCCACCATTGCCCTTGGCCTGCTCCTTTTCCCCCCAAGGACTTCATCCGCAGCCGCCCGCAGGGCAGGGCTAAAGCATTCTCCGTCTGGACACAGCAGCCGCGGGTGGTGGGGAAGGAGAGGGCCAGACATTTTAAAACTCTGGCCCAATTGTGATGTAAATGCTGTGTGACCCTTAACCAAAGTGAGCAATCCCCCTATCTGTCCTCACCACCACCACAAAACCCAGTCCGGGTTCAGTCACCGCTGGGCCCCGCCTCCGCGCCAGGCAGTGAGTTGCACGCAGCCCCGCCTGTAGGGGGCGCTCCGGGTGTCCGCGCGCGGCCCAGAATGCCAGGCTCCTTTCGGTGGACGCCGCCTCCTGTGCCCCCATAGGGCAGCTGGAGGGACTTTGCGCGACCCAAGGCATGAGCCCTCCAGCTCTCGGCTCACCGCCCCGCCAAGTGCCCGGGCAGCGTGAGGTTCCCTGGCTGGAGGAAAGGGTTCTGTGAGGTCAGCGCGCCTCGGCCCGGGTCACAATACAGCCTTCCCCTTTGACGCCCGGGAACGGACGCGCCGCAGACACCTGCCCGGCTCCGTCTGGACCGGAGCGTCCTCCCGCGGCAAGGGCTCGGGCAGCTGCTTCCAGCCTGAGTCCGGCCTCAGCCTCAGGCAGGTGAGCAATAGCCCAGGGGGCGGGCGCGGGATGGGGGCGCCCAGCGACCCGGGAGCTGTCTGACCGTCACTCCCCGCGCAGAGCGCCCCGGGGCCTGGACATGAGTGCCCAGGAGCCCCCTCAGGGTCGGAGATTCCCCATTGAGGCCGGAGACTCCCCTGGCCTTGCCGCCGCCCCTGAGTCCCAGGACAGCCCGGAGCCGGTAGCCACGGAACACAACCCGGTCAGGTAAGGCCAGCTCCCCTCCCTGCCGTCCCACCTTCAGTCCCCAGACTGACCCCACCCCATTTATGGTACCATATCCACGCCCGAAGCTCGGGGACCCCAAGTGCACTCCTCGATGCGATCCCAACAGGATAGGCGGGCCCCCGTCTCAGCGGCCCCTGTCACGCCTCGCTTTTCCCCAGGCCGCTTCGACGCTGCCCCGGTTGCCACTGCCTGACGCTGCTGCACGTGCCCATCGACGTCTACCTGTCCATGGGCGGGAGCCCCCGGGCCCGCGCCACCTGAGTGCGCCTGCGCACGGCGGCTCTGCGGGTGCCCGGCGGGGACAAGGCCCGCGGCGGGCCACCACACTGAGGTCGCGCGCGCCGAGCATGAGACAATGATGCACATTTTAAAATAAAAGAATGATGCACATTTTAATAAAGCACAGCATAAACTGTTCTTTTCACTCCGGGCTGACAGTGTATGTCTATCCCGTCGGATCGGGCGCGTTGGCTGCTCAGCCCCATCCAATAGCACCTTACCTCTGCTCCTCCCTTGGCCCCAATCCCAGGGTCTCACCTTTCTGGGTCCGCCTTGTGCTTGCTGGACACCAAAACCATCCCCATTCTTTGCTGGTTATGACCCCTTATGGCGCGGCCTTTCTGCTCTAGCCTTTCTGCTTCGCATCCTCCCCAACACTCTCCTTGGTTCTCCAGTGAAATTAGCATAACTGCTGGGCTCTGAGGGCCTAGAGAAGCTTGGGACTGGAGGATGGGGTAGACAGACAACTTAGAATAAAGAGAATGGCCGTTCACACCAGACCCATTTAGTTCTCCCAGGAACTAAAGATAGAGTTTTGCTTTGCTATCGGCTGTTCTGTGACCCTGGGCAACTCTGGCTTTGCTGGAAGGGTTAGGGGCTGCCCCATACTTGAGCCTTGATTTATTTTAGGACTGGTGGGAACAGAAGAGGCTGGGGGAGAAGTCACCTGAAAAACTTTGATTTCAGGAGTTCCCATCTTAGCTCAGCGGTTAGCGAACCCCACTAGCATCCCTGAGGAGGCGGGTTCGATCCCTGGTCGATCACCGGCCATTCCTTGTGATGTAGGTCGCAGACTTGGCTCACATCCAGTGTGGCTGTGGCTGTGGCTGTGGCCGGCAGCTACAGCTCCAACTGGACCCCTAGACTGGGAACCTCCATATGTGGCAGGTGCAGCCCCAAAAAGGCAAAAAAAAAAAAAGAGAGACAAAAGCCTTTGATTTTGGAATTCCCGCTATGGTGCAGGGGGTAAAGAAAATGACTGCAGCCAGCAGTTTAGGTCCCTGCAGAGCAATGGGTTCCATCCCTGGCCCTGAAACTTCCATATGTTGCAGGTGCAGCCATTAAAAAAAAAAAAAAAAAGTTAAAATTAAAATAGCCTTTGAGTTCTTATTCCTGTTTTACAGGTGAGGGAACTGAGCTTTAAGCGACTTGCCTGGAATCCCCAGTTGATAAGTGATGCCTGTGCATGCCTCAGCATCCTCAGACTTGATGCTGCAGAATCCATCCGTAGGAGGGGCTGATGACAAAAAGGCTACCTGGAAGCTGAATGAATATTTCCCACTTTCCAATTTTGCTTTGATGAACCTGTATAATTTTAATATTGGAAAAAATATATGTAACCCAAAGGTCAGGTTCAGTCTCCTGTCTCCTGAGATTTAAGTACAATTGACTCAACACCTCACACCTAAATCACACAGAGTAGAAGATTAAGCCCCCAGGGCACTTTAGATCCCATGGTCACCTGAAAGGACCACCCTTTCCAACTTCCACACAAAATTCTCTTCAAGGCAGACCCAGTGGTAGGAGGCTTATTGAAAGAGGAGGTCTACTTTGGAGTTCCCGTCATGGCGCAGTGGAACAAATCCAACTAGAAATGGTGAGGTTGCGGGTTTGATCCCTGGCCTCGCTCAGTGGGTTAAGGATCCAGCATCGCCGTGAGCTGTGGTGTAGGTCACAGACGTGGCTCAGATCTGGCATTGCTGTGGCTCTAGCATAGGCTGGCAGCTGTAGCTCCAATTGGACCCCTAGCCTGGGAACCTCCATATGCCATGGGTGCGGCCCTAAAAAAACAACAAAAGACAAAAAATAAAGGTCTACTTTGCAGTTCCCGTCATGGCGCTGCAGAAACAAATCCGACTAGGAACCATGAGGTTGCCAGTTTGATCCCTGACCTCGCTCAGTGGGTTAAGGATCCGACATTGCCATGATCTGTGGTGTAGGTCGCAGACGAGGCTTGGATCTGATGTTGTTGTGGCTCTTGTGTAGGCTGGCAGCTGTAGCTCCAATTAGACCCCTAGACTGGGTACCTCCATATGCTGCAAGTGCAGCCCTAAAAAAGGAAAAAAGAAAAAAAAAGGTCTATTTGGAGTTCTCTCCATTGCAAGCAACAGATGTTAGCTTAAGCAAAAAAAAAAAAAAAGAATTATTTCTAGTGACTGGGAAATCTATAAGCTAGTGATTAAAGGAAGAACTACAAGGGAGTTCTCTTGTAGCACAGTGGGTTAAGGACCTGGTGGTGTCACTGCAGTGGCCTGGGTCACTGCTGTAGCTTGGGTTTGATCCTTGGCCTGGGAACTTCCATGTGCTGCAGGTGCAGCACCCCCCCACCGCCAAAAAAAAAAGGGAAGAAGAACTGCTGGAACCAGGGCAACCACTGGGCTGGAAACAAGGATTCAACCCTTCAGACTATACTACAAAGCTACAGTCATCAAAACCATATGGTACTGGCACAAAGACCAAAATATAGTTCAATGGAACAGGATAGAAAGCCCAGAATTAGACCCATGCACCTACAGTCAACTAATCTATGACAAAGGAGGCAAGAATATACAATGGAGAAAAGATAGCCCCTTCAATAAGTGGTACTGGGAAAACTGGACAGCCACATGTAGAAGAATGAAATTAGAACTCTCCCTAACACCATGTACAAAAATTAACTCAAAATGGATTAAAGACCTAAATATAAGAAGATACTATAAAACTCTTAGAGGAAAACATAGGCCAAACACTCTCCGACATAAACCACAGCAATATCTTCTCAGATCCACCTCCTAGAGTAATGACAATAAAAACAAAAATAAACAAATGGGATTTAATTAAACTTCAAAGTTTCTGCACAGCAAAGGAAACCCTAAACAAAATGAAAAGACAACCCACAGAATGGGAGAAAATATTTTCAAATGAAGCGATTCACAAGGGATTAATCTCCAAAATTTATAAACACCATCTGTAGCTCAAAACAAAGAAAACAAACAACCCCATCAAAAAATGGGCAGAACATCTAAACAGACAATTCTCCGAAGACATGCAGATGGCCAAAAAACACATGAAAAAACATTCAACATCACTAATCATTAGAGAAATGCAAGTCAAAACCACTATGAAGTACCACCTTCACCAGCCAGAATGGCCACCACCAAAAAGTCTACAAAAAATAAATGCTAGAGAGGGTGTGGAGAAAAGGGAACCCTATTACACTGTTGGTGGGAATGTAAATTGGTGCAACCACTGTAGAAAACAGTATGGAGAGTCCTCAGAAAACTAAAAAGAAAATTACCATTTGATCCAGCAATGCCAGTCCTGGGCACCTATCTAGAGAAAACCATGACTCGAAAAGATACATGACACATGTACTTCCAGTATTAATTGCAGCACTATATACAATAGCCAAGACATGGAAACAAACCTAAATGTCCATCGACAGAGAAGTGGATAAAGAAGATGTAGTACATATACACTATGGAATATTACTTCGCCATTAAAAGGAAAGAAATAACGGCACGTGCAGCAACATGGATGGACCTAGAACTTATCATGCTAAGTGAAGTCAGTCAAACAGTGAGACACCAACATCATGTGCTATCACTTACATGTGGAATCTTAAAAAAGGACACAATGAACTTCTTTGCAGAACAGATACTGACTCATAGACTTTGAAAAACTTATGGTGGAGTTCCCATCATGGCTTAGTGGAAACAAATCCGACTAGGAACCATGAGGCTGCGGGTTCGATCCCTGGCATCCCTCAGTGGGTTAGGGATCTGGCATTGCCGTGAGCTGTGGTGTAGGTTGCAGACGTGGTTCGAATCCTGTGCTGCAGTGGCTGTGGCTTAGGCCAGCGGCTGTAGCTCTCATTAGACCCCTAGCCTGGGAACCTCTACATGCCGCGGTTGCGGCCCTAAAAAAAAAAAAAAAAACGACGAAAGACAAAAAAAAACTTACGGTTTCCAAATGAGATAGGCTGGGGGGTGCGGGGATGCGCTGGGGGTTTGGGATGGAAATGCTATAAAATTTGGTTGTGATGATTGTTGTACAACTATAAATGCAATGAAATTCATTGAGCAATTAAAAAAAAAAAAAGGGATTCAAAACCACGGGGATTATTGCTTTGTTCCTCTCTCCTCCTTGATTATCCCCTCTGGGCAGGGAACATGGCTGCATCAGTTTAGAAATCCCAGGAAGAGAGAGCTGCTTTCTCCCAGTCTCAGTATACCCTGGGAATACTGGGAAGGGCAGTGACTGGCAGTTCTTAAATCACATGCCATCCCATGGTCCAATTACCACTGTCAGGGAGATGGAGACTATAATTGACCAGGCTGAGCCCTAGGTAAGCCTACCCTTGAGGTGCAAGCACAGCCAGGTGATTGACAGCATCACCAGAAAATAAGGGGTAAAGATGGAAAAAAAGGAGTTCCCTTGTGACTCAGCAGGTTGAGGGTCCAGCATTGTCACTGCTGTGGCTCTGGTTACAGATGTGGCGCGGGTTCACTCCCTGGCCCAGGAACTTCTGCATGCCAAGGGTGTGATAAAAAAAAAAAAAAAAAAGATGGAGAAAAAAACATGCTAGGAGCAGAGACATCTTATCCAAAGATTGAGTATGCCTGGGAGGAAAAGAAACCTGAAAAAAAAAAGGGAAAGAAATGGCAGAGGCCAGGATAACAACTCTGTTCCATGACAATGAGGAGCCTTGGACAGTGTGACCAGGAATCAGGCCACTGGATTCTAATTCAGGCTTTGTCCTTATCTCAATCAATTCAGGTCTACCAGCCAGGCCTGTACCAGACACTGGGGTGCAGTGGGGCAAACCTGACAGACATGGACCTTGAACCTCATGGAACTCACATGGCCTAGAAGCGACCTGCTGGGAGGCCTCACTCAGGCAAGTCCCTTCCCTCTGGGCCCATTTCCTCATTAGTTTTAAAAAAAAAAAAAAAAAAAAAAAGGAGTTCCCCTCGTGGCACGGCGGAAACAAATCTGACTAGGAACCGTGAGGTTGCGGGTTCAATCCCTGGCCTCGCTCAGTGAGTTAAGGATCTGGCATTGCCATGAGCTGTGGTATAGGTTGCAGAAGTGGCTCAGATTTGGCGTTGCTGTGGCTGTGGCTGTGGTGTGGGCCTAGGCCGGCAGCTACAGCTCCATTGCGATCCCTAACCTGGGAACCTCCATATGGGTGTGGCCCTAAAAAAAAGAAAAAAAAAAGGGGGGGGGGGACCAGCTGAACTCTATGTACCTTCTAGCCCCCAGATGCTGAATCCCTCCAAAAGTCTTTCCTATCTTCTTCAATTCCTTTCTCCCTTTCCTTTAAAATGATGTGCTGACACCTCTTATATGCTTGGTTAGTGAGGAATGCAAAGATTTCAGACACACCTTGCCAAAGAGCCAGACCCTGGGCCTTGGTAGTTCTAAAACGGCCTTGAGCAAGGGGAAAGGGCATTCCAGGTGGAGGGAACACTGTGGGCTAAGTCCTGGAAGCAGGAAAGTGGAGGACAAGCTTAAGGCATTCAGTTCCATTAACTTTCACCAAGACCAGAATTCCTGCTGGGGCTCAGCGTGTTTCAAACCCAGCTAGTATCCTTGAGGATGTGGGTTCAATTCCTCACCGTGCTCAGTGGCTTACAGACCTGGCGTTGCTCTGGCTGTGGTATAGGCTGGCAGCCACAGCTCCAACTCAACCTCTAGTCTGGGAACTTCCATATGCCACAGGTGAAGCCCTAAAAAAGCAAAAAAATTTAAAAATTAAAAAAAAATTTTCAGAGTTCCTGTTGTGGCACATCAGAAATGAATTTGACCAGTATCCATGAAGATGTGGGTTCGATCCCTGGCTTTGCTCAGTGGGTCAGGGACCTGGCATGGTGAACTGTGGTGTGGGTCACAGGCGTGGCTCAGATCTAGTGTTGCTATGGCTGTGGCATAGACGGGCAGCCGTAGCTCTGATTTGGCCCCTAGTCTGGGAACCTCCATATGCTGTGGGTGCAGCCTCTAAAAAAAGCAAAAAATAAAATAAAATAAAAAACGTTTAAAATTTTTTTAATTAAAAAAAAAAAAAAAAAAAAAACAGCTCATGAACACCTACCTGGGCCACAGCAGGTCCTGAGCACACAGGCCTTTATCTGACATAGCCCTTGCCCTTGCAGAGCCCAGAATTCAAGGGACCCAGGGATGAATTAACAGCAGAGAAGTTGGATCAACGAGGCCTTGAATTTGAATTTTGTTTTGTGGGTGACAGGGTGCATGACAGGCTCCAACCTGGGTCACTTCCCTTTATTTTTCTCTTCCTTTTCCAGTATGTTCTCTGTTATTTCTTCCTCCTTCCCCCTGTAAAACTTACTGATCTAAACTGATTACCACTTAGGAGTTCCCGTCATGGCTCAGTGGTTAACAAATCCGACTAAGAACCATGAGGTTGCGGGTTCGATCCCTGGCCTTGCTCAGTGGGTTAAGGATCCGGCGTTGCCATGAGCTGTGGTGTAGGTTGCAGACCCAGCTCGGATCCCACGTTGCTGTGGCTGTGGCAAAGGCTGGCAGCTACAGCTCCCGTTAGACCCCTAGCCTGAGAACCTCCATATGCCGCGAGTGCGGCTCTAGATAAGGCAAAAAGACTAAATAAATAAATAAATAAATAAGCAAACTGATTACCACTTATTAACTGTGCAGCCTTGGGCTAGTTACTTAGCCTCTCTGAATTTCTATTTCCAAATCTGTAAAAGGGGGTTAACGACACCTGGTGGAAGGTTTCAGTAGCATCATGCACATGCGGCATCAGGCAGGAATCGGGTACAGCTACCACTGAGCAAGAGAAGCTGCTGCTGCTCCTGCCTTTGGCTTCAAGGGGCAGCAGAGAGCCAGCCAGCCATGTGCCAAGGGTCTGTGTGACGCCCAGCCTCGGAGAGGTTTAGGGAATCTCCCTTGCCTCCCTCTGGCTACTTCCTAGCAGTTCTGCTCAGGAGCTGAGGAACTTGGTGGGGGAGGGGGCGGGGGCCGGGGCGTTTCCAGGGGAATCCCCAGATGGGACAGGCAGAGCTGCCTCCCTCACCCTGGAAGATGATAAAGCTGTCCCCAGAACCCCAAAGCAGGACCCCACATTCCAGACTCATTCTCTGAGCCTGAGGAACAGGGAGGAGCCGGGGGAAAGGAGGGTACTGGAATCGCTGGCTTCCCTGACTTCTCTCTCAGACACCTTATTAGCCAGCCCCTCCCTAGGGCACCCTCTTTTAGAAGGAGGGGGCGAAGTACAGATGGACCCCCGAGGTTACCATGGAGATGGCAGGGAAAGGGTTGCTGTATCACCATGGCAACAACTGACGTCAGCGCTACCCTTTCCCATCGCCTGATATGAGAGGGGGGCAGCCGCCCCAACCACAAGCAAATCCCCCACAAAGCCTCCTTCCTTTCCTGAGCCAATCAACCAAGGGTCGACAGGCTTAATATAGCACAGGAGTTAAAAGCACAGACTCTGATGTCAGTCAAACCTTGGTTCAAATCCTCTTTCTGCATCATCTTAGCTGTTTGAATTTGAGCAAGTCTCCTAACCCTGGAAGTCTCGTACGTACAATGCGGATAGTACACCTTCGAGGGTTAATGTGAAGATTGCAGGGGATGGCGCAGGTAATGGGCACTGGGCCAGCCCGTGGGAAGTACCCAGTGATGTTAGTGACTCTCTAGAGTCCTGGGGACTGGTCAGGGCTTTGTGGCTTTTCAAATGCAGACTCACAGCCTCTAGAACTCCCCCAGGACTCTTAAGGACTGGGCCTTGAGTTGGAGCATCTAAGAGTTTGGGGAGGGCTCAGGCTGAAGTCCGAGATAGTGGAATTTCCAGACAGAGGAAACCACTGATGCCACTTTCCCTGAAACCTCATCATATCCAGACCCTAACCCAACTTCCTCTTTTTCCTCCTTTCTTCCTGCCCCTAGGCCTTCTTAGCATCCATCTAAGGGTCTAAGATTCCATCTGTTCCTCTAGGAAAAAGGATGGATGAAGACCATGGAAGACATCGAGCGACCTGACAGCAGGTAGATAGTGCTTTGGACCCCACAGGGGTGTGGGTGTTCCAGTTCCCACTGGCCTCTCTCCACCTGCCCTTGGGGTAAGGACACGTATCATTCTCATTCCCTCTCTCTTCCGCCACTCCCAGTCCAGGTGACCACTGTCTATTCTGCTCCAAGTCCCCTTCCACTGCCCTAAATCAGGCCCCCATTAATACTCATCTGGATTACTCCAGCAGCCCCCTAACCAGTCTTGTGCTTCCTTCCCTGCTTGATTCCTCTAGTTCAGAATTTTATTTTTGTTGTTGTTGTTGTCTTTTTGCCTTTTCTAGGGCCACACTCGCAGCATATGGAGGTTCCCAGTCGGAGGCTTGGGGTCCAATCGGAGCTGTAGCCGTCGGCCTACACCACAGCCACAGCAATGCAGGATCCGAGCCGTGTCTGCAGCCTACACCACAGCTCACAGCAACGCCGGATCCTTAACCCACTGAGCGAGGCCAGGGATCGAACCCGCATCCTCATGGATCCCAGGCAGGTTTGTTAACTGCTGAGCCACGAAGGGAATTCAGCAATTGGATTTTTAGACATCCTGGAGAAAAAAGGATTTCATAGCTGCTTGAATACGAACAGATAGAGGGAAGAGCCTGAAACCAAGCCCAGATTTCCAGTTCAGGCAACAGCCAAGCTGGGAAACATGGAAGGAAGGGCAGGTGTGGGGCATGTTTGCTGTGAGGTGGGACATCCAGGGGAGGGGTCCAGGAGACAGGTGTTGGGCAGGGTGGAGAGGTCTGGGCTGAGAGAAGTCTCTGACACAGGTGGACACAAAGGCATGGAAACTAATGAGAGCCCTGGGACAGACTACAGAAGGCCCAAGAACGCCCAAGATTAGGCAATGAGTAAAGGATGAAAAATTTGCCTTGTGGCAACAACCAGTGAGATAGCAAAAAAAATCAAGAGAGCACAGTGTCCAGAAAAATAAGGGCACAGAAGTATTCCAAGTAGGAAGGAGTGTGTGTGTCAAAGTCAGTGGAGGGGTCAAGTCAGATAAAGACTCAGGAGCATCCCTTGAAATCAGCAACAAGGAGGAGAGCGGTGACCTTGACAAGTTATTCCTGTGGGGTGACCAGGGAGGAAGCCAGGTTGCAGGGGTTGAGTGAGGAAGTGGAAAGAGCATGCGTACACAACTCTCAAGAATGTTGGCTGTGAAGGGGAGCTGGAGAAGGACCTGGGCTCCAAGGAGGGCTTTCTTCTTTTTCAAAGACAGGAAAGACTGTTTGTTTGTTTGCTGGGAAGGAGAATCGGGGAGGGAGAGGCTGGAGACAGGGAAAGGGGGAAGGGGTGAGAGGAGGGAAATTCCCCAAAGACGGAAAAGAGGAAGTTAAAGCCCCAAATATGGCCACACAACTG
>PVHT020000046.1:6797346-7092741 GCA_004024745.2 Catagonus wagneri
AAGACAGGAAAGACTGTTTGTTTGTTTGCTGGGAAGGAGAATCGGGGAGGGAGAGGCTGGAGACAGGGAAAGGGGGAAGGGGTGAGAGGAGGGAAATTCCCCAAAGACGGAAAAGAGGAAGTTAAAGCCCCAAATATGGCCACACAACTGGGTGGGGGGGGGGGTGTCCAAGTCAGGGCCTGTACAGGGCTCTGGGGGCTCAGAACAGCTGCCCACTCTCCCTAGCAGGCAGTATGAGTCACTGGGGTGGGGGTGGGGTGTAGGAAATAGCCCAAACTGGCAGTGTGGGAAAGGGAGCGGGGCCAGCACGTTCCTCCGGATCCCTAGCGGGTGGAGGACCGGGGTCCAGCCTGGGCTCTGAGCCCTGAACCCCATGATCTAAGCAGGACAAGGGCACAGAGAAGCTGTCCCAGCCTTTGTAGGGGCAGGTCAAGTAGTAGGAAGCCTTGGGTTTAACTATTACCTTTTCTCTGTCCCTCTCTGAACCTGTTTCCCTTTCTGGGGGAAAAAAAAAAAAAGTGGGTTAGGGCTTTTAATGTTAGGGTTGGAGGGGATGGGAGAAACAGGATTCAGAAACCCTTTCCTAGGTTCCTTCCAGAAATATATGTGAGTTTGGACTTTACTGACAGTTGAAGGCATCCTGAAGTGCCCACAAACTCATTCCTAGCCACCACATAAGAACTCCTGAATTAGAGCTGGCTGAAGAGAATTCCGACTGTGATATTTAATAGTGCCCCAGAGCCAGGGGAAGGCTTTTATAAAGGCCGAAGGAATCAGAGGTGGGGGCCTCCTAAGCCTGGGAGCAGCAAGGCCTTTTGAAGAGTGGTTTCTTTTGGGGGGTGGGGCGGGCTGCAGTGACAAGGTAGGATCCTTAACCTGCTGCGCCACAACGGAACTCTGAGGTGTGGTTTCTGAGCACACCATCAGGGGTGTGTAAGCAGAAGCTGGAGACCTCTGGGTGGAATAAGGAAGAGTTTATCCAAATGGCAGCTGACCTTCCCGCCTGGGCCCCCTCTTGCTGCGTCTGTCTGTCCTTACCTTTCTGTCCTTAATTCTGAGGGAGGAGTGTCTCGGAGGATCCTCGAGCACAGGTGACCAGCTCCCTCCCACTGAAGCTGCTGATGAAGACAAATCAGTGATGAGACCCGGCCAGAGGGGCTGACGCTGTCCCACCCCCCTCTGCCAGCTGACGCCTCCTGCTAAAAACAGCGGGGCCCGGGGGGACTATGGGCTTTCAGGCCTCCCCCTCCACGCCAGGGCAGGTATTAAAGAGGTCGATGCCAGGCCAGGCCGACTGGACACCATGCTCTTCACCGAGACTGCCCACTTCGTGGTGAATTTTCTTCTGTCCCGGTGAGGGGGGCCCGGGAGAGGGCGCCGGCGGGATGAAGCGCCCAGGTCTGCCAGCCCCGGGGAGGAGGAGCCCAGCTCCTGGGGAAGGTATCCGGGCGGGGGTGGGGCTCCAATCCCCCTCCCAGCCCCTCTAAATAGGCCAGGAGTGACCCTAGCCCTCTCCCCGCCGCCGCGTCTGATCGGAGGCGGTCGCCTCCTCCCCACGCGTGGTGCCTCCTGGGATGACCGCTGCCGCGTGTCCTCCGCAGGCGCCCCCGGGCCACTCTCCCGCACCGCCTGGACCAGGAGTTGTGTTTCTGGGGCTGCCGGGGCCCGGCCTTGCCGCCTCCCGCCGCCCGCCGCAGCCTGGGCGACTACTGGCTGAGCCCACAGCGCCGGCGCCCGCCCGGCGCCGCCTGGCGCTGGCCCGCGCGCAATATGCTGCTACTGCCAGGGGCCACCGGGCTGGCAGATGTACCCTCCGCGAGCTGGCCCAGCTGCTACGGCGCTCGCCCGCGCCTCACGTGAGCAGGCGGGGTGGGGCGGAGGCCCTGGAAGTGAAGGGCGGGGCCTACGGCAGGGGACGGGGTCTGTGGGAAAGGGCGGATCCCCAGAGCCAGGTCAGTTAGGGGTTGGATAGGCTGGGCTTGACGGTGGCTGGGAGAGCCGGAGGAGCGGGCGGAACTGGGAAGGGCGGAGCCTGAAGCGATTAAGCCGGAAGGAAGGGGCGGGGCTAGGCGTAGACCCAGAGGAAGGGGGAAGAGTTTTCCTTATCCTGTCTGCCCAATTTTCCCTCCCTCCAGGTGGAAGCACCGGTGGCAGAAGATTAACTACCAATATCTGGGCAAGAGGAAGAGACATCTAGTTCCTCTGCGCCCGTGAAAGCCGGTGAGGAGCGGAGTCAGAAGAGGGCGCGACCTTGGAGGGGCGTGTCTAGAGGGGGGGCCTCGTGGAAGTGGCAGGTGCAGGGTGAGGCCTGAGCACCTGCTAGCCAGGCTCAAGGGGTTGAGTAGTGGGAGACCCCGGCCTGGATTTTGGACGGGTTATTCATCCCTGCCTTTCTCAAAGCACCACAAACTTTTTTTTTTTTTTAAGATTGACAGATTAGGAGTTACCTTAGTGGCACAGCAGAAACGAATCCGACTAGTATCCATGAGGTTGTGCATTCGATCCCTGGCCTTGCTCACTGGGTTAAGGATCCGATGTTGCCTTGAGCTGTGGTGTAGGTTGCAGACGCGGCTCTGATCTGGCGTGGCTGTGGCTGTGGTGTAGGCCGGCAGCTGTAGCTCCAATTAGGCCCCTAGCCTGGGAACCTCCATAAGCCGCGGGTGTGGCCCTAAAAAAAAAAAAGGATCGACACATTAGACTGTATTAAAGTTTCTGTTCATCAAAAGACATTTAAATAAGTAAAACAGATTATCAAAGAAAGCTTCTCAAACGTAATGCCAACTTTGTGCCTGGCACAGGAGTATGCAAATCAGAATATGTCATGGCCTTGGGCAGCAGTCCCAGGCCTGGTAACCAAG
The DNA here is from genome assembly GCA_004024745.2 of Catagonus wagneri. Taxonomy (NCBI): domain Eukaryota; kingdom Metazoa; phylum Chordata; class Mammalia; order Artiodactyla; family Tayassuidae; genus Catagonus; species Catagonus wagneri. The sequence goes on from PVHT020000046.1 coordinate 6,800,205, forward strand.
CTGAATGACCTAGGGGAAGGGGTCTGCTTGAAGGATACTGTCCTGTGTGTGCTTCACGTTTGGGGGCACCTCTGAATGTCTGCATCACCTCTGAGCATGGCTTTGTTTCTGTGTCTATCTCTGATCTCTTTGTCCATTTATTTATTCAACAGATACTTACTAAGGGCCTATTTTAGTAGACTGTGCCAGGTTTATACTGAGCCACTGAGTTCACACTGGTAAAAGGAACAGTTGAAGTCCCTGTCTTCATGGAGCTTACTTTTATCCATGAAGTTGAGAAGACAATAAAGAGGTCCAAGATAAACAGTGTGCTGTGTTTGGGAAGAAAGACATAGGCCAGTTACTGCTTTATATGGAGTGGGCAGGGACTTGTTCATAGATCTAGAATAGTGCCTGACTCATAATTGGAGCTCACTAAAGATTGCATGAATGCATGGGTTGACCAGGAGGCCCTGCCTGAGAAGGTAACTCTCACTCAAGGCTTGAAGGATGAGAGGTCAGCCACTCCGGACCCTGGGAAGAACGTTCTGGGTGGAGGGAACAGCATGCATATGTCTCTGTCTCCTGGGTGGCCCTTTGCCTCTGGCTGTCTGTCCTAGGGTAGTATCCCTTCAGCTGTGTCTCTGTTCCTGTCTGTTGTCTTTGTGATCTTAGGAGCCGTGAGGCAGGTTTAAACAGGGCTCCTCCAGGGTTTCTGGAAGTGAGGTCACTGCAGGGCTGATTCACTCCACTGGCCCACTCTAGCCTAAGCAGCCTGGTCTGGACATTTCCCTGGAAGCAGCCCCTCCCCTCGGCAGCCTCAATCCCACGATCTCTGGCTCTTTCCCAGGATGGCATCCTGCAGCCTGGAAGGAAGTCCTTCGTCCTGTGTAACCACAGTCCCTGCTGGGGCAACCGCAGCCCTTTCCTCTCATTCTGCCTCGAGGGCAGAAGGGAGGGGATGGGGGCTGGCCCTGCGGCAGCAGATCCTGCCTGGACAAAGAGCCCAGTAAAGCCTGGCAGAGCGGAGGTGACAACCCCGCTGCAGCCCCAGAGAGGTGAACCTCGAGGGGCAGAGAGGACCCCTCATCTTAGAAGCCTCTGCCACATTCATTACTTCATTTCATCCTTCAAGGTCCCATTTTATAGACTGAAACTCAAGCAGGTCCAGAAAGGAAAATGTGGCAGAACCGGGACCAGGTCTCTGGATAAAATAGTTATAATCATAACAACTAATACTTATTCAACATCTGCTTTCAGTCAATTATCATGCTAAAACTTGGCATGCGTCATCATGACCCTAGGAGGTCATGATGTTGTTCCCATTGTCCTCAGATAAGCAGACCAAGGCTCAGAGCCATTAAATGACTTGCCGTGGACCCCTAGCAAGTTTTCAGCAGAGCTGCCCGCCAGCCAGTCTGCTGTGCTCAGCTACACACCCTGTGCCCTGGGTTCCAGAGGAGTGTCACAGATGTCTGTTTTCCAGGGATTTGAGGAGACGGGCCTCAGGTTTCATCACGTGATGATCCCGAGGCCAACTTGTGCCAAGCGAGGATGAGCAGGAAGATGGCCTGGGAGCACTGCACAGTCCTGTGTCCCCTCTCTGTGGGTGAAGATCATGTGCCTTTGCCCTCTCTCCTGAGGTCTCCACGTTTCCATCCTTCACTGCCCAAATAAAGCAGCTTTCACCTCTCTCTGGCTTTCCCTGCTCTGGGGGGTGATGATCTCTATTCTCCCTGTTCACACACACTGAGTTAGGCTGAACCCACTGCACCCGTGACTCCCATGGGTAGACTGGATGGCTCTGTGCCATAGAGAAAGGCAGAGACATACACCAGCTCAGTAAAGTGCCATGGAGCTTGACACTAGTTTCTTTGGAGCACAGTCAGTCCTCTGGAAGGTCAAGAAAGACTTTTGGAGGTTTTTTTAAAACAAACAAACAAACAAACAAACAAACAATTCTATTTGACCATGCCCATGGCATGTGGAAGTTCCTGGGCCAGGGATCGAACCCACGCCACAGCAGCAACCTGAGTCACTGCAGTGACAATGCCAGATCCTTAACCCACTGTGCCACAAGGGAACTCCTAGAGGTATTCTTTGAGCTGAATCTTGACAGATGGACAGGCCCCCTGAGTAGACACACAGGAGGGGTAGCAAGCCACAGAAATGGCAGTGTGGAGGAAGGCTGGGTGATTTTCAGGCCGAAAGTTACGGTCATCCTGCAGAGGGCACCTGGCAGCCAGGTGGGCTCTGCCTAAGATGAGGCTGCCTTGGCCTGGGGCTTCAGAGATGCTGAAGGCCAGAACAAGGGGTTGGACATTCTCTAAGAGGAAGTAGGGAGCCACAGACAGCTTTAAAGTAAGAGAGGCTCATTGGTCCCATCATGGCATCTCCTGGCCAAGAGCCCTCCCAGGGTCTCAGAGTCCACTCTGGTGGGCAACCAGTGGTCTCCAGCCCTCAGCTAGGAGCGTGTCCCTGTTCCCCTGTGACACTCTTGCAGGTCCTACCGGGGACTGAGGCCAGCAGTGGACAAACCACCACCCTGCCCTGCCCCTCAAAGCCTCCCTGCCAAGGTCCACCAGAGGGAGCTGAAGTAGAGGAAGGAGACTTTAGGTGGCTACCCTGACTCATCCGGACAGTGGTCGACAGCAGCGCCCTCTCCACCCCGCCCTCTCCACCCCGTAAGATCCACTTATGACCCATCCCCTGCCCTCCTAGGGGGCCCTGGTCACATAAACTGGCTCCTGCAGCGCAGCCGTCACAGCGGACCCCGAGAATCATCTCCCTCCCTCCTCTAGCCCCTCCCTCTCCACGTGGAACCTTGTCCCCATCTCTGGCGCTCTGCACTCCCTGAATGTCTCTGTACTTTTTCTCCTCCTCTGCCTTTGCCTGGTTCAGGCCACCTTTGCCGTTGTCTAGACCCGTCTGATCAACTGGTCTTCTTGCCTCCAACTCTGTCCTTTCCAGTCTGTGCCCTGGGCCTGTTTTTCTGTGTATTGTAAGTCCCTGTGGGACATCCAGGGTGACTTCCAAGGGCAGCCAGAGTTCTGGAGAGATCAGGACTGGAGATAGAGATTTCATAATGTTCAGCATATAGATTCTCAAATAGGTAACGCATGCAAAAGTATAGAGGAGACAGACAGACAGACACACACACACGGATCTTCTCTTTTTCTCTCCAGCACAGATTTCATTCCACATCCTAATGACATTCCAAAGGCACCTCAACTCAGCCTGACCAAGCTGACCTCTCCGTTTCCATGTGGTCCCACTGCTCCTCCTCTAGGCCTCCTGTGGACCACTTGGCGCCCCTTCCACCCATCTCCCAATCCAGACCCTCAGGCTCCATGCCCCTCACTCCCAGCATCCTTCATCCTTTGCTAAGGACCTGTCACTTCTGCTCCTGAAGGGCCCCCCACCATACCTCGTTCACCATATTCCTCCATCTTTAGCATGTTTGACATGGCAGCTCACGCTTTCCTTCTGGAAACCATCCCCTCCCTCAGCCTTCAGGATGCCCCATCCCTGGTTTTCTTGCTTTCTCTGCCCATCAGCTGAACCCTACTGTTGGCTCCCAGAGTCTAAACGGGGGGCAGCCCCCAGTGCTGTCCTCTTGAGCCGCTCCTCTCTGTGGATCCCATCCAGTCCTGTGGCTTCAAATTTGGGAGACCTCCAAGCTCTCCTCTGAAGTCCAGGCTCAGAGATCCGTTAACTGCCAACCTGACGTCTCCACGGGAACTCGAATAGGCATCTCAGACTTAAACTCCAAGGCCATAGTCACGATCCCCAGCACCGAGGACAGTCCCTACCTCAGGAAGCATTAGTATTGGCTGACTCTCCTCTCTCTTCAGTGCAGGTCCCCATCATCTCTTGCCTGGATTATTTCAACCACTCACTTTGTTTCCCTGCTACGTAGTAGGGCAGAGGGACAATTGTACATGAAGCCAGGAGAGAGAGCAGGGTCTGGCTTAGGGGGAAGCCCAGAGTTCCCTCTGGGGTCAGATAGTGAGGACCTCGAATGTAAGGCACAGGCTTTGTCCTGAGGGCAGTAGGGAGCCAGGGAAAAGTTGAAAGCCAAGGGGGATGTGTTTGACTCTGTATTTCTTTCATCATTCCTTCACTCATTGACTCTATCAGTCAACAAATATTTATTGAGACCCCTCTATTAGAAAGTGACCTTGAGGCAGAGGAGAATGGCTGGAGGGGCTGGACTTAGGCAGAGAGTCAAGTGAGAAGGTTGATGAAATAGCCCGGGTCCAGGTGAGAAGGGCTGGCTGTGGAGGTGAGGAGCTGAGGGAGGTGGCCTGTTGATACCGCCCATGTTCCTGGTTTGGGCAACTGAGTGGTGGGAACCTTGAGCCTGGAAGTGAGGAGTGGGTGGTGGGAGACCCATTCCTTCCTTCTGGGGAATCTGGAAAGTCCTTGGGAGCGGTTGGATCTGGGTTTTGGTTTTGTTTTGTTTTGTTTTTTAGGGCTGTACCTGCAGCACATGGAGGTTCCCAGGCTAGGGGTCTAATCGGAGCTATAGCTGCCGGTCTACACCACAGCCACAGCAACGCCAGATCCAAGCCACGTCTGCGAACTACACCTCAGCTCACGGCAACGCCAGATCCTTAACCCACTGAGTGAGGCCAGGGATTGAACCTGTAACCCCATGGTTCCTAGTCAGATTCATTTCTGCTGCACCACGACGGCAACTCCTGGATCTGGTTGTAACAGAAAAGTAGAAATTCAGCAAGTAGAAAGTGGGGAGAGGCATTCTTCAGCAGAGGGAAGAGCCTATTCAAAGGCCCCCAGGTGCAAGGAACACAGCACTCTGAGGAACTAAAGGGCCAGAAGAGGTGAAGATCAGTGGGTCAAGGACAAAGAGGAGGGAAGCGAGGCTGGGAGCCTAATCTCTGAAGCACAACCTGGAGCATTGCCACTGGTCCCCATGGGTGGCAGGGCTCCCTGTGCAGACAGACAGGAGGGCAGGGGAATGTGAGGAGGGGCTGGGAGGGGACGGACAGATGATGTGTGTGTTGGAGAAGGGTCTAGAGTATGTCTTTTCTGGGAAAAGTCTTTAAAAGGAGGTCACTGAGGGACACTTTTGGGGGTGTGAGAGGAAAGGAAGAGAGTCCTCAGGGTTCTGGGGAGGGTCAGATTCCTTTACCATTTAAGGAAGGAGTTCCCATCATGGCTCAGCGGAAACGAATCTGACTGGCATTCATGAGGACACAGGTTCGATCCCTGGCCTCACTCAGTGGGTTAAGGATCCCGTGTTGCCTTGAGCTGTGGTGTCGGTTGCAGACAGCTCAGATCTGATGTTGCTGTGGCTGTGCCTGTGCCTGTGGCATAGGCCAGGGTCTACAGCTCTGATCCGACCCCTAGCCTGGGAACCTCCATATGCCACGGGTGTGGTTCTAAACAGACAAAACAAAAACAAAAACAAAAAAAAAGGGACTGACTGAGCCAAATAAATTTCCCTCCGAACACTTCAGCATCCTTAGGCGAGTCCCTCTACCACCTGCCCCAGAAGAAAGTTGCTGGAGGGGATGCAGGGTTATTCCAGGGTTGTCCTGGCCTCCCCTCCTCTCCCTCGGCAGGAAGGGAAGAGAAGGGAAAGGAGGGGCTCAAGTCTGCGTCAGGGATTTGCCCAACATTTCACGAAATCACACCTAGGAACACAGTCAAATGTTCCCATATGCTCTGCGCCTCAGGTGTTTGCTTCTCAGGTACCTCATGGTACCAGCCCATTTATCTCACAATAACCCTAAGAAGTGGGCGCTATCATCATTCCTAGTTTACAGACGAGGGGTCTGAGGCTCAGAAGAGAGGGCCTAGAGCCACACAGCCTGGATGTGACAGAGCCAACTCTCCATCCCTACAGTTGCCTCAACACAACAATCCCTCATTGAATCCTTGCCACAGCTCAGAGTGGTGCCTGATGTGTTTTTGTGTTTTTTCTTTTATTTTGGGTTTCCTTTTTTTTTTTTTTTTGCTTTTTAGGGTCGCACCCGCAGCATGTGGAGGTTCCCAGGCTAGGGGTCTAATCAGAGCTACAGCTGCTGGCCTGCACCACAGCCATGCCAGATCCGAGCCACATCTGCAAGCTACACCATAGCTCACAGCAATGCCAGAGCCTTAACCCACTGAGCAAGGCCAGGTTCGAACCCACAACCTCATGGTTCCTAGTCAGATTCTTTTCTGCTATGCCATGACGGGAACTCCCTGATGTTCTTGTTTTACAGCAGGCATTGTGAGGCTCAGCAAGGGGAAGGGACTTGTCCAGGTCACAAATCTGGAAGGTAGCAGTAGTTTGGATCCAAATAATTTGGGGGGAACACATGATGGGCCAAGAACAGTGTGGAGAGGATGGGCTGGGACTGGGAACTGGACAAAAAGAGTTTCAGTTTCCCTTTGAAAGGGACTTCCCCCTAAATGGGGGATTTTGGCTGGAAAGTTGTTAGTGATCCACATTCCACTGGTTTGGCCATCTCCTCCTCAAAGACACCCCGAAACGAACCGAACCGAAAAGAAACTGAAAGCTGGGAAGAGGGGAGGAGAGGAGGGAAGGGAGAGGCTGGGGCAGAGTAACTGGGTTGAGTATCTGGTGACCTCACTGAGCCTGGAGGAGGCAGGCAGGCGAGCTGGGATTAAACACCTCTTAGTTATTGGAGAAACTGAGCCCCAGAGAGACAGCTCTCTTAGTGGCTGGGTCCTGTCCAGTTTTCGCAGCCACCCGTAACACACACACACACACACACACACACACACACACACACACACACACACGGTGCAGTGGTCAGGGGCGCGGGGTGGAGGGGTGTCCAGGGGAAGAGGGAGGGAAACGGAGAAATAAAAGATAAAAGCTCTGGGCAGGAGTGTTCGCTTCGCTGTGGTGCAAGGGATTGGTGGCATCTCTGCAGCGCCAGATTCAGGTTCAAACCCCAGCCCAGCACAGTGGGTTAAAGTATCCAGCATTGCTGCAACTGCGGTGTGGCTTGGATCTGCTCCCTGACCAGGGAACTACATATGCCATGGGGCGGCCAGAAAAGAAAATCTTAAAATCCTGAAAAGGAACTTTCCGAATTCCTTGTCTCTGTGATGCCGCGAATGGTTCGATGGTGGGTCCCAGGGGAGGGCCCCTAATGTGCCCCAGAGTCCATACCTAAGTTCAAGGCCCAGGATTGGCAACCAGGTTACAGACCTGGGTCCTGCTGACAACCAAGCCAGGACCCAGTGTGCCAAGGGTGTTGGGGGGTCAAGTCCCCCAGCTGCCTTGCCTCTCCCTGCTGACAGCCCTAACTGCCCCCACCCAAACCGGAAGCATGGGCCTCTTTGTAGATGCCTCTAGCTGAACTAGCACAGCCATGCTCCTCGGAGTTCCTGAAAACCACTTTTCCTTAGTCTTGACCTCCTCCCCTTCTGCTCACAGAAACCCTCCGCCTCACTGGGCTCCAGGGTCCTCCTCTGTAAAGGGGAACAATGATGGTACCCATCCCGCCAGGTCATGGGGTAATGTATGGAAAGCAGCTGGCACAGGGCTTGGCATATAGTGGGCATGTAATCAGTGCTGGCAGCTATGATTATTATCACTATGGGCATTTCTGTCTTTTTAAAACTCTCCCCATTGGCCAAGGATCCCCATCATTCTGACCTCTAGGGGTTTTCCTCCCCTCCCCTCCCCCCGCCCCCCTGGTTCCCTTCCTGCCACCTCAAGGACTTCCTGGGTGACCTCATGCACAGCTTGGCTCCAGACCCCCTCACCAGCAGCAACCAGACGTCCAGATTGCCTGAGGTCGGTTCTGACTTTGAACCTTCGGTCTGTTATCCCTTTGAGGTCACTAGCCAGACCCTGGCGTTTGGCTCAGGAAGCATGATCCCATGTCTATGTGCTGCAGCATACAGACTTCAGGCTGCCTGCTGACAACACCCCTGAATATTCCCTGGGTACCTCAAACTCAACAAGGCTAGATGCAGCAACTCCCTCCCAAGTTTGTTTTTCCCCTGATGCCCAATCTCAGTGATGGATCCATTTTGCCAGGTGTCACCCAAAACAGAAATGTGGACAAAATCATCACCCCCCACCCCATCCCTGCGCCCAGCCGGTCCCCGGAGCCTAGGATTCTGTCCCTTAAACCTTGCCTCTGCCTCCATCCCCACCCTCACTCACACAACCCATTCACTGTTCCCCTTTGTGCTGCTCTAAGCTCTTCCTCCATCCCCTGGCCCACCCACAGGCCCCTCATCTGACCCTGTTCTGGCCCTTTCTTCTCCCCGTAAGACATTGCCAGTATCCCTGGATGGGAAACCCCTGAGGGCAGGGGCCTGGCGTGACTCATAGCTGACACTCTGCCACGTAGAAGCAGATGGAGGAACTCCAGTCTCAGTGAGTATGAATCACAGAGGCCAAGCTGTCACTGTTCAGATGAGTAAACTGAGGCCCAAGAGGAGAAGGGAGACTGGCTTACAGTTACGGAGCAGGAGGAGCCAGACCTGGCACTGGAACTAAGGTCCCCAGGCCCAGCTGATGCTCCCCGGAAGGAGGTGGGGACCTTGGTGGGGGGAAAGTGGGCTTGCCAAGCCACCATTCCTGAGGCCTCCACTGGGACCACCATTCTCTTGTGTCTCTTCCCCTCTCCAGGCCTTTGCATATGCTGGTCTCCCCCTAGGAAGGCCCAGCCTCCATCCCTAACATGATACTGCTCACCCGCACCCCACCAGGCATCTAATCTGATGCCGCCCGCCCCCGCCCAAGCCCTTCCTCAGAGGCCTCAAAATGTCCCCACAACCTTCTTCTTCTTCTTTTAAAATATTTTGTCTTTTTTTTCTTAAGGCCTCACCCTTGGAATATGGAGGTTGCCAGGCTAGGGGGTGAATCTGACAGCTGCCGGACTACACCACAGCCACAGCAACTCGGGATCCAACCTACACCACAGCTCATGGCAACACTGGATCCTTAACCCACTGAGCGGGGCCAGGTATCTGACCCGCGTCCTCATGGATACTAGTCAGGTTTGTTAACCACTGAGTCACGATGGGAACTCCTCCCACAAGCTTCTTTTTGGGGCAATATTCTCTTCTGCCCTCCTCCCTCCTTTAGCCACACCCTTGCTCTCCTGGGGCCTCGGGCATCTCAGGCCAGGACCCGGGGCCAAGCCTTTGCCAGAGAACTGGGACAGATGGGGGATGCGCAAAAACATGGGGTTTCTAGTCTCTGCAGCTTCCCTTCCCCTGTCCAGCCCAGAGCCCTCCTGGCTGCCCCACTTCTGTTTCCCCTGCCACTGGCAAAAACCTCACATCTCAAAGATCCTGACCACCACGGCCTGACCTGCTGAGGCACGCACAGCCACCCACAGGGACACACACAAGAAGTAGCCACTCTCTGGTCCACACACACTCACAATTACACCTCCAGTCACAGCCTGGCACAGCAACACAGTCTTAGGAGAGACAGGCACACACCCAGAAAGTCTCAGAGAGTCACCGAGAGTCACCAGGCCTCTCTCTCTCTCTCACCCTAAATACAGACGCAGACACACAACCACAAAAGTATACACCTGGTCACACACACACACACACACACCGTCACAAAGTATCTCTCTCACACAGACAGATACAGAGCAATACACAGTCACACACAGAAAGAAACAGACACACACAGTTGCACACAGGCCCCTGGAGATACAGAACAATGGGCGCATTGTCTGGGCTGGCAGCAGCTGGGGAGGAAGGAGCTGCAGTGTGGATGGAGGAGGCCGTGGGGGCTGCTGTACCACCCCCACTCGCCCCTGCAGCATCCTAAGCCTCTTCCCTCTCCCAGAAGCCGGATTCAGCTGGCACTTAGATTTGCTGAGGGATTCAGCTCCCAGATGCCCCCTCCCCAGCCTCCTCTGATGTCTGGTGGCGGGTGCAGGGGCTCCCCTGTGGATCAGGCTCCCTCTGAGGCTCTGGGGACTCGGGGTCCTTTAGTCCTGATGCTCCTCTCTCCTCCTGGGATCATCTCTGTGGTTTGCCTCTCATCCCCACGGGGCAGTACCTGGAAATAGGGGGCCTTGGATTATGCTCTTAACCTCTGACCCCAACCCTTCCAGGACTCACACACCCTCCATCCGAGCCCTGCCAGCTGGTGCAGGCAGCGCCTGGCAGCATTGTGGGTTCCCTATTGTGGCCGAGACAGAGAGGCAGGTCACGATGGCCATCCCTTAGTGGCAGTGGGTGGAGAAGTCACTGTCCTGTCAGTGAGCTGCTGTGGGCCATGGTGCCCTTTCCTGTCCCCAAAGCTAGCTCTTCTTGCCTCCCATTCTGACCAGGCGGCCCCAGGTCTCAATGGAGAATTCTACCAGGGCTTTATTGCAGTCCCAGCCCCTTTTCCTAGGTCTCTCCAAACTTTCTTACCCGCAGCTACAGGTATCTGCTGTGTGCCCTTAGGGCATGTCAGTTTCCCTTTCTGAACCTCAGTGTCCTAGTCTATAAAATGGGGGGCATTAATGAAGCCAAGTGTAGCCTCGGAGTGGGGGTGGGGATGGAGGCTACAGGAGCCAGTGCTGAATGTAGAAGCCACCTCAGCCCTCCCCGCTCCTCTGTGGTCAGATCTGTGAGAGTTCCTGATTTCTCAGGCCCTGAGGTGTCTCCACGCCTCACAACCTCGGGCCTCCCAGGAGGCCTTATTTGTAGGAAGGAGGGAGTGAAGGAGGGACGCTGAGCTCTGCTTTTATAACACAGTGCTTCCTCCAGCCCCCATCCTCTTCCTCCTGGGGACACACACACGCACGCACACACACACACACACACACACACGCATCCGGGCCAGCCAGGACTCTGAGGTTCCCCCTGGTCTGCTCTGGGGGAGTAGTAGGATATTCCAGCTGGAGAATCTCCAGCCACCTCTACCCGGCCCCTGACTCCTGGCTCTGTCACTCAGGCAGGGCTGAAGACTGGCCTGGCACTTTGGGGACTGTCCTCAAAGGGGCCATCCAAGGCCCCTCCGCCTTAGGAACTGGAATGATTTAAGGTTTGTTGAACCCCTTCCTGGGCTTCTTCTGCCAGCGTGGGGAGGCTCTCTGATGCAGGGGAGAGCCCATGGCAAGGGAGAGCACCAAAGACCAAAGTCAGACAGGTTGCGTCCAAGTCTGTGAGCCTCAGTCTCCTCAGCTTTCAAATGGGGATGGAGATGCACCTCAAGGTCACAAGACCACCCGGAGACTTTGTCCTAGGTCCAGGCTGAGGGCAGGAAGGGCCAAGGGTGAGTTTGTCTGTGGGGGTTCAGTGTGACTCACCACCAAGGACTTTGAAGAGGGATGAGGGATAGGCCTCACCAGTCTGATCGGAGTGACCCTGCAGCGGGTCAGACCTCCCAGGCAGGCAGGCACGTGGGCGGGACCTCGGACTGGTCTCCCGGCCTGAGGGGGTGCAGAACCCAGCCCAGGCCCTGCGGCTTCCACGATCACATTCTCTGGAGCATAACTCTGGACCAACCGGCTAACGAGTCTGGGCATGTGAGTGTCTCACAGAGTTCTACGAGGAGACGGACTGGGCTCCCAGTGCCCAACCAAGGCTCCAGGGGCCACTCCAGGAGCGGGGGCATCCACCCTGAGAGGTGGGCGGTGAGAGGAGAGGATGACTGCTCTCTCCTCTTTCCTCTAGAAGCCCCTTCTCCGCCCGGCTCGCGGAGAGGCCCGCCTCTCTCCTTCCCACCCTGAACCCCACCTGCCTTCGGCAGCCGTGTGGGCTGGGGGAACCCAGACCGCCAGCGTCTTCCCCTGCGCAAGTGGGGCCAGCGACCCTGAGCCCGCCTCCGCCCCTCGATTGGGCGCTCATTTAAATGTCCGGCCCCGCCCCGAGCTCCGGGCGCGTATATATGGGCGGCTCGGCGGGCGGCGGGCGGCATTCTGGCGCGGAGCAGAGAGGCGGCGGGCGCAGCCAGCGCGTCGGGCCAGGAGCGGGGGTGCAGCTCGGTTTCCCCCCGACACCCCTCCCCCTCAGGCGTGAGCCCCACCCCTCCGCCGGCCAGGCCCACCCGACCGAACTATCCCCTGCGGCGCGAGCCCGGGGTGGCTCCGGGCGCCCCCCAGCAGAACCCCCATCATGGGCAGCCAGAGCTCCAAGGCTCCCCGGGGCGACGTGACCACCGAGGAGGCAGCAGGCGCTTCCCCCGCTAAGGTTAACGGACAGGTGGGTGCGTTCGGCCCGGCCCGACCCGGCCCCCTCCTCTCACACCTCGCCCCCTCTAGGGCCCCGGGCCGGGGCCGCGCGCTTTGTCCGGCCCGGGACACGCGGCGCCCCCTCCCCCGCCCGGTCCCTTTGTTCTCGGCGCCGCAGCCCCCGCGGGCGAAGCGAGGGGAGGGGCGGGGAGGGGGCGCCGGCCGGGCCCCGCCGCCTTCTTTGTTCGCGGCCCCGGCCCCCGGCGCTGCCCCCCGGCCGCCCCGAGGGCCGCACGGGGAACAAAGGCGCTGCTGGGCCGCGCGAAGGGGGCACCCGGGGACCGGGGGGCGGCCGCCGGGAGGGGAAGGCACTCCCCCCGCAGACCCGACCTCAATAGCCCGCGGCCTTTTTTTTTAGGGAGGAGCCGCGGCGTGGGGAGAGCCTGAGGTGGGTGGGGGCCGTTTACACAAAGCGAGAGGCTGGGAAAACAGGCGGTCCAGGTGCGGCGAACAGCGCCCCGGGGCGGCTTCCCGCCCAATATCGGCTGCACGGCTCGCTCGCCGGCTCGGGATCCGCGGCCGCGGGCGGCTCTGCGCCGAATAGAGAGCGCGCCCCGGGGGAGGGGGCGTCCGGGACCCCAGCGCCTCCTGCCGGCCGCGCCGATGCGGGGCATGAGGGAGAGGCTTGACGGGATGCCGGCTCCGGGGGTGCGGCGGAATGAGTGGGGACCCCTTGTGTGCAAGAGGTCAGAGGCGGGCTGGGTGAGGGGAATCAGAGCCCGGGCCCTCACTGCCGTCCCCTCTGCCCTGCAGGAGAACGGCCACGTGAAAAGCAATGGAGACTTATCCCCCAAAGGTGAAGGGGAGTCGCCCCCCGTGAACGAAACAGAGGAGGCAGCCGGGGCCACTGGCGATGCCATCGAGCCAGCACCCCCTAGCCAGGGTGCTGAGGCCAAGGGGGAGGCCCCACCCAAGGAGACCCCCAAGAAGAAGAAGAAATTCTCTTTCAAGAAGCCTTTCAAATTGAGTGGCCTGTCCTTCAAAAGAAATCGGAAGGAGGGTGGGGGCGATTCGTCTGCCTCCTCGCCCACAGAGGAAGAGCAGGAGCAGGGGGAGATCGGTGCCTGCAGCGAGGAAGGCACTGCCCAGGAAGGGAAGGCTGTTGCCACCCCTGAGAGCCAGGAGCCCCAGGCCAAAGGGGCAGAGGCTGGTGCTGCCTCCAAGGGCGGAGACACAGAAGAAGAGGCAGGGCCCCAGGCCACAGAGCCATCCACTCCCTTGGGGCCTGAGAGTGGCCCTACACCAGCCAGCGAGCAGAATGAGTAGCTGGGTGGGGGCAGGTGGGTGATCTCTAAGCTGCAAAAACTGTGCTGTCCTTGTGAGGTCACTGCCTGGACCTGGTGCCCTGGCTGCCTTCCTGTGCCCAGAAAGGAAGGGGCTGTTGCCCCCTAGCCACGTTCCCCCTCCTTTCCCTCCTGTGGATTCTCCCATCATCCATCTGGTCTTCTTCCTAAGGCCAGTTGAAGGTGGTCCCTTGCAGTTTCCCAAGTTAGGTTAGTGATGTGAAATGCTCCTGCCCCATGCCCTACCTCCTTCCCTGTCCCCACCCATGCAGAAGGCAGTTGCTGGTTTTCTCCCCCCAGTTCTTTTCCAAGTAGGTTTTGTTTATTTCCCAAATCCCTGAGCCAGATGTGGGGGTGCCTACACTCCCAAATCCTGAGTGTCCAGCCTTCCCCTGTTGAGTTTTTAGTCTCTTGTGCTGTGCCTAGTGGCACCTGGGCTGGGGAGCACATGGCCCCTGTCTAGGTTTTTATAAATGTCTTACTCAAGTTCGAACCTCCAGCTTGTGAATCAACTGTCTCTTTTTTGACTTGGTAAACAAGTATTAAGCTTCGGGGTGGGGGGAGGTCTGTAATGTGAAACAACTTCTTGTTGTCTTTTTTTTCCCCTCCCATTGTTGTAAATAACTTTTAATGGCCAAACCCCAGATTTGTACTTTTTTTTTCTTTTCTAACTGCTAAAACCATTCTCTTCCACCTGGTTTTATTGTAACATTTGGAAAAGGAATAAATGTCGTCCCTTTAGTGGTGGTTTTTAATGAGTGGTCTTCTGGGGTAGGGTAAGAAGACTGGTTAACCTCAAACCTCGAGGGAGGGGTTAAGACAGGTAAGTTTGTGGGGTTCTTTGGTTGAGGGGTTGCCCAGATCCTCATGGACTCCGAAGGGCAGGGAAGTGGGACTGAAAGGAACTCAGGGATACTACTAGGAGACAGGCTCAGGAGGGTATAGAAATGTACCATTTTATTACAAAGATTCGCACAAAAATGAAAATAGTATCTCAAAAAAGAAGCTAGACTACTAATCTTCACCTGCAGAATTGGGGGAGGACGGAGAGGGCAGGCGGGGTGAGTTTCTTGGTTCACTGTGGGGCAGTGAGAAAGTATGAGAACAGGGCCAATCTGAAAATGGCTGATGTTACTTTAAGGAGCCTGAAAAAAAAAAAAAAACCCAGAATCCCTGAAGACACAGTCACCCCTTCTAAAATACTCAATGAGGGCACCCTTTCAAAGCTATTAAGCAGGCACTTCAAGATTTTGTCCTATGGCTGCTTAAGTATATCCCTTCCACCTGTTATGGTTCAAAATTAAGAGCTAGGGAGGGATAGGTGGTAAGGCAGCTATGAGAAACCTAACACATGTGCCCTAGGCTCAGGAGCCTGGTTCCTGTCTAGTCCCTGGGGATATTTATATTTAATATATCTTTATATAAATACACAGAGAAATAGAAAATATAAAATCTGAGGGGTTGTGGGATAAAGGTGGGGAACTTGACAAGAAGCCAAAACTGAAGAGGTCTGTTCAGGCCAACTTGACCTCCTCCTTGACCCTGTGGAGAGAGCAGAGACTGGAATGAGATAACCCACCGTAGAGGCCTTGAGGCCAAGTGTGGGTACAATGACTTCCATAGCACCCGAGCTGCCCAGGTGACTGCTGAGGGTTGGGGCTTCCTAGCTCTGCCTAGAACTGCAGAGAGAGACGGACCGGTCCCTGAAAGAAGCCTTTGTAAGCTGGACCAGCTGTCCCTGCGCCTTCCCTCTCAGTGTGGTGGGACAAACGGGCTGGTGCTCCAATGCCAAGGAGATAACAGACAGCTCCTTCCTTACCCTTTGGCTTCTTGCTTCTCCTCCTTGGTTTTCTCCTCTTCTGTAACTTCTAGAATATAAGAGAGCAGGGATGGCCAAGGGCAGCCCCTCTGGAGAGACCCGTGGGATCTCCACTTACCCTGAAACCCTTTCCCCAACACTACAGCTGGCTGGACATACAAAAGAGAAAAGCCCATCCCGGCCCTCCCAGGGAGCCCTGTAGAGAACAAACAGGTCAAACCGGTTTCGAGCCTGCGAGCCTGAACCCGGTGGGCGTGGGCGGAGGCAGCCCCCTGGGAAAATGGGGTGAAGCACTGGGAAAAGGGCTTGGGTGGTATGTGAGAGCCAGGCTCCTGACCACGGGGAGCCCAGGCACGTCCCTGGCTCTGGAGCCTCGGAGGGCTCAGTCAGTCAGTGAAGACGAATTGAGTTTCATTCTTTCGTGGGTCCTGCCACTTCTGGGAACCACTGAAAAACCCAAGGAGCGGAGGAAGAGGCCTACAGGAGCTGGCAGGGCCTGAGTCAGTGGTGCCCTCCTCCCAGTGTCCTACATAAATTCCTCCTCTAGGGCCTGGGGCTCAAGACCCAAGTCCTGGCCCAACCCTAACCCACCTTTCTTCTCTTCTGGGTCTTTCTCTTTCTCATCTTCTGTTTTGACTCTCTTGGCTTTTTTGAAGTTGGAAGAGTTCTTGCGACCACCTTCTCCCTCCTCATCAGAGTCGGAGAACTCTTCCTCACAGGCAATTCGTTTGTCCGAGGAACAGACTGGGAGGTGATGGGAAACATGGGTGATAGAGAAGATTCTTTATCTCATGGTCTGCCCAGTGCTTTCCTGTATGCTCCCCCAAAAGACAAAAGGGAAGGGAACCTAGGCTCCTCAAATTACAGGCACAGGAACTCGAGTTTCTCAACAAGTGGTAACTTAGGGAGAATATGGAGCCAGGAACAGTGGAGGGAAGACAGAACTGCCTACAGAGTGGTAAGGTGGGGGCCCGTGGGTCTGGGTCTTACTTGAGATGCGCTTGTCAGGGTCTTCTTCATCCTCATCGCCACTCTCCTCTGGAATGGCATCCTCAGGAATGGCCTGCATTTGGACCCCAGGTGCATGGGGCAGCATTCTCAGGTTCTCAAACAGTCGCTGTCTATGGCCAATGGTAGAAAAGTGGCTGGGCTCTGGTCAGGGACCAATCAGAGCCTGGAATGTTAAATGAGGGGTGTTGGGGCGGGGGATATACTCACTTGATCTTTTCCAGGTACTCATTAGTGTTCTGGTTAGTCATATTGGAAGGACTGATGTGAAGTTTGAAATCTGGTCCAAAGTATTCGAAGTAGTCGTTGTATGGAAGCTCTAATTGGGGCAGGGGGTGAGAGAGTCAAGAGACCTGGCCACCATGGGACCCTGACAAAAGCAAGCATCTATAGGTTTATCTGGACCTGTTAGCCCAAAGAAGCGTGCCTCCAAGATGGGGTAAGACTTGTGTACCTACAGGATTTCAATTTCAATTTTTTTTCTTTTTTGGCTACACCCCCGTGGCATATGGAAGTTCCCAAGCCACACCTATGACCTACACCATAGCTGTAGCAATGCCAGATCCTTAACTCCAGGATTTCAATTTTTTAAAAGCTACTCTCCAGTGTCCACACCAGTGTGTGTGTGTGTGTGTGTGTGTGTGTGTGTGTGTGTGTATCACCATGAGAAGAAGGCTGAAGAAAAATTTAGGCGGGAGTACCCTGTGGCTCAGTGGTAACGAACCCGACTAGTATCCATGAGGATGAGGGTTCGATCCCTGGCCTCACTCAGTGGATTGGGGATCTGGTGTTGCCATGAGCTGTAGTGTAGGTCAAAGATGCAACTTGGATCTTGCGTGGCTGTGGCTGTGGCAGTGGCACAGGACGGCAGCTGCAGCTCCGATTCGACCCCTAGCCTGGGAACTTCCACATGCCACAGGTGCAGCCCTAAAAAGAAAAAAAAAGAAAAATTTAGGCAATAACTCATTGGGCTCGCTCCCTGACACCCCAGTTATGCTATAGAGTATGAATTTCAAAACTATATATAACCACTGATAATTCTGTCCAGACCATAAGCAGAGGGGAGAAAGGACAGGGTCAAGACTCAGAAAAAACTGACAGCTATGGTCTGAAAATTTCAAGAGGATAGCAGGAGAATCAGAGTCAAAAAAGGCTGTATGGCCAATGGGAATGGGGCTGCGAACTTAAGGACACATAAGCTCCAGCACTCCGAGTCCAGTGTGGCCCTGGAGCGATTACCATTAGGGATCTCCGTGTCCAGGGCCACAGCTGTTTCGTATGTCCAGCACCGGGCGACATTACGAATGGTGTAGCCACCTCCTCCCAGCATCAGCATAGGCAGGTTGAAGCTCTTCACAAACTCCACACACTTGGCGTGCCCTTTAGTGGGAGAAGGGGTGCCAAGTTAACAGAAGCACCCAGTAGGACCCTGCCCACCCATCCCTATGCTACCTGGTCTCACCTTTTATGGTCAAATTGAAGCAACCTAACCGATCCCCAGACAGGGAGTCAGAGCCACACTGTAAGACAACCGCACTGGGCTGGAACATCTCCATTACTTTGGACATGACCTGAAAGGACACATCCTGGTCACTCTGAGCCTCAAGAAAAGCTATTTGAGGTTCAGACTGAAAAGTGGGTGCAGCACTTTCTTCTGTTACTTATCACCCACTCCTGCCTTCCCACTCCTCCTCATGCTGGGTAACAGAGAAAAGGGAGTAGCAGTCTGGGCTTCTCATTTCCCTACCTTGTTCGGCTCTCTAATTTGAAAGGATCTCCAAGAGACTTCTAGCTCTAACAATACTGAGCCAAAAATGGCCTCCTTATCAATTTCCCCAAATCTTTCCCTCCTTTGTTGCTCTAAGCTCCAGTATCAGCTGTTCCAAGGAGCCTTTCTGACTTAGTTGCATCTGCTCTACACTTTTGGTGCTACAGACTTTGAGCCTTATACTGTGAGGAGTATATTGCTTTTTATATCTCATTCTCACACTTTTTTGGGGGAGGGCCATGCCCATGGCATGTGAAACTTCCTGAGATCAAACCCACACCACAGCAGCAGCCCAAGCTGCTACAGTGACAACAGGGATCCTTAACCGGCTGTGCTACAAGAGAACTCCCCTAACACTAAATTCTAATGTAACTGAGGACAGAGACTTCCTTAGAATTCAGGATTCTTAGTCACTCTTACTACAAGACACATAGTTGGCACTTGGTATTTGCTAAATGACTACCTTCTTAGGTTACAACTCTAGTAAAGGCTGGTTTCTTTTTGCTTACAGGTGAAGATTTAACTCCTCAGCAAGGCATTCAGGGTTCTCTTTGAAATACTGACCCCAACAAAAATTTCCTACTGCATCCTTCCGCATTCATCCCCCATATCATACTGGCCCACATACTACGTACTGGCAACCCCGTGCTTCTGCTGGGGCTCTTCCCTCTGCTGAATGCCACCCTTCCCCTCCAGGCCCCACCTCCTTCACCTGGGTAACTCATTTCTCAAAGTCTACTCACACGTCACCAACCCTGTGACTACCCTTTCTTCAGCTCAGGAAGCAGTTTCTCTCTCACTCCTCTGTTCATCCCTCAGAAACTGCACTGACCACATGCTGCTGCGGATATGCCTGCCTCCCACACCTCAGGATGTGAGGTCTTCCTGGGCATAGATCTTGTCTTAAATATTCCTGTTTCCAACAGAGGGCCTGCCCCAGAGACGGCATGGATACATATTTGGATGAATTCCGTTCCCCTAACTGGCTGTGCAGCATGCAATCAAGGGCTGAAACACATCTCATTTCCAACCAGCCTCTTAGTGGAGAGAGATTTCTGAAGTATGTTAGGGGTTTGCTACCCATCCCTTAGATCAGTCCCATCTATAGCCCAGAGTGGTTGGTAAGCCACTTACCGGCTTGAAAATGGCCTCATAGGACTCGTCGTCAATCCCATCTCGGAGCGGGTAGTTTACAGCATAATACTTGCCTTTGCCAGCCCCAATATCCTAATCAAGAGGGACATTAAAATTAAAGTAAAACTGAAAGATGAAGCTAGAAGGAAGTTCAAGGATGGGGGCTGGACGGCTAAGGAAGGAGGCAGTGGGTCTGAGAGAAAGAAGCTGGGCCCATGAGGTGGGCCAGGAACAGAGCAGGTTAGTACCACTCCCCTCACTGGCAAGTCCAGCTCACATCTCTGGACACATCACCGAGTCTGCACCCAGAATGAAAGTCATTATGGGGCCAGAGATTTGAATATCCTACCCCACAGCACGAGGCCTCCCCCTCTGGACTGGATTAAAGGTGGCTGGGGGCTGGACCACAGAAATAACACCCATCCCACAACAACCCTTCCCTTTCCAGGGAGCTTGAATGCTCACTCCTCTACCTCCCACTCGCCTTCGCGAAGGAAAGCAGAAAGGGAAGAATTCTTCAAAACTGTAAATGCTCAATTATTCGAATGCCTGCCATTGCAAACAACTGAATTAGTGCCACTTTTTCACCCAAAGGCTACTGGCATGACAAAGTGGCTGGTTCTACTGTATTCATGCTAACAGAAGCAGAATAGTTTAATGAATTAGCTTCCAAGGATTCTTATCCCCAGGTCCACGGATGGGCTTCAGTATTGGGAGGTGCCTATAAACTACCTGTCAACAGGTGTAAAATTTCATGTACTTTTACGGGGAGACAGTACAGAGCTTTCAGTCAGATGGTCAAAGGGAAAGTCAAGATCCACAGAGATGGTCCATAAAGGTCCCAATTCCTAGCCCACTGGACAGAACCTAATGTTTCTTAGCCTGCAATTCAAGCTTTCTGGGACATCTGAAGAGTGTAATGCAATCCCACTGGGGCCAGGAGGAAGTGCAATGAGTCAGGAGACCCCCATCTCTTCCAACGCTTCATGTACCATCATTCCTCTCCTCCAGAATAAGAAAAGGAAAGAGATCATAGCAGGTGTCCCAGGCTAGGGTGTGATGTTCTGAATGGCAGAGAGGCAGGAAGTGGTTTTTGGTGACATGAGATAGGAGACTTAGAGCTGGCAGCTGAGGGTGAGCTGGTTGGTCCCTAAAGGGAGTTCTCACCCGTAGGTCCCCAGTTCCTGGGAAGTACTCTCCATATTTATGAAAGGACACAGTCATGACTCGGTCTGTGGTATAGAAGGCCTCTTCCACGCCATCGCCATGATGAATATCAATGTCAATATACAGCACCCTCTGGTGATACCTAGGATCAGAAGGGGGTCAGGGGGGTCTGGGGGCTCCTTGAGAGTGGGACGCGCCAAGGGCGCCAGGTCCCAGCTTACCGGGCTGGCTGCCTCCCTCAGGTATCTCTAAGCACCAGAGACGTAGAAACTGGCTGAAGGAAGGTGGAAGAGCGGCAGGGTGTCTCCAGAGGCCTGACCAAGCCGACCAAGTCCGATCTTCCTACTCTACAGCCAGGGTCAACTCCGGCCACACAGGGACACTCTGGAGGCAGGATCTGAGCAGCGCCTGCCCCTGATCTTGCCGTGGGCTCAGATCAAATCAAGACCCCGTCAAGGAGAAGATGGCCAGAGACACTCACCAAACACATCCTAGCCAGCACACCGCTAGGAAAAGCAAACTAGGGAGGCAAGCCCAGGGGAGAGGGAAGTGGGAACCTGGCCTAAGGTGCTCCTCCAAGAGACAAGGCCAGGCAGGCATACTTTAGCAGTTCCAGGATGGCCAAGACGATATCATTGACGTAACAGAAGCCAGATGCCTCAGACTTCTTTGCATGGTGTAGGCCCCCAGCCCAATTCACCGCGATGTCCGTCTGCTGCTTATTAAGTTTCACAGCACTTGCTGGGCATGGGAAGAAAGATCACAAGACTGTTACCAAACCACTCTCCGCCTCCCCCCAAGAAGCCAAGAGAGCCCAGCAAGAGGAGGACCTGCCTATTCAGCAGCTACATTGTACAGTTCACCAGCCTGTCCTCTCCCCCTGCCCTATTCCAACAGGAAATAAACATGATATTGGCTACTCAAAAAACTGGTTTTGAAGTTCATACTGAGGCACAGTGGGTTAAGTGTGACTGCAGTGGCTTGGGTCACTGCAGAGGCATGAGTTTGATCCCCAGCCTGGCGAAGTGGGTTAAAGAATCCTGCATTACCAGAGTTGCCAGGATGAAGTTCTCTAGCCCAAGAATTTCCATATGCCATGGATCTGGCCATAAAAAATTAAAATAAACAAAAAGAAACTATTCTGTTTATTTTCTTTTTCAGCCTTAAGCATGCCATATGGAAATTCCCAGGCCAAAGATGGAATCTGGATTGTGTGTGTGTGTGTGTGTTTAGGGCCACGCCTATGGCATACGGAAGTTCCCAGCCTAGGGGCTGAATTGGAGATACAGCTGCCGGCCTACACTACAACCACAGCAACATGGGATCTGAGCCACATCTTCGACCTATACCACAGCTCATGGCAACACCAGATCCTTAACCCACTGAGCGATGCCAGGGATCAAACCCATGTCCTCATGGATACTATCCAATTTGTTACTGCTAAGCCATGACGGGAACTCCAGAATCTGGATTCTTAACCTACTGCACCACAGCTTGACCTCCTAAAAAAACTATTTTCCAAGGGGCATTCCTGTCGTGGCACAGTGGTTAACGAATCCGACTAGGAACCATGAGGTTGCGAGTTTGATCCCTGGCCTTGCCCAGTGGGTTAAGGATTCGGCATTGCTGTGAGCTGTGGTGTAGGTCGCAGACGTGGCTCAGATCCTGCACTGCTGTGGCTGTGGTGTAGGCCAGCGGCTACAGCTCCGAGTCTAATCGGAGCTGAGAACCTCCATATGCCATGGATGCGGCCCTAAAAAGCAAAAAAAAAAAAAAAAAAGAAAAAAGAAAGAAAGAAAAGGAAAAAAAGAAAGGGCAGCAATGAGATCCTGCTGTATAGCACTAGGCACTGTAATGTAGTCACTTATGAAGCACGATAGAGGATAATGTGAGAAAATGTATACATGTATGTGTGACTGGGTCACTTTGCTGTACAGTAGAAAACTGACAGAACACTGTAAACCGGCAATAATGGAAAAAATAAAAATCATTTAAAAAAAAAAGAAAGAAAGAAAAGGCTGAGTGAACCTGGAGGTAACCTAGAAGTTACAAATGGAAGTGGGAGACATGTGGGGAGTATTTCTGACCTCTAAAGGTAATTACCATGCTCTTTTGTAAGACACAGATGATGACACTTGCCATTTTTACAGCACTTTGCAGCTTACAAATTACTTTTATGTACAGCATCTCAACAACCTCCTGAGGTCTGCAGGGAGTTCCTATATATAGGATATCTTGGTAGGAGAGGACAGTCAAGGACACCTGTCTGTACCATGTCAGATTAAACCTGGGCTGGGACTGAACCAGAAGGACATTTTAAAGACCTAAGGTAAAAACCCACAGGACCTTTTAACATGTTCACAGCTCACCCTCACTGGGAGGGTGACCTCAAAGACAAGTCTCACTAGTACAACCCAGCACAGCCCTGGACGAGAGATGTATGTTTCTTACCCACAGAGCCACCAGTAGACAGCTGACAGAACTCAAACAGGCCATCAAACACTGGACAGTCCTCACCAACGTTGACTTGAAAAACATAAGCAAAAGGTTAGTTTTCCACAATTTTAGTTTTTCTTTATATATTTATGACCTGATGGAAAAAACACAGAACCTGGATTCAGAAGGCCTGGATTCTAGTCCAGGCTCTACTACTTACTGGCTGTGTGACTAGGTACAGTCATTTAACATTCTCCCCCGACCCTGGCTGTGCCTGTGGCATGCAGAAGTTCCCAGGCCAGGGATCAAACCTGTACCACAGCTGTAACCAGAGCCACAACAGTGACAACGCCAGATCCTTAATCCACTGAGCCACAAGAGAACTACGTCCTTTAACGTTCTTGAGCTTTGTTTGGTTCATTATCTAAAACATGCAATAAAGACATCCACACCTCACCCAACTATTGAGAAGATTGATAAAAATCTTAAAAAGGGAAGCATTTAGCGAGTAAGAACTTAGAAAATGTTGGTTCATTCCTGAGGGAGAAAAATTTAGCCTCTTGTTCCTACCTGGGTTTGTTCCTAAACCTCACTCCGGCTGGAAGTCAAGAACTGAGATTTATACTATCATCCACAGGATGCTTAACAAAGTGCTGGACACTACGGTCTGTGCTTTATATATCTGATATCATTCATCCTGACACAACCTTCTGAGGTAGGATTTGGTCCTATTTTATAAATGGGGAAACAGGCTCAAAGAGGTGAACTGCCAGTAAATGCCGGAGGTGGTATTCAACGACTGGCCGATCTGTCCTAAAAGCCTAGGAAAATATACTCTGGCCTTTTCCCCAGTAATTTCACATACACAGTCTCTCTCTCTCTCTCTCTCTTTTTTTTTTTGCTTTTATAGGGTCACACCCGTGGCATACGGAGGTTCCCAGGCTAGGGATCTAATCGGAGCTACAGCTGCCAGCCTATGCCACAGCCACAGCAACACCAGATCCGAGCCGCATCTGTGATCTACACCACAGCTCATGGCAACGCTGGATCGTGAACCACTGAGCAAGACCAGGGATCGAACCCGCAACCTCACGGTTCCTAGTCGGATTCGTTAACCGCTGCGCCACAACGGGGACTCCTACACAGTCTCATCTGAGCCTCCTAACAACCCATAACAGCTGGACAAGACAAATATCAACCCCACCCTGCAAAGGAATAAACAGATGTGGAGAAGTTAAGTGACTTGCCCAAGGATACATAACCAGGCAGTGGCAGAACCAGAGTCCAGGTGTCTTGATTCCCACAGTCCAGTGCTCTTTCTACTACACCTAGTAAGAACTGGAGGAAAGTTATTTCAGGCCTGAAGGGGTAAAAGTACAAACTAACACATAATGTGGAAACACATGCAAACGACAATGCAAATGGAATGAAAAACACAGGAAGGGAAGCACACCTGAAGGTTGTAGCCTCAGAGCCAGAGAGGAACCTTATGGCTCCAAGACTCCTCTCACAGAAAAGGAAACTGCTGAAACATCAATGATACACGGAAGTTAAATGCAGGGGTTGGGCTAGGTCCTTGTTCTCTTGTCCCAGCCTTCTCACTGCACCTGCCATGATCAACAGTTCTCAACGCAGAGCAAAGAGGATGAGCCCTAGGATGAGGAGGGTAGGAGCTCAGCCTGGACTGTAGTGACCTCTTAAGACACAGCTGGGAGTTCCCTCTGCGGTACAGTGGGTTAAAGGATCCAGCATTGCCACAGCTGAGGCTCGGATTCAATTCCTGGCCCAGAAACTTTCATATGCCATGTCTGCAGCCATTAAAAAATATATATATATTATATATATATATATATATGACACAGATGAAGCTCAAGGTATGCAATAACCACAAGAGTTACCAACTCTGGCACTGCCCTAAATTTGGGTGCTCTGACCTGCTGCCCTGCCAAGAACAATGCTCAGAGGAAGCGTGACATGCATAAGGGGGTGAGTAGTGGGTGGCTCTCTACCTCACTTTCCAGGCAAACACCAGGAGGCTGTGTCAATAAGAACTTTGGTCCCTGAGGCCAGGCTATTTATTTATCCATTGGCAATTGATTTCCCTCTCTGGCTGCTTCCTTCTTCGTGGGTTTGGACTACCTGTGTTCCCAAAGCTTTGCTTATACTCCTACTTAGGATGTGAGATCCACGATGGGAGAAAATCTTTTTTTTTTTTTTGGCTTTTTAGTGCTGCACCTTCAGCATATGCAGCAGGTTCCAAGGCTAGGGGTGGAATCGGGAGCTACAGCTGCTGGCCTATACCACAGCCACAGCAACGCCAGATCTGAGCCACAGCTGCAACCTACAGCACAGTTCATGGCAATGCCAGATCCCTGACCCACTGAGCCAGGCCAAGGATCGAATCTATATCCTCAAGGATACTAGTCGGATTCGTTTCTGCTGTGCCAGAATGGGAACTCTGAAAACTGGTATTTTTAAAATGAGGAAAAGTATTTTCCATTAGGCCCCAAACTAACATGTGGCTCAAATGGCCAGCCCATTATTCCTAGCTCAATGGAACCATGTGATTACAGATGGAAAGGGGGTAAAATAGGAGAGGAGACCCTCACCCGCAGGACTTTTCAAGGAGTTCTCTTTCTTCTCACTATAAATACTTTTCTCATTCTTAGGCTGGCTTTACAATGAAGGGGAGCAACACTGGGTGAGAGATGGGGAACAGACATAGGCTGAGAAGGCAGGAAGAAGCATGCTGCAGAAAGAGATGCATGGGATTAAACACTGACTTCAGGATCATGCTTATACTTCGGTGGTGGTGATAACGGGGTAGAGAGAGAAGCAAAGAGAAAGGGCATGTATTTAAGGAAAGGTGCCCAGGGGGACTTCTGGATAAATGTTTTCTTTCTTAGCCTGGTTGTGGGGACACAGATATTCATTATATTATTTTTATACATTTTAATGTGCTTGAAATATTTATATGTAACATATACTAAATTACTAGGAAGTTCCCATGTGGCGCAGCGGGTTAAATTTCCAGTTTTGTCATTGTGGCTCAGGTTGCTACTACGGTGGGAGTTCGATCCCTGGCCTGGGAATTTCCATATGCCACTAGAGCAGCCAAAAAGAAAAAATAAACAAAAAATTAACATGGATGAGAATGTCTCCAAATTGTACCAGCATAAATCCATTTTATCATGTTTCCACTATGAACCTCATGTTCTGACAGACTATCTGCCAAAAAAAATTCTGCATTTATTCATGTTTCCTCTTTTTTTTTTGACCACACCCACGGCATGTAGAAGTTCCCGGGCCAGGAATGGAACCTGCACCACAGCTGCGGCAACACTGAATCCTTAAGCAGTTAAGGATTCAGTGTTGCCGCAGCTGTGGTGCACCACAAGAGAACTTCACGTTCCCATTTCTATTGATTTTTTTTTTGTTTTTTTTATGGCTGTACTCATAGTATATGGAAGATCCCAGGCCAGGGATTGAATCCGAGCTGCAGCCATGGCAATGCTGGATCCTTTAACCCCACTGGGCAAGGCAGGGGAATTGAACCCCTGCCTCCATATCAACCCAAGTCACTGTAGTCGGATTCTTAACTTGTTGCACCACAGCAGGAACTCCCCCGTTTTTGTTTTTTTTCTTTTTAAAGTTCCCAGGCTAGGGACTGAATTGGAGCCAAAGGGGCCAGCCTATACCACAGCAATTCGGGATCCAAGCCATGTCTGTGATCCACACCACAGCTCATGACAACACCAGATCCTTAACCCACTAAGCAAGGCCAGGAATCAAATCTACAACCTCATGGATACTAGTCAGGTTCGTAACCTGCTAAGCCACAATGGGAACTCCTCCCATTTATAACTACTAAATATTAGGTCAGAACTTCTGATATTCTCAAAAGTCTCAAAGTGACCATAAAGCATTTAAATTACATTCTAAAAGTTCCCACTGTGGCACAACAGGATTACTGACAACTCTGCAATTTGATCCCTGGCCCAAAGTGGGTTAAAGGATCCAGCATTGCCACAGCTGCAGCATAGGTCACAACTGCAGCTCAGATCTGATTCCCCAGCCTGGGAACTCCATATGCCTCAGGGTGGCAAAAAAAAAAAAAAAATTACATTCTAGCCAAGAGCAAGGAAACCTGACCTATTTGGCCTTACAACTTCCCAGGTTAGGTGTTGGTAAATATTGAAAATGAGGTCAGCTCTTAATCCCTGCTGTTGTCTTCACAGACACCTACGGTCATAAAGCACTGCACCAAGTGCTAACTCTCTGAATCAAGGCAGGAAGGTGACTTGAAGTCCTTAGAGAGCCTCATCCCTCCTACCCCCACCTTCAACGAGAAAAAAAATCTCAGACCTAATTTTTTAATGCACAACTTTAGAATGCTGGTTTGAGTAAAACTAGAACAAACCAGGAGCCAGAGCCAAACCTGTGCACTCCTGAGGGCCTAAAAGGTTGTCTGCCTTGACAGAAAGTCATAAGAGCAAAAGCTACTATTCACTGAGAGCTGGTGTTTTAAATACATTATCTTGTGTATCCCCTCAACCTCCGCAATGCAATAGGCACTCTTGTCTTCCTTTTATTTTTATTTATTTTTTCAGCCACCCCTGTGGCATGTGGTAGTTGCCAGGCCAAGGATGGAACCCATACCACAGCAGTAATAACACTGGATCCTTAACTCGCTGAGCCATAAAAGAATTCCCTTGTCTTCCTTCTTTTTTCTTTTTTGGCCACCCCGAGGCATACGGAGATCCCAGGCCAGGGATCAGATCTGAGCCATAGTTGTGACCTATGCTGCAGCTGTGGAAACACCAGATCTTTAACCCACTGTGCCGGGTGGGGATCAAACCTACGTCCCAGCACTCCTAAGACATCACTGATTCTGTTGTGCCACAGCAGGAAAAACAAGGCTCAGAGAGGCTAAGGGGCTTAGTCAGGAACACAAAGTTAAGTCATAGAGCAGGATTCAAATCAAGACACCAAAGCTCATTCTCTTGCTTCAGTATCAAGTTGCTTCTCTAATGAGAGCCCTCTCTTCTAATAGCGGAGCCTGATCACTAGCCTAAAAATAAGTTTAGGGCCTAAAGCCCCTAAAGCAAAGGACTTTCTCACCCTGGAAGGAAATAAGACCCTGCCAATTCAAGGAGTAAATACCTCACTTAGATGGGGCACTAAGCTCCTGGAGTTGGGGGGAGCAAAGAAGCTTAATGTTTCAAAAAAGGTCTCTATGGTTCTGTAGTCATTACCACTGCACACTTATTCTAACAAATAACTTTCTGCCTTGGGAATCAGACTACCTTGTGGCCAATAGTAACAAAAAAAGTGCCACGGAATTGCTGATATTTAGAACAAATTATCATAAACTAATCAAAACTACCTCTGGACAATATTGTTATACTGTTTTAATTATTTTATTTTTGTTTTTTTAGGGTTGGACCTGAGGCATATGGAGGTTCCCAGGTTGGGGGTCAAATCAGAGCTGTAGTACCAGCCTACACCACAACCACAGCAATGCCAGATCCAAGCTGGGTCTGTGACCTTCGCCACAGATCACGGCAACACTGGATCCTTAATCCGCTGAGCGAGGCCAGGGATTGAACCCGTGTCCTCATGGATCCTAGTCAGATTTGTTTCTGCTGTGCCATGACAGGAACTCCTCTTTCCAAATCTGAACACATTCTTCCCCTACAGCTAAAATAATCCCCGTAATTGCTCTAAGCTGAGTGAGGCTTCTGAGATGAGCCCTGTTCTGAGTTTCAAGTCCCAGGGGGCAAGGGAAGAAACACCTCAAAGCAAAGATTATATCATCTAGAGTCTGTCCTAATACTAACAAAGTGAGAGCAGCTGAATGGGATGACCTCCAGTACATCTTACAAAAGAAAAATCTGGGAGTTCCCGTCGTGGCTCAGTGGTTAACGAATCCAACTAGAAACCATGAGGTTGCGGGTTCGATTCCTGGCCTTGCTCAGTGGGTTAAGGATCTGGTGTTGCCGTGAGCTGTGGTGTAGGTTGCAGACATGGCTCGGATCCCGCGTTGCTGTGGCTATGGTGTTGGCCGGCGGCTACAGCTCCGATTAGACCCCTAGCTTGGGAATCTCCATATGCCACGAGAGCAGCCCTAGAAAAGGCAAAAAGACAAAAAAGAAAAAGAAAAAGAAAAAAGAAAAATCTGAGGGGAAGTGACTTGATCAGTCAGTTAAGAGTCAGAGCTGGGACCTACATGGCCTATGTTTCCCTTGCAAGTGGGTACTTTCTCCATTATAACAGTTATAGTTTTGGGGGGACAGTGTTGTAACTCTAACTGGACAAAGTTCAATCTCTTCCTTATAATCAGGAAACAAGGAAAACCAGATGTGAGAAAAAGGAAGCACTCTGGCACCCTTAAGAAGCCATGGAAAATCAGGTCACCTGAATGGATGGTATAAGGGAAGGTCAGGTAAGCTTCTCTGACTGAAAAGGAAATCCAACTGTGGGCTTGAGAGTAGGGAGGGAACAGAATGGACTTACATCTCTGCATCTGCTTGCTGTACTCAGACATGTTATCTGGGCGGATGGAGCGTAGGAATTTAATGTAGTCATCACTGTGATACTTGGTCATCTCCTCAGCATTGGCTTTGTGAGGGCGCTAGAGCACACAGGGGTAAAAAGCATGTTATTCCTTTTTATTTTTTATTTTTTTGCTTTTTACGGCATACCCGCGGCATATGGAGGTTCCCAGGCTAGGGGTCCAATCGGAGCTACAGCTGTCGGCCTACACGACAGCCACAGCAACATGGGATTCAAGCCGTGTCTGTGATCTACACCACAGCTCACGGCAACACCGGGTCCTTAACCCAGTGAGCAAGGCCATGGATGGAACCCACAATCTCATGGTTCCTAGTTGGATTCGTTTCCGCAGCATCACGATGGGAACTCCAAAAGCATGTTATTCTTGACCGCTGCCAGTCTTCACTCAGCATTGAGCTATCCTGCTGTACCCAGTAAAAAGAAACTGCTAGTTAGATTGAGGCCTCAAGAAATTTACAATCTGGAGTTCCCGTTGTGGCTCAGTGGTTAACGAATACGACTAGGAACCATGAGGTTGTGGATTTGATCCCTGGCCTTGTTCAGTGGGTTAAGGATGCGGCATTGCCGTGAGCTGTGGTGTAGGTTGCAGATGCGGCTCGGATCCCTCGTTGCTGTGGCTGTGGTGTAGGCCAGCGGCTACAGCTCCTGTTAGACCCCTAGCCTGGGAACCTCCATATGCCGCGAGTGCGGCCCTAGAAAAGGCAAAAAGAAAAAAAAAGAAGAAGAAAGAAATTTACAATCTGGTTAAGCAAATAAGATTATCAAAGGAGGAGTTCCCCATGTGATGCAGCAGAAACGAATCCAACTAGGAACCATGAGGTTGCAGGTTTGATCCCTGGCCTCGCTCAGTGGGTTAAGGATCCAGCATTGCCATGAGCTGTGGTGTAGGTTGTAGCTGTAGCTCTGATCCCACATTGCTGTGGGTGTGGTGTAGGCTGGCCGCTACAGCTCTGATTCGACCACTAGCCTGGGAACTTCCATATGCCTCAGGTGTGGCCCTAAAAAGCAAAAAAAAAAAATTCTTTTCCCCTCATCCCTTAAAAGTGGGTCTCCTTCAAAGATAAATCTAACTACCAATACTTTTATACTTTATAAAACATTTTCGGTATAGCTAATATTGTTTACCCTGTGCCTCTCACTGATTCTTACAAACTTTTAAAGTTCATACTGTTAGTAACTTCACTTTGCAGAAAGGGGAGTACAGCAGAGAGGAGAGAAACTTAATTTGTCCAAGGTCACACAGCTAGTAAGCTGGAACAGGAACCCAGAGGTTGACGCCAGGTACTAACTCTCATTTAGTCCTCTCTTACAATGAGGAATATTAACACTGAAAGATAGATACTATATTGTAAAAAAACACTCATAGTGAAAGAAGCAGGCAGTGGATCCAAATACTAAGTTGCTGTTACTATACTAAATCCTCTACTGTCTTGGCAGTATTGTCAAAGCATCTAGATAGGTGACCCCCAGACTCTCACTCCACTTGATCTCTGTCCTGAGTCTCAGATTCACAATTCCAACAGCTTCCACCAGCTCCACTCATGAATCTTAGAAGCGATTCAAATTCAACTGGACACAACAACTTGTTGAGAACCTGGAGGTGTTCTAGGTTCAAATAATTGGCTATTTGTGCTTTAAGAAACGGATGTTAGGATCATAACTTCGAGAACTTCTCTTAGGCTATTTTTGTTAACGATACCAACATCCAGGAGTACCCATTGAAGCTTAGCAGTAATGAACCTGATTACCATCCAAGAGGACGAGGGTTTGACCCCTGGCCTTGCTCAACAGGTTAAGGATCTGGTGTTGCTGTGGCTGTTCCATAGGCTGGCAGCTACAGCTCCAATTCGACCCCTAGCCTGGGAACTCCCACGTGTTGCAAGCAGCCCTAAAAGACAAAAAAAAAAAAAAAAAAGATACCAATATCCACTCTGACTGAAAACCTAAATGTCACCTTGTCCTTTCTTGCCTTCCATTTCAATCCCTTTCATTATACTTCCATAATCTTGACTGTATCCACCACCTTATTTCTTCTACACTCTTCTTTTCAAGGTTTCCTATTTTCCCCACCATCCACTCATTTGCTCAATACAGAAACCAGAGTATCACCCTTGATTCATTTCTTTATCAATTACATTCAGCTTCTCTTGAAAGAACTGGCAATATATCTGTCAAATACATCTACTTCTGGAGTTCCGTCGTGGCTCAGCAGTTAATGAAGCCGACTAGCATCCATGAGGACGCAGGTTCGCCCTGGCCTCGTTCAGTGGGTTAAGGAGCCGGAGTTGCCATGAGCTGTGGTGTAGGTCGCAGACGCAGCTCAGATCCTGCATTGCTATGGCTGTGGTGTAGGCCCGTGGCTACAGCTCCAATTGGATCCCTAGCCTGGGAACCTCCATATGATGCAGTACGGCCCTAAAAAAGACAACAGCAAAAAAATCTGTCTACTTCCATCCCCAGATCACTACATTTTTTTTTGGTTTTTAGGGCCGCACCCGCAGCATATGGAGGTTCCCAGGCTAGGGGTTTAATCAGAGCTACAGCTGCCAGCCTACACCAGAGCCATAGCCATGCAGATCCGAGCTGTGTCTGCTACCTACACCACAGCTCATGGCAACGCCAGATCCTTAACCCACTGAGTGAGACCAGGGATCAAACCCACAACCTCACGGTTCCTAGTTGGATTCATTTCCACTGTGCCAAGACAGGAACTGCCCCCCCTTTTTTTCTTTTGATTTTTTTTTTTAGGGAAGCATTTTGCAGAGTATAGAAGTTCCCAGGCTAGGAGCTGCATCTACACTACAGCTCACAGCAACGTCAGATTCTTAACCCACTAAGCAAGGCCAGGGATTGAACCTGCATCCTTATGGATACTAGTCAGGTTCTTAACCCACTGAGCTACAACAGGAACTCCAACATTTCTCTTCTTCCTTTTTTTTTTTTTTAAGGGCTGCACCTGTGGCATATGGAGGTTCCCAGGCTAGGGGTCCAACCGGAGCTACACCTGCGAGCCTACTCCACAGCCACAGCAACACAGGATCTGAGCCACATTTGCGAACTACACCACAACTCATGGCAACGTTGGATCCTTAACCCACTGAGCAAGGCCAGGGATCAAACCCGCAACCTCATGATTCCTAGTTTGGATTCGTTTCCACTGTGCCACGATGGGAACTCCCTCAACATTTCTTTTCTTAAGCTAGATGATATTAGTAATAATGGGATTCTTTATACCCTACACATATTTTATAAAAATTCGCTCATAACTACTCAATACTTATAAAAATATTAAAAAAAAGAAGAGAAGGTAATGAGTAAGAAGCCTGGGAATATTCAAAATTAGCATCCAAAGCAAGGAAGAGAGGATTCTTAATTACGTAAATAGGAAGGTGCCTGGATGAAGAGTGTGGATTTAGATCTGGGAGAGGTTAATTAGTTGTAGAGAGACAGAATTAGAGGAGGAACTAAAGAGGATGAAGCTGTGTGAAAAAGACTTCAACACACATCCACTTCATAGAAACTTTTTTTTTATTTTGTCCAGGCCTGAGGAACTCAGAAGCTCCCGGGCCAGGGATCGAACCTGAGCTACAGCTGTGACAATGCCAAATCCTTAACCACTAAGGCCATCAGGAAACTCCAGGTCTAGGAACTTCTACAAGAAGTCTAGGGAGCTTCTTTCAGAACTGACTCTCAAAAAATCTTCCAATTTCAGGATAGACACCAAGATAACTGGCTATCTGTGCTTCAAGAAATGGATGTTAGGATCATAGCCCAGATAAAAGAGGATAAAAGGGATGAATGCAGAGAAACAATGTTGAGGGACGAGAACTAAAGATCTGTACTCAATAAAGAGGTAGAGCAGAGTTTCCTGTTGGCACAGTGGGTTGAGGACCCAGCATTGTCACTGCTGTGGCACAGGTTGGATCCCTGGCCTGGGAACTTTCCACACGCTGCAGGGGCAGCCAATAAACAGGTAGAGCCAGAGAAGGGAAAAAAATCACAGGAAAGAAAACAAGGTCTGGAGTTCCCGTCGTGGCGCTGCGGAAACGAATCCGACTAGGAACCATGAGGTTGCGGGTTTGATCCCTGGCCTTGCTCAGTGGGTTAACGATCCGGTGTTGCCATGAGCTGTAGTGTAGGTCGCAGACGTGGTTCAGATCCTGCGTTGCTGTGGCTGCCAGTGGCAACAGCTCCAATTAGACCCCTAGCCTGGGAACCTCCACATGCCGAGGGTGCGGCCCTAAAATGACAAAAGGCAAAAAAAAAGAAAGAAAGAAAACAAGGTCTAAAGA
Organism: Catagonus wagneri; assembly: GCA_004024745.2. Lineage (NCBI taxonomy): Eukaryota > Metazoa > Chordata > Mammalia > Artiodactyla > Tayassuidae > Catagonus > Catagonus wagneri. The sequence continues at coordinate 6,833,855 of PVHT020000046.1, forward strand.
TTTCAGAAAGAGATGATACTGGGTTTTGGTTTAGAACTTCACAGTTAGAATACCACACAGAGAGGTATATCCCGTAAAGTACTAATCATCATCCCCTAGGACAGTTCAAAGAGCCGTTCTCTTCGTTCTCGGTAACAGATCTCAATTTGGTTGGGTGTCAATGTACCCAGCCCCTAGCATCAAATGTGATTAGTCTAAGCCAGTTGCTGGTGAATGGTCTAAGGATGGCAAATGACCCAATGTGATTTAAGAGGAAATTTGTTAAGAAACTTCTAGGAAGGGTTTTCCTTTTAACAAAAAATAGAGGGTTAGGTGGGGATAATGGACAATGATCCAAATTAGGGCTGCTGTAGGACTAAGAAAATAATTAGCAGCCCTGACTTGGTACTTAGCAATCTTTAATAACTGTTATTTAATGTTTCCTCTCATTTAAAGGTAGAATCTAGGGAGTTCCCATTGCGGCTCAGCGGAAACAAATCCGACTAGTATCCATGACGTTCATCCCTGGCCTTGCTTAGTGGGTCGAGGATCTGGCGATGCCTTGAGCTGTGGTGTACGCCGCAGATGTGGCTGGGATCTCACATTGTGGCTGTGGCATAGGGCAGCAGCTGTAGCTCTGATTTGACCCCTAGACTGCGAACTTCCATATGTTGTGGATGCAGCCCTAAAAAGAAAAGAAAAAAAATTTTTTTTGGAGTTCCCATTGTGGCTCAACGGAAGGGAATCCGACTGGTAAGCAGTAAACGAATCTGATCGAACCCTCAACCTCATATGCTGAGGGTGTGGCTCTAATAAGCAAAAAAAAAAAAGAATCCATTTTGTAATATCTCAACATCGCTCATGGAGGTTAATACAAACCCTAGGGTATGACAAGTACTTAACAAAAACCTGTTGAACGAAAAAAAAGAAATAATACTCGAGGTAACTCTTGAATATGACTAAGAGATGACTGGGTAATTTATTTATTTATTTTGTCTTTTTAGAGCCACACCCGTGGCATATGGAGGTTCCCAGGCTAGGGGCTGAATCAGAGCTGTAGCCGCCAGCCTACACCACAGCCATAGCAACACAGAATCCAAGCCGCATCTGCAACCTACATCACAGGTGAAGGCAACGCCGGATTCTAAACCCACTGACTGAGGCCAGGGATCGAACCTGTGTCATCATGGATGCTAGTCGGATTCGTTTCCATTGAGCCACGACGGGAACTCCCTATCTCTTATTTAAAATACTTCACTTGGGAGTTCCCATCGTGGCACAGTGGAAATGAATCCAACTAGGAACCAGGAGGTTGAGGGTTTGATCCCTAGCCTCACTCAGTGTGTTAAGGATCCAGTGTTGTGTGAGCTGTGGTGTAGGCTGGAAGCTATAGCTCCGATTAGACTCCTAGCCTGGGAACCTCCATATGCCGCACGTGGGTCCCTAAAAAGCAAAAAACTTTAAAAAATAAAAATAAATAAAATAACTTCATTTGTTCTTCACAGCCTCCACGAGGTGTTCACACTGGGAACCTTTGGACACAATCTGGTCCACAGATATACTCACATGCTTTTGTTTGTACACATTGAAAACAAACAAACAAACTTGGGTCTTTTTTTGTGTGTGTGTCTTTTTAGGGCCGCACCCATGGCATAGGGAGGTTCCCAGGCTAGGGGTCCAATCGGAGCTGTAGCTGCTGGCCTATGCCACAGCTACAGCAACGTAAGATCTGAGCCGCATCTGCGACCTACACCACAGCTCATGGCAACGCAGGATCCTTAACCCATTGAGCAAGGTCAGGGATCAAACCTATATCCCCATGGATGCTAGTCAGATTCATTTCCACAGAGCCACGACAGGAACTCCTGGGTCAACGTTTTAAACCTGGCAGATTTTACATGATAAATCTAGAGTTCTGGCTTCTCTTTAAAAACATAGGATTTCAGGGAGTTCCCGTCGTGGCTCAGTGGTTAACGAATCCGACTAAGAACGATGAGGTTGTGGGTTCGATCCCTGGCCTTGCTCAGTGGGTTAAGGATCCGGCGTTGCCGTGAGCTGTGGTGTAGGTTGCAGACGCGGCTCGGATCCCGCGTTGCTGTGGCTGTAGCGAAGGCCAGCAGCTACAGCTCCTGTTAGACCCCTAGCCTGGGAACCTCCACATGCCGCGGGTGTGGCCCTAGATAAGGCAAAAAGACAAAGAAAAAAACAAACAAACATAGGATTTCATGTTGTGGCTCCTTGGCTTAAGAACCTGACTAGTATCCATCAGGATGTGGGTCTGATCCTTGGCCTCACTCAGTGGGTTATGGTTCTGGTGTTGCCACAAGCTGTGGTGTAGGTTGCAGATGAGGCTTGGATCTGGCGTGACTGTGGCTGTGGTACAGACTGGCTCCTGCAGCTCTGATTCAACCCCTAGCCTGGGAGCTTCCAAATGCAGTGCAAAAAAAGGGGGGGGGGGTATTTTTAGGAAGTTCCCATGTGGCACAGTTGATTAAGGTTTCAGCATCCCCCCAGTTGTGACAAGTCGCAACAGGAATTTCCACAAACTGAGAGTGCAGCCAAAACAAAAAAGAAAAAAGAAAAAAAAGAGAAAAAAGAAAAGTTTTTTTTGTGTTTGTTTTTTTAGGGCTGCACCTGCAGCACAGGGAGGTTCCCAGGCTAGGCGGTCAAATCAGAGCTGTAGCTCCCGGCCTAGGCCACAGCCACAGCAATGGCAGATCTGAACTATGTCTGCAACCTACAACACCGCTCACAGAATGTTTTTTGTTTTGTTTTGTTTTGTTTGTCTTTTTAGGGCTGCACCTGCAGCACATGGAAGTTCCCAGGCTAGGGATCGAATTGGAGCTGCAGTTGCCACTTTATACCACAGCCACAGCCACACCAGATCCAAGCTACACCTACGACCTACACCATAGCTTGTGGCAATGCTGGATCCTTAACCCACTGAGCCACAATCTGAACTCCAAGAAAGTATTTTTGGAGTTCCCATTGCGGCTCAGCAGTTAATGAATCTGATTAGCATCCGTGAGGATGCAGGTTCAATCACTGGCCTTGCTCAGCGGGTTAAGGATCTGGCGTTGCCGTGAGCTATGGTTTAGGTTGTAGACACAGCTCGGATCCCAAGTGGCTATGGCTGTGGTGTAGGCTGGCAGCTACAGCTCCAATTTGACCCCTAGCCTGAGAACTTCCATATGCCACAGGTTCGGCCCTTAAAAAAGGCCAAAAAAAAAGTATTTTTAATCCTTTTCAAAGCAAATGTGATTTTTTTTTTTTTTTTGGCTGTACCCAAGTCATGTGGAAGTTCCCAGGCCAGGAATTAAACCCATGCCACAGCTGCCACCTGAACCACTGCAGTGACAATTCCAGATCCTTAACCTGCTGCACCCCAGGGAACACCGTATTCGGTCACCAAAACCCTGCTCAAGAGTCCTGCTGCGGCGCAACAGGTTCAGTGATGTCTCTGGAGCACCAACCCAGCCTAGCGCAGTCAGTTAAAGGATCCAGTGTCATCACAGCTGCAGCGTAGGTCTCAACTGCAGCCGGGATCTAATCCCTGGCCTAGGAACTCCATTTGCCATGGGGTAGACAACAAAGAAGAAAGATACAATATATAAAATAAAACACTGCTCAGATATCACCTCTAGGAAACAGTCCAAGGTTCCCTTCCGCCTTCAACCCTCATTACCTCTGCATCTTATACTTTTTTATTTTTTCATTTTTATTTATTTTTTCTTTTTGTCTTCTCTGGGGCTGCACTTGCGGCATATGGAGGTTCCCAGGTTAGGGGTCTAATTGGAGCTATAGCTGCTGGCCTACACCAGAGCCACAGCAACGCCAGATCTGAGCCATGTCTGCAAACTACACCACAGCTCATGGCAATGCCAGATCGTTAACCCACTAAGCGATGCCAGGGATCGAACCCGCAACCTCACGGTTCCTAGGCCGGCAGCTGTAGCTCCAATTAGACCCCTAGCCTGGGAACCTCCACATGCCGAGGGTGCGGCCCTAAAATGACAAAAGGCAAAAAAAAAAAAAAAAAAAAAACGCAGAGACTCTCTATCATTTATAGTGTCTGCCATGTAGCAGCCACTCAACAGGTTTGATGTATGAGTAGTTGAAAAAGTAGGATAATTAATGACATATGGGGAACCACAGCTGATAAAGTTAGGGAGGGGTGAAGTTCCCAGTAACTTACATAGATTTCCATTTTCCGGTAGAGACCATAGTTAAGGAGCAAATTGTGAGTCATGCGGATTCGGTGAGGTTTCATTGGGTGGCCTTGTCCATAATAGTAATTTCCAACATCCCCTGAAGAATAAAAGAATGGCAGTTTTAGTGACACAGTTAGACACACACTCCCAGGAGAATCCATGAATTTTTAGAACAAACTCTCTTTCTGGTTCATTCTAGGCTACAAGATTCTCCCCCACCTCAAGGAAGAGTAACTCCAAATTAAAAAAAAAAAAAAGCACCAAAAAGCAAGGGACCCTGGTAAGATCAGCACCTAAGGATGTCAGTGTAACCTAACTTCTCCCCCTGTAACTCACAGGCACTAGATAGCATGAGAGGGTCATTCCAAAGGGAAGAGCAGCCAGTGAGGTGACTCACTAACCATATCACCAAGGAATTCACTCCCACAACAGAAAAATAACCATCACTAAAAAGACAAAAAAAAAAAAAAAAGGAATTCCTACTTGGCTCAGTGAGTTAAGAACCTGACTGGTATCCATGAGGATGCCCGTTCAATTCCTGGCCTTGCTCAGTGGGTTAAGGATCCAGTGTTCCCAGGAGCTATGGTGTAGGTCACAGATGTGGCTCAGATCTGGTGTTGCTGTGGCTTGTGGTATAGGCTGGCAGCTATAGCTCCAATTAGACTCCTAGCCTGGGAACCTCCATATACTGCGGGTGCAGCCCTAAAAAAAAGACAAAAGAAAAAAAGAACCATCACTACTCAGAGTAAGTCACAGTTCACCTCATGACACTTTATGGAGTCAAAGCACATTCCCATTCATTTTCTTACTGGATTCTCACAATAGGGGTACCCTGTAAAATAGTCAGGACAGGGAATATTACTCCATTTTATAGATAATAAGACTGGGCTCATCATCTCCTGTTTCATCTATAGCAATAACCTTCTAGTTGGTGCCCCTGCCTTCAATTCAAACTATCTGCCACACAGCCATCAGTTATTTCCATGCAGAAATTCCACAAGCCAGGGACTGAATCTGTGCCACAACAGTCACCAGAGCCACAGTGACAATGCTGGATCCTTAAACCACTGAATTACCAAAGAACTACTCAAGGACATTCTTAATCTACTTTTCCTTAATGTACTTCCTACTACCACCACCCTGTCCCAATATACACATACACTCATTCTGCTCTAGACCCGAGCAGGCACATCATGGCCCCTGGGCCAAATACAACCAAACGCCAGTTTTTTGTAAATAAGATATTACTGGAACACAACCATGCCCATTGGTTTATATATTGTCTATTACTGCTTTTAGAGTCATAATGGCAGAGTTGAGTAGTTGAACAGTTACCACAGAGACCTACCCTTATGGCACACAAAGCCTAAAATATTTACTATCTGGCCCTTCACAGAAAGTTTACCAATCTCTGCTGTAAACACACCAGATTATTATCAGCTTCCTGAACATGGCTTTCACCTTCACACCAAAGTATCCTTTGTTCAGATATTCCTCTGACTTGGAATGTCCTCCCTGCCACCTTTTTTTTTAAGGGCTGCATCCTAAAATAAAAGTCATGGGGTGGAACCGGAGTTGTAGCTGCCGGCCTACACCACAGCCACAGCAATGCATGATCCGAGCAGCATCTGTGACCTACACCACAGCTCATGGCAACATTGCATCCTTAACCCACTGGGCAAGCCAGGGATTGAACGTGCATCCTCATGGATACTAGTCTGGTCTTAACGCACCAAGCCACAATGGGCACTCCTGTCCTTCCTTTGCTTTTCTTTTTCTTTTTTTTTAGGGCCACACCTGCGGCATATGGGGGTTCCCAGGCTAGGGGTCGAATCAGAGCTGTAGCCGCCAGCCTACGCCATAGCAATGTCAGATCCAAGCTGCATCTGTGACCTACACCACAGCTCACGGCAACGCCGGATTGTTAACCCACTGAGCAAGGCCAGGGATCGAACCCGCAACCTCCTCGTTCCTAGTCAGATTCGTTAACCCCTGCGCCACGACGGGAACTCCCTGTCCTTCCTTTTCTGATGGTCCTCACACTACAAAGCCCAGATCAAGTGCTAAACACATCCCTAATCAGAATAAATAACCTTTTCCTCTGCATTCTGCATAAAGTACTTAATTTTGTTTTTTATCTGAATTATTTACATATCTATTTTGTATCAACAAGACGTGCTCCTTGAAGACAAGGTCAAATATGCCCTGTACCTCACAGAGGCTCAAAAAAGAGTCAAAGAATTGAACCAAGACTCAGAGAAGTTACATGTTTGCTTAAGATCACACCGCTAATGAGTCACCTGGGAGTCAACCCTTCTAACTCCAAACCCAGTATGCTAAAAGCTACATCAGGGAGTTCCCACTGTGGCGCAGCAACTTAAGGATCCAGCGTTGTCTCTGCAGCAGCTTGGGTCACTGCCAAGGTGCAGTGGCCCAGCAGTGGGTTAAGGATTCAGCATTACTGCGGCTGTGGTGAAGGTTGCAGCTGTGGCTCAGAATCAATTCCTGGCCCTGATTTGATCCCTGGCCAGAGAATTTCCATATACCACACATGCAGCCAACAAAACAAAACAATACACAGGTTTCCCAGGTACCTACTTCAGTTTGCACCTAATCCAGAGGGCTCTGTAAGTCTACCTGGTAGAAAGTTCCTAGAACAATATTTCAAAACCACGTGATCTTGCACACAAGATCTCTTCCAAAGATCTCTCCTCGGAAGTCCATCAGGATGAGGCAGATCTTTCAACACCAGTAAAAAGAAAGTCCCAACCTCTTAAGCATTGTGATTTGGAAGTTTCAGAATCAGACTTCATTCCAGGGAGTAATGTACTGTGGGGAATGCCACAAACATCCAAGCTACATTCCAATTTTCTTTGACATAGACGTTCCAGAATCAGACTTCATTCCAGGGAGTAATGTACTATGGGGAATGCCACCAACATCCAAGCTACATGCCAATTTTCTTTATTTTATTTTTGGCTTTTTAGGGGCTACACACACAGTTTATGGAGGTTCCCAAGCTAGGGGTCAAATCAGAGCTGTAGCTGATGGCCTATGCTAGGAGCAACGTCTGCGACCTACACCATGGCAATGCCAGATCCTCAACCCACTGAGCAAGGCCAGGGATCAAACCTGCGTTCTCATGGATACTAGTCAGATTCATTAACCATTGAGCCATGACAGGAACTCTTATATTCTTCTTCTTTTTTTTAATATTCTTTTCTGTTATGGTTTATCATAGGACCTTTTTTTTTTTCTTTTCAGGGCCACATCTGCAGCATATGGAAGTTCCCAGGCTAGGGATCAAATTGAAGCTGCAGCTGGCCTATACCACAGCCACAGCAATGCCAGATCTGAACACCATCTGTGACCTATGCCACAGTTTGCAGGAACGTCAGATCCTTAACCCACTGAGCAATGCCAGAGATCAAACCTGCATCCTCACGGACACTGTGTCAAGTCCTTAACCTACTAAGTCACCACAGAACTCCTATCACAGGGCACTGAATATAGCTCTCTGTGCTATACAATAGGACCTTGTTGTTTATTGCATTCTCTCTTTTTCTTTTTTTGGCCACTCTGCAGCATATGGAGTTCCGGGGCCAGGGATCAGTTCTGAGCCCCAGTTGCAATCTATGCTACAGCGGTGGCAATGCCAGATCCTTTAACCCACTGTGCCAAGCTGGAGATAGAACCTTCAGTGTCCTGCAACACTGGGAGATACCGTTAATCCCTCTGGCACCACAGAGGAATGCCTCTCTTTTTAAATAAACCTTATTTTTTAGAACAATTTTATTTGTGTATTTCTTTTTGTTTTGTTTTGTTTTGTTTGTTTTTTTTTGGCCATACCCAAGACATGTCCCAGGCCAGGGATCAAACCCACGAGACAACATTAAGCAGACCCACAGCAGTGACAATGTCGGATCCTTAACCCACTGAGCCCCCAGGGAACTCTGGCCTTTCATCCTCTTCTCTTAGTCTTTGTGAGGCCTGTACTCTCAGCCAGAACCACAAGCCAGAGCACAGCATGTAGTGGCATTCAGTAGGGAAACTTATCCCATATATACACACAGACTTTGAAACACAGTAGCAGGGAAGGCAGGCAGACTGTTCCCAGGGCTCCTCAGGCAGCCTTATCAGCCATGGGGATGGGTACAACAGGTTCTCAAGGCTGAGACATTCAAATGCAGATTCAGTTTGTGGCCAATAAGGAGTCACATGGTCATTACTATGCTATACAAGTGGATTCCTCCTTACCCATGTCTCTGGCATGGGCCGTGATCCCCAGCAACTCCCCTGCCTATCAACCCAGAATCCAGGCAAGGTTGAGACTTGGGGAACTAAGATAACTTATCTAGCAAGCTAAGGGAGTGCCTGAGGGTGAGGCCCAAAGACATCAGGCTTTCCTTAACAATTTTTAATTGGGTTGCTGAGACTTCAAAAGAAAATCATCCTTTTAGATACAGATGGCTCTCCCCATCCGCTAACCCAGGATAAGGAAGGCCTACTGTACGATACCATTTTATGTAAGGAACTCGAGCATCATTTTGATATTTGTGGTGGGGTCCTGGAACTATCCAAGCTCTTTTAAACTTTTTAAAAAATATTTAAAGAGCTTTTTGCACTATTCTCATAGTTTTTTAGTTTATAGAAGAGTGGCCTCAGGCCTGGAAACTTGCCTAATATTTTAAAACTTCTGAATGGCAGAGCCAAATCTGAGTCCCAAACTAGTGACCTCACTGAAAAACTCACAAATAGTTTCTCAATGGAGTTCCCGTCCTGGCTCAGCGGTTAACGAATCCGACTAGGAACCATGAGGTTGTGGGTTCGCAACCCTGGCCTTGCTCAGTGGATTAACGATCCGGCGCTGCCGTGAGCTGTGGTGTAGGTTGCAAACGCGGCTCAGATCCTGCGTTGCTGTGGCTGCGGCGTAGGCTGGTGGCTACAGCTCCGATTAGACTCCTAGCCTGGGAACCTCCACATGCCGCGGGTGCGGCCCTAAAATGACAAAAGCCAAAAAAAAAAAAAGTTTCTCAAAAAGTAAGAAATCTCCTTTCTCTAAAGACTAAGGTCTTCACACTTTTTCCCTTTTTCAACTTGAGAGTATGGAGATCACAAACTGCAAACTGATATGGTTTCTAAGTCACAGACTCCAGCCTCAAATGTGCAACCTTTTGGAATTTATTTTCCTGGCTCCCTCTTTCTTAACAGCTGTCTCTTTTCAAGATTGCTTCTCTACCAACTGCCCTCTCCAACTCTCGGAAAAAATAATATTCCGTTACATCATCTCGAAAATTCCCTCCATGGAGTTCCCGTCATGGCACAGTGGTTAACGAATCCGATTAGGAACCATGAGGTTGTGGGTTCGATCCCTGGCCTTGCTCAGTGGGTTAAGGATCCAGCGTTGCCGTGAGCCGTGGTGTAGGTCACAGACACGGCTTGGATCCCGTGTTGCTGTGGCTGTGGCGTAGGCTGGCGGCTATAGCTCCAGTTAGACCCCTAGCCTGCGAACCTCCATATGCCATGAGTGCGGCCCTAGAAGAGACAAAAAGACAGAAAAAAAAGAAAGAAAATTCCTTTCCCTTCTCCCTATCTTCTCTTCAAACTTACCTACCTTTGAACTCTTCCTTCCTACTTACCCTCTCATCCCAAAAGGAACTTCACCTTGGAAAGCGGAAAGCTAGTTTCCCTACCTGTGCTCTGGTTTCCATCCCACCTGGTCTTCTTAGGAACCTCCATCATTACTAGCCCCTCTCCCCAATATTTTTTTTTGTCTTTTTAGGGTGACACCCGTGGTTTATGGAGGTTCCCAGGCAAGGGGTTGAATCTGAGCAGTAGCCGCTGGCCTACACCACAGCCACAGCAACACCAGACCTTTAATCCACTGAGTGAGGCCAGGGATCGAACATGCTTCCTCATGGATATTAGTCAGATTCATTTCCGCTGAGCCATGACGGGAACTCCTCTCCTCAATATCTTCAACCTATTTTCCATAAAAATTTGCATATACTCAAGTCTTAGCCACTCTACCTCCCTTTTACCAACAACCCTCTCTCAGCAAAAAAAAAAAAAAAAAAAAAGGAGTTCCCATCATGGTGCAGCAGAAGCAAATCTGACTAGGAACCATGAGGTTGAGCGTTCAATCCCTGGCCTTGCTCAGTGGGTTAAGGATCCGACGTTGCCATGAGCTGTGGTGTAGGTCAGCAGCTGTAGCTCTGATTTGACCCCTAGCCTGGGAACCTCCATATGCCTCATGTGCGGCCCTAAAAAGGAACAACAAAAAAAAAAACCAAAAAAACAGAAAAACAACGCTCTCTCTCTGCCCCCACCAAGCTTTCTTTTAAAAAAGTTCAACCTGGAGTTCCTACAGTGGTACAGCAGGTTAAGAATCCAACTGTAGTGGCGCAGGTTGCTGCAGAGGCACAGGTTTGATTCTCAGCCTGGATAGCACTGCTGCAACTCTGGCAGAGGTCACAGCTGCAGCTCGGATTCAATCCCTGGCCTAGGAGCTGCCATATGCCACGGGTATGGCCATAAAAAGAAAAAAATAAAATAATTTTAAAGTTCAACCTGATGTCTCCTCTTCACCAGTCCATTCATTCTTCAATATACTACAGTTTAGTTTCAGTTCCAGACCCTACACAGGAAACAGCTCCTGCCAGCACTCGGCCACTCCCTCCTTCTTCTGCCTACTGTAACCCAACACTTTCTGGTTCACTTACCTCTCTGGTCATTATCTCTGTATCCTTATTCACTTAATCAACAAGTATTTACTGAGAGGCTACTATGAGCTAGGCACTGTTTTTGGGGCTAAGCACACAAAGGTAGACATACTCCTTTTCTCTAAGGAGCTTACTGTAAGAAGTTTTGAACAAGTAAATGAGCAATTCCAGTACACAGTGACAAGTGCTATGACAAGAAAATACAGAGTTTTTCTCAGTTCATTTTAGAATTCCACTCTGAACCTTCTCTTTTCACCCTATAGAACTTCTTGTATGGGATGAGAGGGTGACTGCATCCTCCTCTACAACTAAAATTATCACCTGTATGTATGTATGTATGCTGACAATCACCAAAAATCTCTGTCTTCTCATTTGTCTCCTAAACTGAGGACATGAATGGCCAACTGCTTACTGGGCACTTGTACTTGGATATCCCCTGGACAGCTCGATAAATGTGTCTTTAAAAAACAAAATCCAGGAATTCTCTTGTGGCACAGAGGGTTAAGGATTGGGCATTGTCACTGCAGTGGCTTGGGTTGCTGCTGTGGTGTGGGTTTGATCCCTAGTCCAGGAACTTTCATATGCAGCAGGCATTGCCAAAAAAAAGAAAAAACAAAAACAAAAAACAAAACCCAAAGTTATCAACTGATAGGGTCTTCTCCAAACACCCAGCATCAAACTGTTCAAACCAGAAACTCAGGATCCTTGCTTTCTTCCTCACTTCTCCATACATGAATTTCTGTCCCTGAGTGATAGTTCTTAGGTATAAATCTGATGATGTCACTAACCTGCATACAACTTCAATGATTCACAAATGCCCTAAGAATAAAGTCCAACTTCCTTAGGGTAGGGCGCCCAGCCCTTCATGATCTGATCCCCATTTACTTCTCCAGCCTCATCACTTGAAACCTTTTTTCTCACCCCTGCTCCCTACCTTCTAACACTGTGCCCTCAAATCTACATTTCTGCCATACTGTGCATATACCTGCTGTTTTTCAAAGGTGCTGTCCTCTCTCTCACTTCTCTTTGCCCTTCCTGAGCCTGGCTCAATACTCCTGTTGTTCAGGTCCTGAGATGACACCTCCTTTCCTGACTCCTCAGGCTGGGTGGGTGCTTCTTCTCTGTGCCCCTAGAGCATTTGGAGCTGTCCTTCCTCCCATCCTGACAGTGGACAGCAATTGTCTGTCATCCTCTATCTGCTCCTCCAGCCTAAGAGGAAGATGGCAAGCGCTTTGATCATCCCATGGCCCCAGCCCCTGAACCGCTGCCTAAAACAGAGGAAGCTGCTGCTCAAAAGATTTGTTCAACAAAAAACCTTGTTTTAACAGGTTGCATCCTTCTCTCCCCAACCCAGGGGTCCCAGTTCCCAGCAGCAACTGCAGGCCTCGCTGGGAGACAGGGAGAGAGGAATTGGTGACCTCTAGGTGGTGAGCCCTGCAAGCCTCTCACCAGAACAGATGAGGAAGGAAAGGCTGTGAGAGAACTTCGGATTCTCAGCAAGAACATGTAACCCTGCAACCTCCTCCACCAGATTCTGTCTCCCACCTCGGACTTAGCCTCCCCTCCAGGAGGCCTCCTCAAACTCCACATCAGACTTCAGGATTCCCCACCAAGGTGACCTCAGGCTTCCCCAGGCGACCCTCTCGGCCTCGACCCCCTCCCTCAGCCCCAACCTCCTTCCCCTCAGCCTCTCCCCTCAGGCTCCACCCCCTTTCCCCTTAGCCTCCTCCCTCAGCCTTAACCTTTTTTCAGCCTCCGCGCTCAGCCTCGACCTACTCTGAGCCTCAGCCTCCTTCTCTCTGCCTCCTCCCTCAGCCTTCCCTAACGCCTCAGCCTCCTCCCCTCGGATCTTCTTGGCTCCTTCTCCCGGATCCCGCCTGGCCCGGCCGTGCCCCGCCCCCGGCGCGAGGACTGTACTCACCGTCGTAGTAGTAACAGACTTTCCTCTTGGTGCCCTGAGTCTGCGCCATCTTGCTCGCCTCCCGTCCCTCCCGTCAGTCGGTCCGTCCGCCCTCCCGCCGGCGGCTCAGCTCAGCGTCCGACCAGCGGGCAGGGGGCGGGCCTTCAGCGCGCTCCGCCCGTCCCCGCCCGGGCTCACCTATAGCCGCGCAGCCCGGGCACCGCTCCAGCCAATCAGCGGCGCCGGGACGGCCCGGAACTCGGCGGGGGGCAAGGGCAGCCCGACGAGGCCTCTAAGGGCCCCCTGGGCCTGTACCAAGGTCCGCGACAGGGGGGTGGGGCTGCCCCGGGACCGTACCACTTGTCCCGGCGGAAGAAAGCCGAGCTGGAAACTTCGCTGTCCCATGGGGCTTTGGGAGCTTACTTGGAGATCAGAGGCCAACTTTGGCATTTGATAGAGAATGGAGGCCTACGGTGGAAAGTGACTTGCGTAAGGTCACTCAGCTAAATTTGGAGGAGGAGAAATAAATTGACAAAGGACAGGAAACTGCTGTAGGCTTTGCCATAGCTTTACAGACATTATCTCAGTCATCTCTGTTATTTCTCACGATGGCTTTAAAGGGGGGGCTTTTTATCACCATTTTACAGATAAGGATGATGAACTTAAGAACTTTGTGACCTCCTCAGAGTCACACAGTTAGTAGTTACATTCAGTTTTCAATTGGAGTTCCCATCGTAGCACAGCGGAGGAATCAGACTAGGAACCATGAGGTTGCGTGTTCCATCCCTGGCCTCACTCAGTGGATTAAGGCTCTGGAGTTGCGTGAGCTGTGGTGTAGGTCGCAGACAAGGCTTGGCTCTTGCGTTGCTGTGGCTGTGGCTGTGGCGTAGGCCGGCAGCTAGAGCTCCAGTTCAACCCCTAGCCTGGAAACCTCCATATGCTACGGGTGTGGCCCTAAAAAGGAAAATAAATAAATAAATATTAAAAATCGTTGCAATTCTCACTTAAAAAAATGGAAAAAAATGTCATTTTCAATCGTAGTTTGTCTTTTTGTCTGTTTGTTTGTTTGCTTGTTTGTTTTTGGAATGCCTACTGTGGATCAGAGAGGTTCCTAAGTAAGTGGCAGAACCCAGACTTTCTCACTCTAAAGCCTCCCTTCCTGGTGCTGTCACCTAGGAGAACTAAGGAGTGCCTTTAAACTCGGAGGAAACTGATGGTCCCCTTATACTGGAGCAGGGTTTCTTATGATACTGAAGCTATTGACATTTTGGATAATCCTTTGTTATCAGGTAATTCTGTGCACTGAGGGTGCATCCTCTCGGCCTCTACTCATTAGATGCCAGTAGCACTCCTCCTCCCTCAGCTGTGACCAAAAAAAAAAAAAAGGGACTGTCCTCAGACATTGTAAAATGTCTCCAGGGCATGGGAGAGGGGATTGGAGGGAGTGTAAAACTGTCCCCATGATACCCTTGAGAACCACCTGACTGGATCCACCAGTCTTCAACTAATTATTATTGAAAGCTAAAGATGGAAAAGCACTGTGATGGGCCATTAAAATAACAACCTCAACAATATTAGTGAGTGCTTACTATGTGCCAAGTAAGATATTCACTTGTCGTCCTATAGTCTAGTCAAGAAGATACATTTTTATGCCTCTTTACAATTTAAAGACTGTTTGGGCCCTTGTGTTCCTCACTTGGGAACTGCATTTAGGCCATTAATTATAAAGGTAACAGGGCAGTTCTACTGTACAAGCAGCAAAGGACCAGGGAATAAACCCTATTCCCAGTTCTGTATTTCCGCTTCCTAACTAGGAAAATTTCTGGGCATCCATTTTCCTCTTAGTAAAATGGAGAGTGTAAGAATGCAAAATTCACTTACTCTAGAATTCCCACGGTGGCGCAATGGAAATGAATCCGACTAGGAACCATGAGGTTGAGGGTTCGACTCCTGTCCTTGCTCAGTGGTTAGGGATCTGGTGTTGCCATGAGCTGTGGTGTAGGTTGCAGATGTGGCTCAGATCTGGTGTTGCTGTGGCTGTGGTGTGGGCCAGCAGCTGTAGCTCGAAATGGATCCCTGGCCTGAAAAACTCCATATGCCTCGGTGAGGCCCTGGAAGGCCAAAAAAAAAAAAAAAAAATTCACCTACTGAGAGGCTGCAGCAATGTCCAAAGGAAGGGGGGGATTAGATGAGGTCATGGGTGTAGCAGAATTTTACAAAATGCAAAACAGGAATCACACACTCAGTTGCCTACAGAGGTCAGGCAGGTGGCATAAATGAGTGGATTTAAATTATATTATTTATATTAGTTTGATCCAGGCACTTTGCTTATTTTTAAAATTGAATTCTTTTTCACTTTCATAAGGAAATATGTGCTTCCCCCGTCTTTCTTCAAACACACTGCCATCTTCAGGAATCTTTAATTTTCTCACTTCTTAATGGAAATATGGGTGCGAAAAACCATTTCATTTTCCTCTTTGTTACAAGAACAACAGCACAAGCATGATGATAAATAGCCACTAACACTCAGTTTCTTTTTTTTTCTTTTTAGGGCCGCACCCAAGGTATATGGAAGTTCGCGGGCTAGGGGTTGAATCTACACCGCAGCCTACACCACAGCCACAGCAAAGCAGGATCTGAGCTGCATCTGTGATCTAGACCACAGCTCACAGAAACACTGGATCCTTGACCCACTGAGCAAGGCCAGGGATAGAACATGCATCCTCATGGATACTAGTCGGGTTTGTTACTGCTGCGCCACAACAGGAACTCCATCACTCAGTTTCATTGTCTGGAACCAATATGGTGTGAAGGAGACTCATGCCCCACCTCCAGAAGGACAGGTAAACCCAAAGGAGCCAAATCTTCAATTAATTTATTCATTAATGTATTAATTAATTTATTATTGTCTTTTTGTCCTTTTTTTTGATGGCCACACCTGCGGCATATGGAGGTTCCCAGGTTAGGAGTCTCATCGGATCTGTAGTCACCGGCCTATGTACTGGCCAATGCTGGATCTGAGCCGCATCTGAGACATGCACCACAGCTCACGGCAACACCGGATCCTTAATCCACTGAGCCGGGCCAGAGATCAAACCCACAACCTCATGGTTCCTAGTCAGATTCATTTCCGCTGCGCCACAACGGGAACTCCAAAGGAGCCAAATCTCATTTTTTCAAGAGAAGGTGGAAGTCTGGAGTTTTATGTAAAACTCCTCCAATTTTTATCAACTGACTGCTAACTCAGTCTGTTTTCAAGACAGCAGTAAGAGCCATCCTTTTAAAATATAAGTCAGATCATGTCATGGCTCAGCACAAATCCCTGCAAAGGCTCCTCAGACTGGCTCCCGCAAGGGCCACAAGGCCCCAGGCCCGCTGGTTTTCATCCTGCTCGCTTGGGTCACCATTACCTCTCAGAGCTTCCCAGGCAAGCTTTCAGCCTCAGGCTGTTCCCTCTCCCGGGCTGCTCCTCCCCCATGCCATGTGACTCATTCCCTGACCTTCTCCAAATCTGTGCTCATTTTTAGGGCCACACCTGAGGCACATGGAGGTTCCCAGTCTAGCGGTCTAATAGGAGCTACAGCTGCCGGCCTACACCACAAGCACAGCAACTCGGGACAGGAGCCGTGTCTGTGACATACATCACAGCTCACGGCAACGCAGGATCTCTAACCCACTGAGCAAGGCCAGGGATCAACTAAGCAAGGCTAGGGATCAAACCCGCAAACTCATGGTTCCTAGTCAGATTCATTTCCGCTGTACCACGATGGGAACTCCCCAAACATGACATTCCTAATTCCCCTTACCTTTTTCCCTTAGCACTATCACCTTGTAGCATCATTTACTCCTTCATGAGGTTTATTGCCTGTCTTCCCTTACAGAATATAAGCTCCACAAGAGATTTTGTTTATCTACTGCATATCCTATGAGCCCAGAATCATGCCTGGCACACAGTAGATGTGCAATAAATATTTAAGTGAGTGAATTAATTCAGTGTCTAAAAACACCTTCAGGTGAATCTAAATATACCTGAGGTCAAACATAGCCCTTGAATCAACAGCTATTAAAAATGCTGTTGCCCTTGGAGTTCCCGTTGTGGCTCAGCGGTTAACGAATCCAACTAGGAACTGTGAGGTTGTGGGTTCAATCCCTGGCCTCACTCAGTGGGTTAAGAATCCGGTGTTGCCGTGAGCTGTGGTGTAGGACACAGACTTGGCTCAGATCCTGCATTGCTGTGCCTGTGGCGTAGGCCGGCAGCTGTGGCTCAGATTCGATCCCTAGCCTGGGAACCTCTATATGCCTCCAGCGCGGCCCTAAAAAGCAAAATAAATAAATAAATAAATAAATAAATAAAATGCTGTTGCCCTTATATAACGGAAGCAGGGAGAGTGTCTTGGGACACATCTACTCTCTAGGAGGTAGGGGCTTCCCATAATCCCTTGGGGTGGTGGGTTGAAAGGGTTCGAAGAATCTGTACAGCAAAGTATAAGGCCCCCAACCCATCAGCAGGGCTGGAAAAAGTTCAGATACCCCCTCATCCTATCTTCTACCTCAATTCAGGGTGTCAGTTTCCATCCTAGGAACACCCACTGCCCCCTCCCAAGGAAGTGGGAGTGGGATGGGAGTGGGGAGCAGAAAGATGTACAATCTTCATCAACAAATAGACATTTATTGACAAGCTCCTAATGTGTGCCAGGCACCAAAGAGGAGCATACAGAGATATTAGATAAGGTCCTTGTCCTCAAGGAGATTCTTGATGACCAAGAGAAAGGCAAAGGGGCGCGGAGAAACTGCTGGTAATCCCAGGCCTCTCTCCTCTCTTTGGTAGTCTCAGAAGTGGAGGGGCCCAGAAAGGGACAACTTGGATAAGTGTCCAAGACATGTATGCACAGGCCACACATGTACAAGACACCTGTGCTCACCCAACCGCAGAGCCCATGTACAGGACACAAGAAGTATATGTGTCACACTGAGTGGAATTCACACGCACCGTCCATATGTGCATAGGCCACATGGGTGTGACTCAAGAACTGCATCTCCCCTGGCCAGGTTGCTAGATGGGGGGAGGGCTCCAAGCCCCAGCCAGCTAGGTCCCTCAGGGCTGGGGCTGGTACTGGCCCTCTGTGGCCGTGAAGAAGTCCTCCAGCACGCTGCGCAGGTAGTCAAAAGTGGGCCGGTCCTCTGGGCGCTCCTTCCAGCATAGCATCATGAGTTGGTACAACTCCTCTGGGCAGTTGTCAGGTCGTACCATGCGGTAGCCTCGCTCCAGGTTCTGAATCACCTCAGGATTGGTCATTCCTAGAGGCGGAAGAGAGAACTGACATCAAGGCTCCAGGCTTTGGAAGCCCACAGTAGGGGTGATGTTCAAAACATTTCACAAGGGATATGTTGTGAGCACCAATAACACACACGTGTGGCCCTGAGACCTTGGGTAAGCCACCGTTCTGCTTTGAGCCTCAGTTTCCTCATCTGGAAAAGGGGCTAATAGTAGTTCCCACCTCATAGAGTCTTTATGAGGATTGAGTGAGAGTGCCTATATAGCACTGAGGCTAGTGCCTGGAGACGAGATGCTGCATAAAGAGTACCTGTGATGACTTTTAGGTGGGGAAGGATGGAGTGGTCAGGGCCCAGGGCAGATAGGAGGCTTCTCCAACTTTGGGAACAGGCACATGAGATGCTGCTTCAGGAAGCCAGATGGACCCTGGGCCCCAGCAAGGTAGGCCCTGCAAGGGTCAGAGAAGACTCACCAGGCCCTTCCATGACCCAGATGAAATCATCTTTGGGTGACTTCCCTACCTTTGTGCTGGTCCTGGTCCCACTGGTAGGCTCCTTGCATGTGGACTCCAAGAGCAGCTGCTCTGAAGAACCGCATGGTCACAGCCTAAATACAGTTCCCTGTTTCTAAAGTGCAGGTGTGGCCTCTGGTTTCTCCTTCAGCCTCCTGAGACTAGACTGTGACAGGCAGTCTCTAAGCCCAACCCCTAGAGGGTCTGAGCAAAACAGAAGTTTTACTCCTACAAAAATTCCAGCTGGCAGTTCCCATTGTGGCACAGCGGAATCGAATCCGACTAGGACCCATGAGGTTGCAGGTTCAATCCATGGCCTTGCTTAGTGGGTTAAGGATCTGGCGTTGCTGTGAGCTGTGGTGTAGGTCACAGATGCAGCTCAGATCCTGCGTAGCTGTGGCTGTGGTGTAGGCCAGCAGCCGTAGCTCCAATTCGACCCGTAGCCCGGGAACCTCCATATGCCGCAAGTGTGGCCCTAAAAAGCAAAAAAAAAAACCTTGCCACTGGACCCTAGTCAGTAGAGACCTCCCATCCCCAGGCCTTGCCCCTGGGGGAGCCTCTAGAAATGCATCCCTCACATTTCAAAATCAAGATACTGAAGGACATGAACCAGGGGAAAATGCCCGTGTCTGGGGTCAAAGGTGCAAACCTATTGGCTACACCCAGCCTAAATACAGCCCACAGACCTACTTTGGCTTGGCTCCTATTGTGTTTTTAAACAATTTGAATCATCACCAATACTTTGAAATGGGCAAGATTTCCTAAAACTCTAAGTTTTGGCTTCCCTTGAAAGAACAAAGATCTGTTTTTTGGGCCCCTGTGTCTTAATAGCAACCATCTGCTGGAGCAGATGCAAGTTCACCCAGGTCTGCATTACTCCCCATAGTCTCCGTGACCCCGAAGCCACGTGTCAGTTGCCATTTATCATCATGCTTTCACTGCCTTTTTTCTTCTAACAGGAAAATTCTCCAAGGGAGCAGTATGAGCACTTGGCAAGATGACTAGAGTGTCCTTCCTTCCTTCCTTCCTTTCTTTCTTTCTTTCTTTTTCTTTCTTTCTTTCTTTTCTTTCTTTCTCTCTCTCTCTCTCTTTTTCTTTCTTTCTTTTTCTGCTCCTACAGCATGTGTAAGTTCCCAGGCCAGGGATAGAATCTGCGCCACAGCAACAACCTGAGCGGCTACAGTGACAACATTGGATCCTTAACCCGCTGCACCACAAGGGAAGTCTGACTAGAGTGTATTTCTAGCCCCAAAGCTACCCCTGGACTCTGTGATGAGGCAGATCCAGGGCAGAAAAGGCCTGCATATTCTCATCTGATTCTAAGGTGTCTTTACCGTCCTAGGAGCAAAGTTTCGTGCACACTGCTCTGGGGATGCATGTAGCTTCTACAAGTTCAGTCACTATGCTCCATGACCTCCCTGTGCTGTCTTTGTGTTCTATTTCCTTTTCCCCAGAGTTTCCTGGGATGTTTCTTCCAAAAAATGTTCATTCCTGCCTCGGCTGAATTCAGGGGTAAAGGATTTTCTCCAGGAGATGGGGTGGGAATTAATTGTTTACCTGTCTCTTTCACTCTACACGGAAGGCTCCAGAGGGAAGGGAAGTTGGTGTTTAGTGAGCACCTATTATGAGTCAAGTTCTTTCACAAACAGTCTTTTCTCATATCATCAAATTGAGGCTCAGAGATGAAGTCACCTGCCCAAAGTCCCTTGCCCAAAGCGATTAACAAAACCTAACACTCCTGGAGCTCCCATCGTGGCTCAGTGGTTAACCAACCCGACTAGTAACCATGAGGTTGCAGGTTTGATCCCTGGCCTCAATTAGTGGGTTAAGGATCCAGCATCGCTGTGAGCTGTGGTGCAGGTCACAGACGCAGCTAGATCTGATGTTGCTATGGCTGTGACGTAGGCCAGTGGCGACAGTTCCGATTTAGCCCCTAGCCTGGGAACCTCCATATGCCATGGGTATGGCCTTAAAAAGACCAAAAAAAAAAAAAAAAAAAACCTACACTCTTGAGAACTTAGTATCGGTTGGGTACTGTTCTAACCTCACACACATTTTACAGCTGGGGAAAGGAGGAATGATCCGATCAAAGCCAAACAGAAAGCATCGGTGGCAGATCTGGTAATAAAAAGCAGGTCTCTTGCCTCCCAGGCCAGATCCTCTTCTACATATGAGGCTGCCTGTGTCAGAACTAAAGAAAGGAACTGGGATCACCGAAGGAAGAGAGGTCCAGAGACAGAGATGGAAACCAGGCCTGGGAGATGCAGCACCTGATTAGGGACGCTGGGGTACCACCCCTGAGGATAGAAGAGAAGCAGCTAGAAAGTTTCAGATTCTGAGCCTGGGAAGAAGGGAGCAGAAAGGATTTGCTGCCCATCACTCTTTCAGTTCCCGCCCCTGACCCTGACCTGGGTAAGGGATGCGACCGTGAGTGACAATCTCCGTCAGTAGGATCCCAAAAGACCACACGTCTGACTTGATGGTAAAGGTCCCGTAGTTGATGGCTTCTGGTGCTGTCCACTTAATGGGAAACTTGGCCCCTGGAGGGAGGCAGACTGAGGTTACCTGGGTCTGCCTGGCCAGACTCTGCACCCCCAGTCTTCCCTCATATCCCACACCTACCCTCCCTGGCTGTGTACTCATTGTCCTCGATGAGGCGCGCTAGGCCAAAGTCTGCGATCTTGCAGCTCAGGGTATCAGACACCAGGATGTTGGCAGCCCTCAAGTCACGGTGGATGTAATTCCTATCTTCAATGAATGCCATGCCCTCTGCAATCTGCAGGCCAGGTACAGGTTAGCAGTTCTGGGTCAGATAGCCTTGTCCCACTACCCTGTGCCCAGGCCCAGCCCCTCCGCCGTCTCCTTACTTGGGCTGCCATGTCCAAGAGTTTGTTGATGGTCAGCTTGATGCCTGTAGAGGTCTTGAGAAAATCCACCAGGCTCCCTGTGCACAAATAAGAGTTGCTGACCCAGTTGCCACAGGGGAAATCTCCCAGACCCTCCTCCCCTATCTGGAGGTCTAGGGTAGTGTCTGATGTGGGGAAAGGAAGCATAAGAACTGAAAGTGAAGAGTGTGTGTTCAGAGTGTATGTGAAGGTCTATTCCTAGGGACTAGGATGCCACATGCTTGGAGGGGTCTACAAGCTTCTAGTCACCAATGGCATGAAACCCACACTCCTCAGCCAGGCATCCAAAGCCCTGCCTGGTCAACATTTGCAGTTTCTTCTCTCACCTCCACTCCTGCCTTTTTCACTCCACTCACTCTAGAAAAATTTGAAATTTTTCTGCATAGATCACTGGGCACCCAACGTCTCTTTGTCCCATCTAGTAAAAATTCTACTTTTTGTTCATGGCTCAGCCAGCCTATTTTTCTAAAAAGCCTCTCTAGATCCTACAAGGCATAATAAGTGGCATCCTCATCTACCTTCCCTGAGGCATGCTGGAACTTTGCTAAGGCACAAAGTCTGACTTTCCCATTATGCATAAGTAAAACTTTTCCCTGATATCAGGAACCTTGCTTTGTCCATCGATGTTCCCAGCCCAAAGTAAGCAACAGTAAATGTGTGCTGAGTGTATTAAATGGAGTATGGAAAGAGGTGTCCTGGGGGCCTGAGGGACCACCTCTCTGGTAGCTGAGGGTGACCAGGAGAAGGCCAGGGATGTGAGTGGCTGGAACGAAGCTGGTGACTGTTGGTGCTTCTCAAGAGATTAAAACCCTGTGTGGAGAGATTCCTGGTGGCTCAGCGGATTAAGGATCTGGCGTTATCACTGCAGCTGCTCAGGTCGCTGCTGTGGTGCACATTTGATCCCTGGCCCAGGAACTTCCACATGCCTCAGGCACAGCCAAAAAAAAAAAAAAGGGGGGGGAAATTATAAAAAGCTTAGACTGTTAATTTGGAGTCCCCATCGTGGCTCAGTGGAAATGAATCCAACTAGGAACCACAAGGTTGTGGGTTTGATCCCTGGCCTTGCTCAGTGGGTTAAGGACCTGGCGTTGCTATGAGCTGTGGTGTAGGTCACAGACAGAGCTGGGATCCTGCGTGGCTGTGGCTGTGGCTGTGGCCAGCAGCCATAGCTCCAAATCGACCCCTAACCTGGGAACCTCCATATGCCGAAGGCAGGGCCCTACAAAGCAAAACAAACAAACAAACAAAACCCTGTGTGGAATCCTGCTGTGACTCAGCAGGTTAAGAACCTGAATAGTATCCATGAGGATGTTCGTTTGATCCCTAGCTTCACTCCGTGGGTTAAGGATCCAGCGTTGCCATAAGCTGTGGTGTAGCTCATCATAGATGTGGTTCAGATTCAGTGTTGCTGTGGTGTAGGCCAGCAGCTTTAGCTCCAATTAAACCCCTAGCCTGGGAACTTCCATATGACGCAGGTGCAGCCCTAAAAAGCAAAAAAAAAAAAAAAAAAAGAAAATAAAACCCTGTGTGATGATGACAACAACCTGAGTGTCCCCGCTATCAGTCCTGAATTAGTTGCTAAAGAGGCAGCAAATACACAGACATATACTGCCATTCCTTCATCGTGTCCATGGCAGACATTACCAATCATTCCCAGCACTCACTTCCAATGGACCTCAGAATCCTTCTCAGCTCCATGCAACTACCAGTTAAAGGTGGCCCACATAATAAAAACCCATTTGCCATTTCCAGAATCTAATAGTCAATTAACAGCCATTTTCCCTTCCTGAAAGAGGGAGAGATCTTATACTCCCAAAGAATCAGAGCCTTGTATGTATAACTGAGTCACTTTGTTGTACAGCAGAAATTATCACATTGTACATCAACTATACTTTGATAAAACTTTAAAATAAAAAAAAAAAGAATCAGAGTCACATAACAACAACCTTAGTGAGAAGTTACAATATAGCAGGCTCTGTTCTAACTGATCTATATGGGAGTTTTCTTATGGCGCAGTGGGTTAAGGATTTGGCATTGTCACTGCAGCAGCTTGAGTCATTGCTGTGGCACAAGTTCGATCCCTGGCCTGGGAACTTCCACATGCCACAAGTGCAGCAAAAAACAAAACGAAACAGCTCTATATGCATTAACTTTCATCCCCACAAAGACCCTATAAGAAAGTTACTAATTTTTATTATCACCATTTTACAGATGAGGAATCCATGGCAGAGAGAAGTAAAGTGATCAGCCGGGGCCACACAATCCTGAAACCAGGATTCCAATCCAGACAGTCAGATTCTAGAGCCCTTAATGATTACTGTTATTTCCGGATGAGCCCATGTAGATTTCTGCTGTTATTCTTGGGGGAACTGAGCTTCAGCAGTGTTGACCCAAAGAAATTCCTATTGACCTTCCCGAGGCTCTCAATCTGTCCAACAGCAGACCAAGGGGAGAATGGGGGTGGGGGGGGTGGTAGGTGCTCACCCAGAACTGAAAAAGAGGGCAACTTTGGAACAGATCTGCCTTCCCAAGGCTCAGGGACAGAGGGAGAGAAATGGGGCTAGGGATCTACTCATCTCCTGAGATCAAGTGTTTTTAGATCAAGGTGCAGCTTTGAAGAAGGCAAACTGCAGTCAGGGAAGTTGGGAGGTGAATGCTCTTCCAGAGCCGACCACCTCAGGCTGGGCTCCCAGACCATCTTGGAACAACACACCCTCTTCTCCACACACCTTCTAGTCACCCCTGGAGATGAGTCTTTAGGGGCTCACAAAAATTCCTCTAGAAAACCTCAGTGCTGAGCCAGGCATAGCTCCTCCACCCTCATTCAGGGGCAAAGAAGAAAGCAACACCCCTTCATCCCCACCTCCCCTCACGGCCAAGCCCCCACCCCTGTGGCCCAAGCACAGCTGAGGTGCCAACCATTCTCCATGTATTCTGTGATGATGTAAATGGGCTCCTGGGTGACCACCGCGTAGAGCCGGACCAGCCGCTGGTGTTGCAGCTGCTTCATGAGGTTGGCCTCGGCCAGGAAGGCATCGGGGGACATGCTGCCCTGCTTCAGGCTCTTTACTGCCACCTTCGTGTGTCCGTTGTAGTACCCTGG
This sequence comes from Catagonus wagneri, assembly GCA_004024745.2. Lineage (NCBI taxonomy): Eukaryota > Metazoa > Chordata > Mammalia > Artiodactyla > Tayassuidae > Catagonus > Catagonus wagneri. The sequence continues at coordinate 6,858,462 of PVHT020000046.1, forward strand.
GGCGGAGAGGGGTTGGGGAAGTCACTGGCACCCAGAGCCAGGCAGCTCCCCGGCACTGCCGTGGGACTCTCAGTAGTCGCCTCCCCTAGCCTCCCCTCCCCGCTTCCCCGAAGTCCTGGAGGGCCTCACTCACCCATCCACACCTCCCCGAACTGGCCGGCCCCCAGCCGCTCCACCAGCTTCAGCGTCTCCCTGGGAACCTCCCACTCGTCCTCCCACCACGGCTTCTGGGGCTTCTGGGTCTGGCAGGGGCGGCTCAACCGCGTGCACAACCCGTCTGAAGAATCTGTGAGGACAAGGCGGGGGTGGGGGGTGGGAGGTTGGGGCTGTCAACATGGGGGGCTCCCGCCACGACCCCTCACCCCGTTCCCCCCTGGAGAAGTGGACTGGCAGGCGAGGTGTGGGACTGTCACCTGACCCCGGGGGCTGCAGGGTACCGCACCTCACCCACCGCGGGGAAGGAAGGAGCATACTGAGATGGATGGAGGGTACCCCGAGAGGGACTTGGGGGGGGGCAGGCTGATAAGGCTCAGGTGAAGGAGCCTCAGACACGTCCGAGGGAGTCCTGCCAGGCTCACTCGTGTAGTGGCGGACCAGTTCGTGCAAGCCAGGAAAAGTGATGCGGGGAGAGATGTAGAAGCCGCCTTTGTCCAGGTTACGGATCTTGTAATGTTTCACCACTTCCCCCTGGTTCTGGTCGAAGTCCCGGACGGACAAAGAAAAGGATCCTGAAGGAAAGAAAGGATGAAGGAACGCAGGGGTGGGGGGAAGGGTGGCCTCCAGCGAGTCGCACCTCGGTCCCCGCGCCACCCCCCCAGCCCCCGCGGGCTCTTCACGCCCGGACCTCCGCTCGCCGCCCCGGCCCGCGGCCCCGCCCAGCCGCTCACCCGCTGTGCTCTCGCTCTCCCGGATCAGGAAGGAGCCGTGCGTATTCCCGGGCGCCAGGAGCTGCCTCTCCGCATCCTTGCGGCTCAGATTCTTGAAGAACCAGCTGTGCAAGGGAGAAGCGAAGGCTTCTTTCGTCTGTTGGTCCATTCTTCCTCCATCACCCTCAGGCATTCACCACCACCTCTAGCACCTCTCCTTTGCTCCGAGGTCCCTGGATCTTTTCCCAACCATCCCCACGACGACGAGTCCCCACTCACGGTTCCGGCTCAAGGCTGTTCGCTTTGGCGACGAAGTTGAAAGGGATGAAACCTTCCTGGCCCGTGGTCAGGGACTGTGCCTTCCACCACTCGCCGTTCCTGCACAACAGCAGTCCTCAGCATGGTCTGCTCAGCCTTGGACTTGGGTGGAAACCCTCCCTCAGAGCCCCGGTCGGGCCAGGCCACCCCACCCTCCAGCTCAGCCTCCCGTTTTGTCCCACTGGCACCCACCCACTGCAAGCCAGATCAGGGGCGACGGGAGGGCTGCAGTAGCAGGGATCCCAGTTCCCTCACACTCTGCCACAGGGCAAGGATTGGGTGGGGTGAAGGGGGTACTCACTGCTCCAAAATACGCAGCTGTTCACCCTTCTCGAAGCCCAGGTCTCCATCATGAGAAGGCTCATAGCTGTGCAGGGCGATAACCAGATTGTCTGTAAAGACAGGAGGCGTCAGGGAGAAGCAGCCTGGAACAGGCTGGAAGCATGAGTTCAGGAGTTACAAGGCAGCACACAAAACTGGGGAGACGGAGGAAGGACAGGTGGACCGTAGGTGGGGAGAAGAGGGAGGCCCACGGCCAAGCATCCACAGGCCTAATCTTCCAGGCCCTGCTGTTTGAAGTCACCTTGCAGTGGAGAGGCTGGGGGGTTGGAGCCCTCATAGGTGACCAGTGGATCCCGAACTTCAGAGCCATTCTGCATGGGTAGCTGTGGGGTGGGAGAGCCGGAGATAAGGTCAGACCCTGGGTCCCCTTCCCACTGCCCTTCTCTCCTTCACTTCAGCTCCACTGGGTCTTATCACTGAATTTGCCAACCACTTGCTGTGTGACCTTAGAAGAGTCTCTTCCCCTCTCTGGTCTGGGAGCGAGCTCACTGTTATTTCAAGGACATATAGTGGTGGTCCGTTTCTCTCTTCCGGGTTGTACACTCCACCCAGCTCCCTCACCAAGTCCCCTGTCTTGCCTCTTACCGTGGCCTTGCCATCCAGTGGGACTATGGGGTAGTGGCAGTTCTCACATACATCGATGTTTTCCATCCAATCATCTTCAGGGTTTGAGCTGCAGCTACAGCCCATGGTCCCTGGGGAAATGGAGAGGGGGCTGAAAGGGCTCCCCCAATATCTACTCCCCTTACAACAGACATGCTTGGGCCTAGCCTTGGGAACTTCCACAAGTACCTGAGATTGTCAGCCCCCCAGCACCCATTCAGCAGCCACAGAAGAGCTGAAATGGGGTCCCAGCTCCCAGTAAAGTCACACATGGCCCCCTGCTGAGGCCCAGGCCCCGCCCTCCCACCTGGGCTGGGCAAACCGCCACAAGCACCTTTGTTAGTCGAGTTGCCCACTTCCTGCCTCTCTGCCCATCCCCCAAGTTGGGGGCCTAGGTTATAGAGATCACATACACTTCCCAAAGCCCTAGAAGAGACCTAAATTTTAATCCTCCTCTGCTGGAGGCATGTGTGCACCCCACCCCCTAGTTACAATTCCCCTCTCCCGCCTAGAAAGTTGAATGAGGCCCATTCTTCCCACTGTCAGCCATCGGGCCTCTGCTTCCCCAAACCACCCAACGCAGTCTCCTTTAGTGGCTGCTTTCTGCTTCTCCCCAACAGAAAATCCTTCAGTAACCCTATTGGCCATACCTTTAATATATGTTTGCTTGCTCTAGCAGTGGAAACTTTTTGTCAGATGAAATCAAGCAGAACCCCATAGATAAAGCAGGTAAAAGTGGAGCCGTTCTTCCTGAAGCAGAGGGGGCCTCATTCTGAACACCTAGGAGTCCCTGCAGCACCTCCTTCCCCAGGGAAGTTCCTCAGATCCGCTTAGAAACACTAGTTCTCAGATAAAGTTTAATTTGCCACGTGTACAGGACCCTTTAATATCGAGATCAAATTCACCTTCTCAGTCTGTTCTGCTACACACACACACACACACACACACACACACACACACATTCACACAACCTGCATTTTGAGCTACTCTTCCCAAAAACCTCGCACTCTTTTCTTACAACATGGCTTTGCATGTGGGGCTTGACTGCCTTAGAATACTTTTGTCTACCTATTGAACTTTAACTCAACCTCAAGGCTTAGCTCAAATGTCACCTACTCTGTGACACCTCCTCGGTGCTCTTTGCCCTTAGAACATTCCACTCAGACCACAGTCATCAACTTAGACAGAGTGCAATGAATACACTAACTTATATGCCAGTCCCCTGCCTCTCCTACCCTGTTGAGATCATGAGCAGACCTCGAAATGCCCAGCACCCAGAATTATTCTTGTTGATAAGGTGTTGCCTGGTATGTGAAGGGTTAATGCACATATTCTCCCATTTACAATCTTAGAAACCACCAAGTCTAACCTCTGGTTTTATTTATTTATTTATTTATTGGCCACACCTGCACATGTGGAAATTCCCTGGGGCCAGGGATCTAAACCACTCTCCATTTGCGAACTATAACACAGCCCGGGCAACACAGATCCCTAGCCCACTGCCCCACAGGGAAACTTCCCAACCTCTGATTTTAGATGAGCAAACCAAGGCCCAGAAAGGGCTGTTAAAACTCACACAACCTGTTTGTGGCAGAAAAAAGCTGGCCTTGCTAATCGATGCTGAGACCAAGTGGAAGTGGAGAATGGTGGTGGGTTTTCTTGGTTAGCAAGAATTAAGGACCTATGTCAATCATATCTCAATTAAAAAAAAAATTAAGGAGAGGGCCCAGAGTCAGAGAGTCTTATGTTCAAATTGCAATTCTGCTACTTATTTTGTCACTTTGCTGAAATCATTCTTCCCCAGCCTCACTTTGCTTTCTCTGTCAACTGGGGCTTGTCATTCCTTTCTCATAAGCTCAGACAAGTGTTGGCTTAGTTTAGAGTTTAGAAAGACTTCCACCAGTGCCCATTCTCCTCTACCAACCCCTGTTTCGGAAGGTGAAATAATGGGACTGGTAAATAATCATTTTTTGTGTTTTTGTCTTTTTAGGGCTGCACCCATGCCATATGAAGGTTCATATGCTAGGGGTCCAGTTGGAGCTGAAGCCCTAGCCCTGTGCCACAGCCACAGCAATACTGGATCCGAGCAGAGTCTGCAACCTATACCATAACTCACGGCAATGCCAGATCCTTAATCCACTGCGCAAGGCCAGGGATCAGACCCATGTCCTCATGGATGCCGTTCAGGTTTGTTAACCACTGAGCCACGAAGGGGACTCCGAAGTTCACTTTTTTTTTTTTTGGCTTTTTTAGGTCTCCACCCGCGGCATATGGAGGTTCCCAGGCTAAGGGTCAAATCGGAGCTACAGCTGCTGGTCTACGCCACAGCCACAGCCACGCCAGATCCGAGCCGTGCCTGAGACCTACACCACAGCTCACGGCAATGCCAGATTGTTAACCCACTGAGCAAGGCCAGGGATTGAACCCACAACCTCATGGCTCTTAGATTTGTTAACCGCTGTGCCACGACAGGAACTCCTGAAGTTCATGGTTCTTAAACTGAGATACTTATAACCTTTCATGGATACCAGAAGTCACGGGTATGTACGTTCCCAAAGCATGAGTGTTAAACATATAGTTAAACCTTATTCACATAGTTAACCAAACAGAGATCTATTATAGATAGAGGCAAATACAAAAGATAAATGGAATTTTAAGACAAATCAAGAGACTTTCTTTTTATTTTTTTAAGGGCTGCACTCTTGGCACATGGACGTTCCCAGGCTAGGGGTCGAATCGGAGCTGTAGCCGCTGGCCTACACCACGGCCATTGCAACGCCACATCCAAGCCACGTCTGTGACCTACACCACAGCTCACGGCAACGTCAGCAGCCTCATGGATCCTAGTCAGATTCATTTCTGCTGAGCCATGATGGGAACTCCCTTGAGAGACTCAAAGAAAATGGTGTATATACTCTTCCTCTTATTGTTAGGTGTCTTGGACAGCTGTGGGGGAGACATTTTGAGAACTTCTCCTCAGCCAGAATCCATTCATCTGTGGCTACAAATGGCTTTTGATATTTTTTGACTGTTAATTTTATAATGGCCCGAAACTGATTAGCAGCGAAAACCTTCAGAAAAGGACTGATTACAACCCAGAACAGGCTAAGATGAGCTGAGCTGTCTAATAAGGGCCTGTGCATCCTGCTGTTTGTGATATTCAAACAGACCTTGGAAAACCACAGGTTGGTTGTATTATACAGAGGATACCAATATCAGACAAAGTGTCAAGTTAGTAAGGCCCCTTCCAGACTTGACATTCTTGGATGCTTTGGAAAAAGCTAAGAAAAGGATGAGAAAAGTTTGGGGTTGAGAAAAGGGGATGAACTGGGGTGCAGCAATGAGGAGAGACCGGTAGATGGGGCAGAAGGAATCTAGGCTGAAGATCACAGGGCTGGAAGCTGGTATCTGGTCAAGTCTAGGGTCTCGTGGGCAGGGAAAAGGAGTTGCCAGGCCTTGGGCCAGAGTCCAGGAGCATGCAGGTAGGACCTATCTCCTGGGTGAATCTGGGCCTAAAAGGAAGGACCTGACATCCCTAAAGAATGGGGCTGAGAAAAAGTCAAGCTGTGTTAAATTAACTCAAAAGGAACTCTGTAATGCTACTGGTATCTGACCCTAGTGTTTCTTCTATGACTTATTTTGTTCTCCTAGAGCCTGCAGGTCTTGCCCTATACAAAAGTGTGAGTTTTAGAGTATAGGGCCTGGCAGCAATCAGAAGACTCCAAGACCTGACAATGTCAGAGATTATTTTGGTGAGTGGCTCCCGGCCCCTGGGAGCTACATGCTCTGATGAGGCTCCAGGATACTACTGAAGGCTTGCAGGTTATTTTGATATTTCAAAAATCTGAAGGAGCAAAAATAAATAAATTGGACCTAATCAAATTTAAGAGTTTTTTGTTGTTGTTGTCTTTTTGTCCTTTTATGGCCACACTCTTGGCATGTGGAGGTTCCCAGACTAGGGTTCGAATCGGAGCTGTAGCCGCTGGCCTACGCCAGAGTCACAGCAATGCCAGATCCAAGCCGCATCTGCAACCTATACCACAGCTCATGGTAACACCGAATCCTTAACCCACTGAGTGATGCCAGGGATCGAACCCACAACCTCATGGTTCCTAGTTGGATTCGTTTCCACTGCGCCATGACGGGAACTCCAAATTTAAGAGTTTTTTCACAGCAAAGGAAATCATAAACAAAATGAAAAGACAACCTATGGATGGGAGGAAAATATCTGCAAACGATGCGGTTGACAAAGACTTAATTTCTAGAATATACAAACAGCTCATAAACTCAATAACAACAACAACAACAAAATCAGAGCTCCCATAACGGCACAGTGGAAACAAATCCGACTAGGAACCATGAGGTTGCAGGTTCAATCCCTGGCCTCGCTCAGTGGATTGAGGATCTGGCTTTGCCCTGAGCTGTGGTGTAGGTCAGAGATGGGGCTCAGATCCTGTGCTTCTGTGGCTGTGGTGTAGGCCAGCTGCTGTAGCTCCGATTTGACCCCTAGCCTGGAAACCTCAATATGCTTTAGGTGCGGCCCTAACAGTAAAAAAAAGAAAAAATTTTAAAAATTAGCAGGAAACCTAAATAGACATTTCTCCAAAGAAGACATACAGATGGCCAATAGGAACATGAAAAAATGCTTAGCATCCTTAATCATTAGAGAAGTGAAAATGGAAACTACAATGAGATATCACTTCACACCAGTCAAAATGGCCATCATTAAAAGTCTACATGGAGTTTCCTTGTGGCTCAGTGCTAATGGACTTGACTATTATCCATAAGAACAAGAGTTCAATCCCTGGCCTCGCTCAGTGGGATAAGGATTCAGCATTGCTGTGAGCTGCGGTATAGACTGCAGATGTGGCTCAGATTCCGTGTTGCTGTGGCTATGGTATAGGCCAGCAGCTACAGCTCCATTTCAACCCCTAGCCTGGGAACTTCCGTATACCACTGGTGCAGCCCTAAAACGACCAAAAAAAAAGGTCTACAAATAACAATTGCTGGAGAGGGTGTGGAGAAAAAGGAACGCTACTACAATGTTGGTGGGAATGTAAGCCACAAAGGAGAAGAGCACAGAAGTTCCATAAAAAACACCTAAAAATAGGAGTTCCCTCTATGCCTCAAGGGGATAGTTGGCATTTGGGGAGCGCTGGGACACAGGTTCCATTCCCGGCCCAGCACTATGGGTTAAGGTCCCAGGTTGCCGCAGCTTTGGCTTAGGTCGTGACTGCGGCTTGGATCTGGTCCCTGGCTGGGGTACTCCACATGTCACGGGGTGGCCAAAACACAGCAAGAAAAACTTCTGATAATAGGAAGTTCCCTGGTGGCCTAGTGGTTAAAGATTTGGCATTGTCACTGCTGTGGCTTGGGATTCAATCCTAGGCCTGGGAATTTAGGCATGCCAGGATTGTGGCCAAAATAAATAAATTAATTAAATAAAAGATCATTTCTGAATTATTCACTGAAGGATAATTGAAGTCCTTGCTCCACCGTGAAATGAATTGCTTATACAGTATCTTTTTTTTTTTTTAATTTTATTTTTAGGGCCCCACCTGCAGCATATGGAAATTCCCAGGCTAGGGGTCAAATCAGAGCTAAGGCTGCCGGCCCATGCCTCAGCCACAGTAATGTGGGATCTGAACTGTGTCTGTGATGTACACCACAGCTCATGGCAACGCAGATCCCCAACCCACTTATCGAGGCCAGGGATCAAACCCGCATCCTCATGAACACAAGTCAGATTTGTTTCTGCTGCACCACAATGATAACTCTGCTTATAGAATATCTTGAATCTTAAATTATTCTGTCACATTAAGAAAAAAAAAAACTAAAAATAGTTACTACATGATCTGGCAATCCCACTCTTAAGCATATATCCAGAAAAAACCCTAATTCTTAAAACATACGTTTACTCCAATGTTCACAGCAGCATTATTTACAATAGCCAAGACATGGAAGCAGCCTAAAAGTCCATAGAGAGATGAATGGATAGAGATGTGGAATACATATACAGTGGAATACTGCTCAGCCATAAAAACGAATGAAATAATATCATTTGCAGCAACGTGGATGGACCTAGAAATTATCATAGTAAGTGAGTTGTCAGAAAGACAGAGTTTCTGTTGTGGCTCAGCAGTAATGAACCCGCCAGTATCCATGAGGATATGGGTTCAATCTCTGGCCTCTCTCAGTGGGTCTGGGATCTGGTATTGACATGAGCTGTGGTGTAGGCCGCAGACACAGCTGGGTTCCCGCTTAGCTGTGGCTGTGGTGTAGGCCAACAGCTGCAGCTCCAATTAGATTCCTAGCCTGGGAACTTCCATATGCCATGGTGTGGTTTTAAAAAAAGACAAAATAATAATAAAATTAAATTTAAAAAGAAAAAGAGGGGTTCCTGTCATGGCTCAGTGGTTAATGAATCTGACTAGTATCCATGAGGATGCAGGTTCGATACCTGGCCTTGCTCAGTGGGTTAAGGATCCTGTGTTGCCGTGAACTGTGGTGTAGGTCACAGACACGGCTTGGGTCTGGTGTTGCAATGGCTGTGGTGTAGGCCAGCAGTTACAGCTCTGATTTGACCCCTAGCCTGGGAACCTCCATATATGACTTGAGGCCCTAAAAAGACCCCCCCCCAAAAAAAAAGAAAGAAAGAAATTAAGAAAAAGAAAAAGGCAATTATTGTATAACATCACTTATCATTTATATGTACAATCTAAAGTGTGACACAAATTAACTTATTTATAAAACAGACACAGACTCACAGACATAAAAACCAAATTTATGGTTCCCAAAGGAGAAAAGGGGTGGAGGGAGGGATAAATAGGAGTTTGGAATTAGCAGATACAGACTAGTGTATATAAAATTGATAAACAATAAGGGAAATATAGGGAACTTCCACATGCCAGGGGTTTGGACCTAAAAAGAAAACAAAACCATAAGGGAAAAGAGTATGAAAAATAATATATATGTATGTATAACTGAATCACTTTGCTGTACATCAGAAACTAACACAAACTATAAGTCAACTAAACTTTTTTTTTTTGGTCTTTTGTCTTTTTAGGCCCGCACCCGAGACATATGGAAGTTCCTAGGCCGGGGGTCGAATTGGAGCTGCAGCTGCCGGTGTACACCACAGCTACAGCAACTCAGGATTCAAGCCACATCTGTGACCTTCACACCACAGCTCACGGCAACGCCGGATCCTTAACCTACTAAGCAAGGCCAGCGACTGAACCCACATCCTCATGGATACTAGTCGGGTTCGTTAACTCCTGAGCCACGACGAGAACTCCAAATCAACTATACTTCAATAAAATCAAATAAAAAAATCTGAATGGAGGAGTTCTATTGTAGCACAGTGGGTTAAGAATCTTGCATTGTGGGAGTTCCTGTCATGGCTCAGTGGAAATGAATCGGACTAGTGTCCATAAGGACGCGGGTTTGACACCTGGCCTGGAAACTTTCACCTGCTGCAGGCGTGGCCAAAAAATAAAATCTGAAGGGAAATTGTACTATGATTTGTCTCTTAGTTTGACAGATTGCTTTATTGTTTCCTCAAAGCATAATTAGTTAGGCGTCTGATTCAAATGTGAAATAGAAGATGAGAAAATTTCTACCTAAATGAGGCAGTTTAGTAAGCAAGAACTTCAAAATCATGAGATCCATGGGGAAAGAGGGAAAGAACAAGGGGGCAGGGCAGAGGAGTCCTTGAAGGGAAGAGTTTAGAAGCACTGATGTAATTTACCAGCCTCATTTTAAAGATGGAGAATGTGGCAGGTCAGAGAAGTTAAGTGACTTTTCCAACAGTACATGAGGGCTCTTGGCAGAGGTGGAACTCAAATCAGACCCTACCTCCTTTATCAAGGTACTTTCCTCTGTTCTCCACTTCTTGGAAAGTCTAAAGGGGGTAGGGAATCCTGAAAAGCCATGGAGAAAATGGAGCAGAGAGAGAGGTCTGACTGAGTGGGATCCCCTCGCCATCAGAAATGTGACTGTTGGAGTTCCTGTCGTGGGTCAGTGGTTAACGAATCTGACTAAGAACCATGAGGTTGCAGGTTTGATCCCTGGCCTTGCTCAATGGGTTAAGGATCTGGCGTTGCCGTGAGCTTTGGTGTAGGTCGCAGACGCGGCTCGGATCCCGCGTTGCTGTGGCTGTGGCGAAGGCCGGCAGCTACAGCTCCAATTAGACCCCTAGCCTGGGAACCTCCATATGCCACGGGTGTGGCCCTAGAAAAGGCAAAAAGACAAAAAAAAAAAAAAAAAAAGGTAAGAAATGTGACTGTTGTGCTGTTAACAAAGGCCTTTCCCTCTAAGATAATTCTCCCTCTACCTAGAATGTTCATTTTTCAGCATACATGTACCTGGCTGGTGAAAACAGTTCTCTGCATATAGAGGCATCTGAATCAGCGAGGTTTGTGCTTATGTTCACATACCTGTGGGTATGTAGGAGTCAGTGTGTGCAGATGGATGTGTAACCGAATGGGATATGTACAGCTTGTGTGCGTTCCTATATAAGTGTGAAGTCATATATGCATGTATTTATTTATATAAAATGTGGATCCCATCCTGGTCTTAGTTTGACAAAGATTGCTGAATAGCCAAAATGATTTAACAAGGTTAAGAAATGAGATCAGCAAAAAGAAAATCAAAATGAAAGCTTGATATAAATTTCTCATTGTAAGAAAGAGAAAGGAGCAGTTCCCGTCATGGCACAGCGGTTAACGAATCTGACTAGGAATCATGAGATTGCAGGTTCGATCCCTGGCATCACTCAGTGTGTTAATGATCCGGCGTTGCCGTGAGACGTGGTTTAGGTCGCAGACTCAGCTCGGATCCCACGTTGCTGTGGCTGTGGTGTAGACCGGAGGCTACAGCTCTGATTAGACCCCTAGCCTGGGAATTTCCATGTGCCGTGAGTGTGGCCCTAGAAAAAGGCAAAAAGACAAGAAAAAAGAAAGAAAGAAGAAAAAGAGAGAGGGAGGGAAGAAAGAAGGAAGAAAGAGAGAGAGAAAGAAAGGAAGGAAGGAAAAAAGGAAGAAAGGAAGAAGGAAAGAAGGAAAGAGGAAACAGTTCCAGAGAATCCCCAGGGCTCTTGGGACCAACAACAAGGGCAGATTTTAGGGTGAATGAAAAGGAACAGTCTCTTCTCCCAAATCAGGAATGCAAAGTCAATAGGAGAAATTTGGCAGGTTTTAGATCTCCTCTGACTAGGGTCTGTAATGTTCTCAAACTCAAGATCTATCCGTGGTCTGGTCCAGAGAGTACTTTGTGCCAGTCTTAAAGGGCCACCTCTCCCTGGGGTTCAAATTTAGAGAGTGGAGTGAGGGCTAGATTTCAGGTCCCATATCCTCTTCTTCTTCTTTCTTTCTTTCTTTTTTTTTTCTTTGCTTTTTAGGGCCGCACTGGAGGCATATGAAGTTTCCCAGGTTAGGGGTCAAATTGGAGCTACAACTGCCAGACTATGCAACTTGAGCAGTGTCTGAGACCTACACCACAGCTCACAGCAACATTGCATCCTTAACCCACTGAGCAAGACCAGGGATAGAACCCACAATCTCATTGCTCCTAGTCGGATTTGTTTCTGCTGCACCATGATGGGAACTCCAGTCCCATCCCTTCTTGTCCCTTATTACGGTGTGTAACACAGTGGGTCTACTCACATTGTGTAGAACTGATAAAAAAAAAAAAGTCCCAAGCTGCACCAAGCACCTAGACTAGATTTTCTGATTGTTTAACTATCATATCACAATGAGCTCTGATTCATGCCAACTTATTCACTTTATTTTTGTCCTTTTAGGGCCACACCCACGGCATATGGAGGTTTCCAGGCTAGGGGTCTAATTGGAGCTGTTGCTGCCAGCCTACGCCAGAGCCACAGCAATGCCAGATTCGAGCCGCGTCTGCCACCTATACCACAGCTCAGGGCAACACCAGATCATTCACCCACTGAGTGATGCCAGGAATCGAACCTGCAACCTCATAGTTCCTAGTCGGGTTTGTTTCTGCTGTGCCACGATGGGAACTCACCAACTTATTCACTTTTATCAACTCCATAGACATTATCTTGCCTGGCTCCATAGATATCTTGCATAGCCTGTGTTTTGTCCCCTTGAAAAAAAAAAAGGCAAGGAAATTCCCTGGTGGTCTAGTGGTTAGAAATCATGGCTTTTACCACTGCCTGGGTTCAATCCCAATCCCAGTTCTGGGAAGTGAGATTGCACATGAAGCTACTGCACACTGAGGCCTAAAAAACAAACAAAAAAAAGCAAAAAAAAAAAAAAAGCTTTTTCTCTCCTAAATTGTAATCCTATTCACTTATTGAACATTCTGTCCAAAGTGTGTGGCAGCTTCTTGCCTGACTTTCTTGGGCTAAAGTTTTATGTCAAGAGCAGGCAAAAACAAAAACAAAAACAAAAAAATGCAATAGATTCAGAGCTCCTTTGAGGCCTAACGGGTTAAAGATCCAAGTTAAGGATCTAGCATCGCTGCATCTGTGATGCAAGTCACAATTACAGCCCCAGTTCAATGTCAGGCCCAGGAACTTCCACATGCAGCGAGTACAACCATTAAAAAAAAAAACAGAGAGAGACAGCACACAGGCTCTTCCACTGCAGACCACTGTTGTCCTCTGGGCCACCTTGTGGCAAAATCTGTCAGGAATAAATTGAAACATTTTCTTGGCCTTTTCCTTTGGCCAAGATTTGGTTATTGTCAAAGTTGAATATGTCTAATAAAGAGTCTTAGCTATGGATGCCCACATGGAACCCTCATCATGGTATACTCGAGAATCAGGGTTGACAAGCATAATAAATAATTTCCAGTGGGTAAAACAAGGATGTGTCCCGAGTTTCCTGATTTTCGCGTGTTCCTTTTTGATATAATACCACTGTTGAATGAACTCTGCGAGTTCACAGGGTTCACAAAAACAGAGAATGAAACAGATAAGCTGTCTCTTATACACAAACGAATGGCTTATTTTTACAAATGGGGGGTGGCTTGTACATAGAACTGACTCTGTTAATTATTGCCACAAACAAGGGGTGTAGAGTATTCTAAAGCTGGTATTTTGGGAAGAGGTCCTCCAACTATTAACTTGCATGTACGTAGAAATCCCTTTTACTGAGTCCCCTCCCTCACGTATCTCTGTGTGTATTTTGCATCACGTTTTTTTTTTTTTTTTTAATCAGGATGAAGCCTTACCTACAGTTGAGCAATCTACACCGCTTTATTAAAGTTTCTGAGAGTCTGCCGGTCAGGGAGGCTCAGCTCACCATGTCCATGTCATAGTGACCCAAGTTCATTCCCAAATTCTCCCCATAACTCACTGGCAAAGGGCCTTTGGGCAGGTTACTACACCTCTATGAACCTCCCTCAGTTCCTTTATCTTCAAAATGGGAGGGGAGTTCCTAGTGGCCTAGTGGTTAGCCCCGGTTCAATCCCTGCTCTGGTCACATCGAGCTGCTGCATGCCGTGGCCAAAAGCAGAGAGAGAGAGAGAGAGAGAGAGAGAGAGAAAGAAATGGATGGATGGAAGGAAGGAAGGAAGGAGAGAGGAAGGAGAGAAAGAAAGAAAAAGAAAGAAAGAAAGAAAAGAAAAGAAGGAAGGAAAGAAGAAAGAAAAGAAAGAAAGGAAAATTCAGGAGTTCCGTAGACGTCTAGTGGTTAATCCAGTGTTGTCATTGCTATGGCTCAGGTCAGGTTTGATCCCTGGCCCACATGCTACAGGTGTGGCCAAAAAAAAAAAAGAGAGAGAGAGAGAGTAAAGAAAGACCTGCATCTAGGGCTCTTGTGAACACAATATATTATTATATAGGTGATCCCATATAATAAAATACTTAGAATGGTGCTTGGGACATAGCAAGGACAAAGTAAATAAAAGCAATAAGTATTTGAAGCCAGCATGGGCATTTCATCACCCCAGCCTTAAACATTTTCATTTTCCTTTCTGATTTTTGGCCCTTCCATGGACCACTTTTTCACCTTTAACATGTTTACCTCAAATGGAAACTTCACTACCATAAATGGAAAACCAGTATCACCAGCCATAAATAGAAATCAGTATATATTAAAATGAACAGGCACTATGATACCTAAATTCACATTTGTAAATGTTCACTCATTACCCCCTAAGATCACTCACCCATGTCAATGATGCACAGGTCACATTTGGGGAAATGCCGCCGTGCAAGACGGAACTCTGGGCTTAGGCCTCTGTGGGTGAGTTAGAGGAGGAACAATTTTCTTACTTGGCCAGCCCAATAGTAAAAATTTAGTGGTTATGTCTTATGTGCCAGTCTCTGATCTAGAGCTGGACCCAGAGGTGAGCAGACAGAGAGGTTCCCTCCTGTTCACTTGGCCTTGTCCTCTGCAACAGAGGTGGGTGCCGCTCTGGCAGGTCACTCCATTTTGTTTTTTCTTTTTTTTTTTTCCCGGTCTTTTGTCTTTTTAGGGCTGCGCCTGAGACATAAGGATGTTCCCAGGCTAGAGGTTGAAACAGAGCTATAGCTACTGGCCTGCATCACAGCCACAGCAACGCCAGATCTGAGCCACGTCTGCGACCTACACTGCAGCTCACAGCAACACCAGATCCTTAACTCACTGAGCAAGGCCAGGGATCGAACCCACATCCTCATGGATACTAGTCGGGTTTGGTAACCGCTGAGCCATAATAGAAACTCTGGTCACTCCACTTCCACGGGAGGTATTATACGGCCTGGCTTCAGCTCTCTGATCGATGTCTGTGACTCTTGACAACATTGACAGCACAAAATACCAACACTTGCCAGGAAGCAGCATCTCAAAATCACCACCGTTACCCATTAACCAAGTTAACAACACTTAGCTAAAACCATTGAAAAGATGAGGTAGATCTCCCTGTAATGACATGGCAAGACGCCCTAGATATACCATGGCAAACAAGTTATATACAGTACAGAATACAGAGTATAAGCCTGTTTGCATTTAAATGTGGATGTGTAGGAGATTCTTTTAAGCCAGGTTCTCTGCTAAGCCTTTTTGTTTTCCATTTTTTAATGTGAAGCCTCTATTTGCATGATTTCATGTAATTCTCATAATAATCCTATGAAGTGCTATTATTATCTCCATCTTACAGATGCAAAAACTGAGGCCCCAGTGGGGTAAAGCAATTTGTCTGAGGCCTCATAACAAACAAATAAGGGGTGGAGCGGCGACTCGGTTTATCTGCCTCCAGAGATTAGGTTCTTTTCAGCGACCACACGTAAGGAAAACACGGAAGGATGCATGCCAAACTTGTTTACAGTGAGCATAGCCCAGAAGTGAGGTTAGAGGGAGCTGTATTTCTTATATTTCTTTTTCTCTCTCTCTCTCTCTCTTTTTTTTTTTATTGTCTTTTTTAGAGCTGAACTCATGGCATATGGAGGTTCCCAGGCTAGGGATCGAATTGGAGCTGCAGCTGCCAGCCTATGCCACAGCCACAGCAATGTGGGATCCCAGCT
Organism: Catagonus wagneri; assembly: GCA_004024745.2. Classification (NCBI taxonomy): domain Eukaryota; kingdom Metazoa; phylum Chordata; class Mammalia; order Artiodactyla; family Tayassuidae; genus Catagonus; species Catagonus wagneri. The sequence continues at coordinate 6,874,071 of PVHT020000046.1, forward strand.
GTGTCTGCGACCTACACCACAGCTCAAGGCAACGCTGGATCCTTAACCCACTGAGCAAGGCCAGAGATCTAACCTTTGCATCCTCATGGATGCTAGTCAGATTCATTTCCGCTTCTTTTTTTTTTTTTTTGTCTTTTTGCCTTATCTAGGACCGCACCCCGCGGCATATGGAGGTTCCCAGGCTCGGGGTCTAACACGAGCTGCAGCTGCCGGCCTTCGCCACAGCCACAGCAACGCTGGATCCAAGCCATGTCTGCAACCTACACCACAGATCACAGCAACGCTGGATCTTTAACCCACTGAACAAGGCCAGGGATCAAACCCGCAACCTCATGGTTCTTAGTCGGATTCGTCAACCACTGAGCCACGACGGGAACTCCTTGCTTATTGCTTTTATTTCTTTTCTTTTGGCTGCTCACAAGGCATGTGGAGGTTCCCAGGCTGGGGACTCAACCCTGTCCATAGCAGTGACTCGAGCTGCTTCGGTATGACAATGCTAGATCCCTAACCCACTCTGCCACAAGGGAACTCCTCTTCTATTTCTTTATATGTCTCTGTACTGTTTGAATTTCTTTTTCTTTTTTTTTTTTAGCTTTTTAGGGCCACACCTGCAGTATATGGAAGTTCCCAGGCTTGAGGTTGAATTGGAGTTGCAGCTGCCAGCCTGCACCACAGACATGGATAGAAGCACAGGATCCGAGCTGAATTTTCGACCTAGCCTATAGCTCACGCCAACGCTGGCTCCTTAACACATTGAGCAGGGCCAGGAATTAAACCCACATCCTCATGAATACTAGTCAGATTCATTACCATTGAGCCACAACAGAAACTCCTGAATTTTTTTTCCACACCCGCAACATGCAGAAGTTCCTGGGCCTGGGATCAAACCTGAACCTGAACCACAACACTCACAATGCTGAATCCTTAACCACTAGGCTTCTAGGGTACTCCTGAATTTTTAAAAACAGCCATGTGCTGTTTTCGTAATTGAAAAACAACAACAACAAAAAACACAACAAAACCACCATCAGTGCAAAAACTCTAAGGGGCACAATCACCTGAGGAAGATCAACTGTACAGCTTGTCCTTCTACTCCTCTCCTTGGGTCAAGAGGTGTAGGCATGGAATATGGTAGGGGGGAAAATAAGGTTCTGCCACTACAGAAGTCTGGGAAACACTGGGTTAAACAAAATCAAACAGGCTCTTTTTCTGCAGAGACTTTCAGAGCTTCAACAAGTTAATGTTGATTGTGAAGTTCACATGGGACGCCTCGTAGCTGAGATCATGTTGATCTAGCCCTAGAACTGTTTTCCTTTCTTTTTTTTTTCTTTTTAGGAACACACCCAAGGCATATGGAGGTTCCCAGGCTAGCGGTCAAATCGGAGCTGTAGCTGCCATCCTACACCATAGCTCTTGGCAACGCCGGATCCTTAACCCACTGAGTGAGGCCAGGAACTGAACCCGCATCCTCATGGATACTAGTCAGTTTTGTTAACCACTGAACCACAACAGGAACTCCATAGAACCGTTTTCTTTCCAGGTGCCTCAAGGAATCAGCGTTCTTTAGAACAAGCATTGGAAATGCAGCTTCAGATACTTTAAAACCAACTTGGAAATTGGTTGTTAGAGGCCGCATTGCTGGGTGGTATCTTTGTCTCATCCGCTCCCATTCCACCCACAGGCCCATCTTCCCTCAGCACTGCTTTCACTGAATGGAGCTTGGCCTCGAAGCCATCAGCTTGCGGATGTGTGGACGGACTTGTAAGATCCAGTGTGTGATGTATGCGCAGTCCTTGCCTCTGCCTCTGAACATACTCACACGTACATTTCCCGATTATGATGTGAATTGTGTTTGGGTTAGAGAGGGAGGGCGTGTGCGTGTGTGTGTGTCTGTGAGGGGCTGTGTGTGGGACCCTCCTGTAAAGTAGACTCTGTGACCCAGCCTAGAATTCTCACACCACTACGCACAGGAAACAAGCTCATTTGCAAAGCTACACCACAAGTGTGCGGGAATGGGCGGGACACTGGCCAGCCAAGATGCTGAGTAGGAGTAATTTTGGGTGCAGACAGACCCCCCTAACTTTTGACGCACAATTTGGAGAAGAAGGGGGTGCCTAACCTCTGTTAAGCACCTACTGCATATGTCACGTTCTACCCAGGGGACATCACAGCCATTATTTTCCCTTTGATTCCCCACAAGGACTCTGTAGGAGAGGGTTTTGTTTTGTACCATTTGTCTTTTCAGGGCCATACCTGCCACATATGGAAGTTTCCAGGCTAGGGATCAATCAGAGCTACAGCTGCCGGCTTACGCCATAGCCACAGCCACAGCAACGTGGGATCCGAGCTGCATCTGCAACCTACACCACAGCTCACAGCAACGCCGAATCCTTAACCCACTGAGCGATGCCAGGGATTGAACCCACAACCTCATGGTTCCTAGTTGGATTCGTTTCCACTGAGCCATGACGGGAACTCCTTATTGCCTCTTTATCGATAAGTAAATTGCACTTCAGAGAAGTGAAGCCATTCATTCAAGGAAACAGAGGAACCGGAATTGTGCCTGGGTCGACCTGACTCTGAAACACAGGTCCTGTGCTTTACACCATACTGTTGGCTCTCTTGCTTCTGATCTTGCTCTGAGGTCTCTGTCCTCAGGGGATCCAAAGAACAGAAACCAGAGACAGTGACCTTGGCTTCATGTCCTAGGTTCTCAGCAAAATGGGCCTTTGTCCTCAGAAGTGCCTTGACTCTTCCAAGAAATCCTCTGGATTGCCTAAGGGAAGCCTTCTCCTGCTCCCTGAACCCTCTGCCTGTTCCTTTGCCCCTCACTTGGCCCTTTTTCCCTTTGAGAAGAAACTCTGGGAGTCCCAGTTGTGGTTCAGTGGGTTAAGAACTCGACTAGTATCCATGAGGACACAGGTTCGATCCCTGGCCACGCTCAGTGGGTTAAGGATCGGGCGTTGCCGTGAACTGTGGTGCAGTTTGCAGTCGTGGCTCGGATGGGGCGTTGCAGTGGCTCTGGCGTAGGCCGTAGGCTGGCAGCTGTAGCCCAAGGGCAAAGGACCCCGACCGAGTCATCTAACAGGACAGGCTGGGTATGGGGTAGCTCTTTATGTGGGTCCAAGGTCTGGCTGAGTGTAGGGAGAGCCAGCATGCTTCCCAGCGCCCGCCCCCCCCAGAGGCTGCAAGCCTTGGAGCTGGGGACAAAAGAAAGGCTGTGATAAGCTGACTTGTTGGAAACTCTGTGTCAAGAAAAGCTCCAAAGGTGGAGGGTGAGGCAGGGGAAATCTGGAAAGTCTGGTTCAGGTGGGGATTTACCCCAGAAAGTGCAGGCTGAGAGCTAGAAAGTGAGGGGGTGGGCAGGGAGCTGACTCTGCCTCCTCGGGCCTCCATCTTCCTGGGGTCTGAAGCAGGAATCAGCAGGACCCATTGGTCCTCCCCATGCAGGGCAGTGGCGGGGGGTGGGGGGAGTGGGAGGGAGCAAAGAGAAGAGGGGAGGGCATCCTGCGGATGCTCAGCAGGGCCGGGATGGCGACTTTCCAGATGGACGTTCAGCCGTTCCTTGCCCAGGGCCAACTGCACTCCTGTCCGGGATAAAAATAGCCCTTCCTCTTCCCTTCTCCCATCATTCTCTCACCTCCCCCCACAACTTCCCAGAGTCAAGTCAGATCCTCGCAGCCTGGAGGCCCCAGCCCAGCTGATAACTATCCCCTCACATGTCCATCCGCTCCCAGTGGAAGACTCCTTCCTCCCTCTCTCAACATATGCTGGTCACTGAGGCTAAAATCACTTCTCACGTATCCAGCCGGATGCTCGGGGTGACTCTCTCTCTCTCTCTCTCTCAGGAGATTCTTGTCACGGGGGTCCGCTCCAGCCATCAGAAGATTCTTGGAGCCCTGGACTCAAGCCTCACCGTCACCCTGCCCCACGGGTGGGGAGTCACACCCGAGGCCATCACCTCGCCAGGGACCAGGCTCTGCCGCTGCCTCACTGATAGACTTTGGGGACGGGGTGCTTTGCCCAGTCTGGGCCTTGGGAGCTGATCCAACACGGGAGGAGGGACTGGATTTAGGGATTTCTGAAGGCCTTTTTGATACCTGACATTCCCTGTGCCAGATCCCCAAGAAAAATGCTCCCAGTGAGGGGGTGCTGATGGCCAGCAGTGTGACACAGGCAAGAAGCAACAATTACGCAGAAAGGAGGTGGTCCAGCAGCTCGGCCTGCCTCCCACCTGACGGCCACCCAGGATTTTTCTGTCCCCCAGACTGAAGGGCTGCTCCATATCAGGGGAGCCTGGCCCCAGGCCCAGCGGCAGTGCCACCACCACCCCCACCCCTAGACCACTTTTCCCAGGACTCCTTACCTGCCCAGCCCAGGAGCCCTCTGGCCCCATTCACATGGTCTTCCTGGCCTAGCCTGGCTGCCCAGACGCAGCTTCAGCTCCCCTCAGCGTTGTAGCCACCGCTTGTCTCCTCGCGCCCACGTCCCACCCTGACTTCCTGCCTCCTCCCGAGGGCTCCGCAGCCAACCGGGCCCCAGCAACCCAACCACAAGCCTCCAGCACCCCAAGCTTCCTGCTCCCATCGCCCCCTGCCCCTCAGTCCTTGGTGATCCTACACATCTCCAGCCCAGGTCCCACTCATCCCAAGGGTGGCGCCTGGAGGTGAGGGAGGACATTTAATGGGACTTCCCTCCGGCCCCTGAAGGGTGCACCTGGACGAGAGACTCAAGAGCAGCCTTTAAACCCCAGTGAGCAGGAGGCAAGCAGACACCCACTCAGCGTTCTGTGAAAGGCAAATCGCACTGCTGTCACAGTCTGAGACCCTTTCATTACAGTTCAAGGGCAAAAGTAACATCACTTCAGAGTCAGAGGGGAGGAAAATATCCCGGCAAGATCGTTGGAGCACCGACACCCACTTTATAGTCAGAGAGACACCAGGCTAACACTGCTGCTGGTGTCACAGCGGAAGAGTAGCCATGCCATCTCAGGGCACAGGACAACAGCTCTATCCTACGCAGAGGGCAGGCTAACGCCCCTCTTACAGACAGAACGCTGGACAACGGGTTGTTTAAGGAAGCAGGCAGGACAATCCCGTGTCTTAAAGGGGGCAGAGTAACAGCCTCTGTTGTGGGCAGAGGGCAGGACAGCACCCCCTGACTATGCCTGGAGAGTAGGGGAACCCATCTAACCCAGGTAGAGGCATGGCCACAGCCTGTGTCAGAGGCACAGGGCCTGACACTACCTCCTGCAACAGGTGGAAGACAGAACAAACACTCCTGCCCAAGCACCCAGGTGCAGGTGGCAGATGGGCAGCATTTTGTTACAGGCAGGAGGCAGGGAGCTTGTCACAAGCAGCAAGCAGGGCAGCAGTCTTCCTTTCTCCTAGGGCCCAGCTGAGGGTGGCTGAGGGACTGGTCACCAGTGTTACGAGGAACCCTAAGTGGCCTCTATCGGGCCCAAGAGCTGGGTCTTGACCCTGCCAGTGGGGAGGAAGGCATACATGTGTTACCACCTACCGAAGCTGCACTGAGGGAGGGGTTGGGGGAGGGGAACCCACAAAACATTGTTGGGGTTTGTGAGGTGGAAGCTGATGCTTATGCACCTCAGCTGCAGAGAGAAGGGGGAGACAGGAAATGGGTGGGGGGAAGAGGAAGCCTGAGTTGGAAAGTCAGACAAAGAGGGTAACACAGAAACAAAAGCTGAGAAATACAAAGTTAAAAAAAAAAACCTCACTGGGCCCCAGCTCCCCTTGCTATGAACCTGAGCACTTCACAGACCTTCGATGGGCCTCAGCACAACAGCAAATACACCACCGAAGAGAGTAATAATGCACACCACAGAGTGCTTATTTATTGAGGGCTACTGTGTATTATCTCACTTAAGACGTGTCCAACTACTTGTGAAGTGAGAATTAGCACTTCCATTTTTTTTTTTTTTTGTCTTTTTTAGGGCTGCACCCTCAGCATATGAAAGTTCCCAGGCTAGGGGTCGAATCGGAGCTACAGCTGCTGGCCTACCCCATAGCTCACGGCAATGCCAGATCTTTAACCCACTGAGCAAGGCCAGGGATCAAACCCACACCTTCATGCGTACTAGTCGGGTTTGTTAACCACTGAACTACAACGGGAACTCCCACCTCCATTTTTTTTTTTTTTTTGGTTGTACCTGCAGCAGTTAGAAGATGTACCACAGCGGGGACCTGAGCTGCTGCACTGACATTACGGGATCCTTAACCCACTGTGCCACAAGGGAACTCCAGCATTTCTATTTTAGAGATAAAGAAACAGATGCTGGTTAAGGGACCTCCTCAAAATCTAACAGCAATCGATGGTGGGAGTTCCCTTGTGGCAAAGCAGGTTAAGGATCTGATATTGTTACCGCAGGAGCCCTGGTCCCTGCTGTGGTTCAGGTTCCATACCTGACCGAAGAACATCCACATGTCCCAGGTGAGATAAAAAAAAAAAAAAAAAAAAAAACAAGGAGAAGAAGAGAGAAAACAAAAGAAATCAGTGGTGGAGCTGGCACGGACAGCTGCCAGGTCCTTCTGTTTTTCAGCTGCCAGTCTACCTAAGTCACCTTTCATGGGGTGATTTAGAATTTTAATTTCTTTCCAGTTCTGATCTTGATAAGATGGAGAGAGAGAGGTGGAGTTGGGGGAGAGATGGGGCCCCATTAGTCCATCTCTGCCACCAAGGCCGGCCTTCTCTCCTGCAGTAAAATCCTTGGTCCCGGGAAGAAGGGACATAGAGTGACCTTGGGCCTGAATAAATGACTGCAGAGACCTTGATGGGAAGCAGAGGTTTATTGAGGAGCCTAGGGTGGGGGTGTCTGTGAGCTCCTCCCCTTCCTCCCACCCCACCCCCATCTGCAGCAGCAGGAGCAACAGGATGCTGGGGCTTTATGCTCCCAGAGAACGAGTGACCCTCCCAGCTCTCTCTTCGCCCTTTCCAGGTGCTAGCTCCTCTGGGACACCCCTCCCTTTCTTTTCCCACATGGGCTGGGGAAGAAGTAGCAGGTGCCCCTCAGCAGAGGGTGAAGCGCCGGGCGCTGATGTTCATGCGCGTGAGGCCCAGGTGCCGCAGTGGCGGGGCCAGGGCCAAGCCGGCCCCGGGCTCCAGCTCCAGCTCCAGCTCCAGTTCGGCCTCGTTCAGCAGCTCCTGGTGCAGGTGACAGGCTTGGTCAACCTTCAGCCGGTGCAGCTGGGCCCGCAGTCTCAGCAGCTGCCCTGCCAGCTGCCGGTCCTGTGTCTGCATCTCCCGCTGCGGCCGAGAGGGGGCGTGAGCTCGCTGACCGCCATTCTTCCCTTCCCGTCAACATCCTGGGTCATTGCACTGACTGTGTACTCCCCACCCCGCCTCACACCTCAGCTTGCTTCATCACATCGCTCAGATCTTGCTCTAAAACCCAGCTAAGGAAACTTTATTACACAAATACAGGTGCCCCCGAGGCCCAATCCTAGATCAACTAAGTAGAATCTTGAATTTGGAGGCTGGACATTTTTGTATTTGCATATATTGGGTTAAGAGCCACCTATTCAACGCTCACCTCCTCTGTCTAAAGCATGGTCAGTGTCTCCTTTGTATCTTTGGGCACAGCAATTCCCAGGGTATGGGAGGCCATGCCTTCCCCTGCATAACTGGTGGCCCCCAAAGGCAGGGCTCTGTCCTCTGAGCCACAGGAACACAAAGTGAGTAGATTGGATGGACTCCATCTTCAGCAAGCCACAAGAGTGTGCAGTTGCCGGAGACAGGGTCCGTCCTCAACCCCTCCCCACACCCAGGATCTTGGGCCCTAAGGAAGACGGCCCCCGAGGCCCTCTATAGGTTGCCCACCCCACCAGACTCACCAGTTCCCGCCGGAGCCACTCAAGAGCAGATTCCATTGAGTCAAAGCCACAGATGGCCCCAGGTCCCCCCGGTCCGGGTCTGGCTTGGGCCTTGCGCCAGGTCTGGCTCTGGACCCGGGCAGTCCACTCCAGATATGAAGGCCGTCGTGTCTGCAGCTGCAGCTTGGCTGTCAGCGCCTTTACAGAGTCCAGGCTCTCTTCTTCTTCATCCTCCTCATCTTCTTCACCTACTGCCTGGAATTTCAGTGGCCCCAGGGACATGGTTGGGAGTGAATGACAGGCAGGGCTGCAGCTCTGGGATTAGGGAAAGCCTGGCAATATCGCCCAGTAAGAGGTGACAGAAGCTGATGGTGAAAGAGATGTGCCAGGGAGCGTGGGATGGTGAATGTCCAAGGTGGGTCAGGGAGGCTTGAATGTATCAGAGTCAGTAAGGAGTTGGGTGTGGGAGGCGAGTGTGAAAAGGCTGGGATTTTCCTGGACTGCTAACCCGGGAGCCACGTGATGCCCATCCGGGTGGGGGCCGGAGGAGCCCTGCTCCTCTGGCCCCTTGGATAAAATTTATTGTCTTTGCCCAGAAGGAGACACCCTGTTCCCAGAAAGGAAGTTGCTCCAGGATAAGAAAAGCATCATCCACACCAGTCTTGGCCCTTTTCCCAAGACCCAGACTAAGAGAATGGGGAGGGGATAGGAGGCTGATAAACTGCACCCTGTTCCCACTCATGACACTGGCCCTTCGGGAAGAGGATAGTGTCTAGATACTGGTTAGGGAGTCAGGAGACCTGGGTTCTGGTATTGGCTCTGTGGGACTTTGGACAAGTCACTGGCCCTTATTGAGACGGATCAATTATTTCAAGCTCTATTCTAAAAAATGTTAGGTTCCCTCAGAAATCCCTCAAGGATGATGTGCGGGGATAAGTGCAGTGTTGGGCTCCAGGATCTTCCTCTCCCTGTCCCTCCCAGGGCGTCAACCAGAGAAGTTCCCTTTTTAAAACTTTGTGTTGCAATATAACACACGCAGAGAAAAACTTACATGTCAGAAGTACATGGCTTAATGAATTCTCCCAAACTGATCACACTTATGTAGGCAGTACCCAGATGAAGCAAAGAAATATTACCAGCATCCAGGAAGCCTCCTTTGTGCTCCTGGCCTATCACAACTCTTCTAAGGGTAATGTAACCAAAACGTATGGCTTGCTCATGTGCCCTCAATGCAAAAAGCCAAGATCTGACTTTGCAGCAAAGTAAGGGTTTATTGCAACAGGTCAAACAAAGGAGTGGGAAACAAGCCCCAAAGCCACTCCAATGTGGTCTTTGAGTGTTAGGTTTTTGCTTTTTTTTTTTTTTTTTAAGGGGAAGGACAAAGAGGCTGGGATTAATCATCATTTTGTGATGTTTCTATTTCTGTGACATTTCTTCATTTCCTTTTTTTTTTGTCTTTTTAGGGCCACTCCTGCAGCATATGGAAGTTTCCATGCTAGGGGTCGAATCAGAGTTGCAGCTGCTGGCCTATGCCACAGCGATAGCAGTGCCAGATCTGAGCTGTGTCTTTGACCTACACCAGAGCTCGCAGCAATACCGGATCCTTAACTCACAGAGGCCAGGGATCGAATCTGTGTCCCCATACTAGCTGGGTTCATTACCACTGAACTACAATGGGAACTTCTCTGTGACATTTCCTTTTTTTTTTTTTTTGAATTTTATTACAATTACAGGTGTACAAAAATCATTGCAAGTCAATTTGATAGCATTTGAGTCCCAAGCCCTCAGTGCATCCCCCCACCCCCCAGATTGTCTTGTTTGAAAAACCAAAGGTTTTCCAAGGTCTGTGAGTCATTGTCTCTGCTGCAAAGAAGTTCATTGTGTCTTTTTAGTTTCCACATGTAAGCGGTAGCACTGGGTGTTGCTGTCTAATTGTCTGACTGGTTTCACTTCGCATGATAATTCCTAGGTCTATCCATGTTGCTATAAAAGTTGTTATTTCGTTCCTTTTAATGGCTGAGTAATATTCCATTGTGTGTATATACCATATCTTCCCTATCCACTCCTCTGTCATCTGTGACATTTCTTAATTGTAATTTCAGGAGTCAGGATGTCTCTGGTTTAAGATTATCTGGCTAGGGGGGTCCATGGCTGGCAGCTAATGAGCTGTTACCTCAATTTGCCCTGGAGATACAACTGGAGTTTGTCTGTTAAAGATGATATCTAGAATAGCAATTTTAGTACATTAATGATGTTATTGACAACAGCAATTTTAGTCATCTCACTCTGGTTGCTTATTCAGTTAGCACAAGATTAAGGTCAGAGGGGACAAAAGGGGGATTAAAGTTTGGTTAGAGAGAATCATAAACTCAGTAAGAGAACTTGGTTTTATTTTGATGGAACATGATGGAGGATAATGTGAGAAAAAGAACGTATATATATATGTATGACTGAGTCACTGTGCTATACAGCAGAAATTGACAGAACATTGTAAATCAACTATAATAGAAAAAATAAAAATATATTTTAAAAAAGAAATGCAAGAAAAAAACAGAGAGAGAGAGAACTTGGTTTTAGGAGGCCTTGGTTTCAGTAATAATACCCTAATTTCTGACAGCATAGATTAGTTCTGCCTTTTTGTATACTTTCCAGTGTTTCTCAGACTTTAGCATGGATCGGAATTGCCTGGAAAGCTTGTTTAAACAGATTGCTGGGTCCCATTCCCAGAGCTTCAGATACAGCATGTGTCAGGTAGGGGCTGGTAATTTGCATTTCTGAGAAATTCCCACCCCAGCTGATTTCGGCTGTTCTGGAATTTTACAATTTGTACTCTTTTATGTCTGGTTCCTTTCACAGAGCAGTTCCAACTTTATGTTTATATTATGGGGGTCCACCTATGATTTCATTATTTAAAAGAAGAGTTTTGCACACACACAAAAGCCTGGAATCTAGTAGACCAGAAGGCTCTTTAAAGGCAGGGATACATCTTACTCTTCTCAGTAATCAGCCCCTAACACAGTGTAGGCATCAGTGTTAAAGAAATAAAAGAATGCTTGGATGGATGGGTCTTCCAGCTTAAGCGCGTCTCTTCCCAGACTGAAAACCCTGTGAACAGAACCTTCCTCCACCATCCTTGTGTCCCAGCACCCAATGTAAGGCCCAGCTCAGTGTATAGTCAATTCAGGTTTGGTCAAAGGATGGAGAGACGAGGGGTGGGGCTTCTCTGACAGAAGCGGCCCCCATAGAGGGCGCCCTCAGGCAGGGACTTCCAGCTGTGGTGGGGGAGGGGCGCCAGCTACACAGCTGCTTGTGTTTAAGGTGGACCAAGGGATTTCCCCCACCCTGCCCCAGACGAAGGGGGAGGTTGCAGATGGCTCCCAGTTTCACATCTACCTTTTCTAAGGTATTTTTCTTTATTTTTTAAATCAGTGGGAGTGCCAGCAACCCAGAATTAAAAACAACAGCAACACAAAAAATGAGTGCCTCCTGCAACTCAGGCACGAGGTAAAGGGCTTTACCAAGATTATTCTCCCCATTTCACAGATGATGAAATTGAGGTTTCCTTAACAGTTGCTACTAGCTCCAGGGTCTTACTAAGAAAGTGTTGGCAACAGGAAGGAGGGAAATTCCTGTGACGCTGTGCGATTTCTTCCTCCAAGGGGCCTCCTTAACAGCTGTCCTGCCGGCGTCGCCAGCTGCCCAGCCAGTTCCTGTCCCTTTCGGAGCCCGCGCTCACCCGCCTGACGCTCCTAAGAGTCTATCCTTCTGTCGGGCCCCAGGCCCACCACTGGAGGAATGGAGTTCTCAGAGCTGATACGTACCGGCCAGGCCCAAGCCGAGCTCTTGCGGGGCCCGGAGGTGCCCCCGCTGCGCGGCACGCTTTGCGTCACCGGCCACCACCTGCTGCTGTCGCCAGGGGCCCAGGCGACTCCGGATCTGTGGCTGCTGCTGTTGCGAAGTGTCGACTCCATCGAGAAGCGGTGAGAGACGTGGCAGCGACGTCCGGGTAGTTGGGGAGCGCGCGGCTCCGCAGCGAGAGAGGGAAGGGCAAGCGCAGTTGGAGCTGGTGCGCCCCTGCATAACGATCCTACGAGACTCCCTTCTCCTCCCCTGGTCGGGGGCGGGGGACGTTAAACCTAAGCCCGTACATCTCCAGGGTCGCGGGTGACTCCGGCACCATCACGCTGCGCTGTAAGGACCTGCGAGTGTTGCAGCTAGACATAGAGGGCGTGGAGGCGACGATGGACATCGCCCGCTCCATCGAGGTCCGCCAAGGGTGCACCGGAGGCCCTTAAGCTACCCTATCCCGTAACGAGGGGAGTCAACAGGGGTTATTGCTCAAGGGGACTCAGCCTCCAGTGTTATTCTGGAGCAAAGCTAATGGCAAAGGGATGCATGGTGGTCTGGAGTACATGGAGAAGGGAGAGCTGCCGAGCAGAGGGCTGGATTCCGACCTTTCTTGCCTTCCTTCCCAGGCGCTGTCCTCCCTGGAATCAGTCATCACCTCCTTTCCATTCTTTTACCGTCCCAAGAGCTTGAGATTGGGCGACGCCTGGCACTGCCACCCGCCCGAAAGCTACTACAAGAGGGTAGCTCGCGAGGTGGGCAGGGTCGTGAGGGCCTGGGAATGTGGAAGAGCCGGACCCGGAAGGGGCGCAGGGACAGGGCACTCGCTGGGTGCCCTAGACCTGATCTTCACTCCTCCTTGTGCCACAGACCAATGCGTGGCGGCTGAGCGAGGCGAACGAGGACTTCAACTTGTGCCCCAGTTACCCCCGCGCTGTGATCGTGCCTCGCGCGGTGAACGACGATGTCCTGGCGCGTAGCGCCCGCTTCCGCCAGGGAGGACGCTTCCCGGTTCTCAGCTACTACCACGCTCCCAGCGGAACCGTGAGCCCCGCCCTCCCCAGAGCCCGCCGCTGGGACCCTCTGCCTCCCTCCTTGGGTCTTCTCTGCAATGGTCTGGCCAATTCGTTGCTCGGCTGTTGCCCGGCGGCTGCTGCCGGCTCCGGCTCTAATATGGAGCTGCGCCCCTCGGCTCCATCCTGCTTTCACCGACGCTGACCCCGCCCCTCTCTCCAGTTTTCGGAGTCTCGCCTATGTCCGGCCCAGCCTTTGGCTGGTTTGGGCCCGCAGAAGCCTCGTCCCTCCTTTGTCAACCATGACCCGCCCACGGTCTATTCATCAGGTCCCTACCCACTCCGGTCACAAGTCACCCAGACCTGGGTCCGACGCCCGTAGGGCTCCTGTGCCCCTTCCGGCTCTAGCTCTGCTCCAGTGTGTAGCCCTGGCCTAGGGACCCTATGAGCGAAGTCCCTGAACCAGGGCTAGGTGGGTACGGCTTCCGGAGCCGAGTCCCTATCCGCAGGCGCTGCTACGTTCCAGCCAGCCCCTAACTGGACCGCAGAAGCGGCGTTGCGCCGAGGATGAGGAGCTGCTGCGAGCCGTGCTGGCGGGGGCTCGCCCTGGGGCCCGGGGTTTCATCGTGGACACTCGCTCCGTCCAGGCTGCCAAACAGGCCCGCATGACTGGCGGCGGCACCGAGTCCAAGGCTGCCTACCTGGGCTGGAAACGGCTGCACCGACCCCTGGAGAGGTAAGAAACCTTCCCACCGTCTCCCCAAGGCTCTCTCCTGCAGGACTCTTCGTGGATGGAGGGGGGTGGTGTCTTCCAGGAACCCTGAGGACTGACTGTTAGGTCTCTCCTGAAAAGCATCCTGCCAAATGCACATCCCACTGACAGAGCCTGTGCCTCGGTAGGCACAGCAACTCTGCCTGGAAAAAAAGGTACCCCTTTAAACTAAAATTTGGAGTTCCCGTCGTGGCTCAGTGGTTAACGAATCCGACTAGGAACCATGAGGTTGCGGGTTCAATCCCTGTCCTCACTCAGTGGGTTAAGGATCCGGCATTGCCGTGAGCTGTGGTGTAGGTTGCAGACGTGGCTCGGATCCCGCGTTGCTGTGGCTGTGGTGTAGGCCGGCAGCTACAGCTCCTGTTAGACCCCTAGCTTGGGAACCTCCATATGCCGCGGGTGCAGCCCTAGATAAGGCAAAAAGACAAAAAGTAAATTAAAAAATAAAAATAAACAAAAACTAAAATTTGTCTTCCAGGAACAACCTCACCACACAAACACATACCCCTCCGCACTGGTCCCGGCCCTGCCCTGAAGGCTCTGCCCGCACAGCTGTCATCTGTTCCCTCTGTGTCCAGGTGCTGGTAGCACCAAGAGGAGGTCCTGAGGCAGTTTTTGTGCTTTGAGGAGAGTGGACTCTTCCCTTATCCAGAATATGAAACTCTGTTTATTCATTTATTCAGCCCACATTGACCCAGCACAGAGGATGAGATGGTGGCCAGCCCAAATGTGGCTGGAAGATCAGCAGTAAACGGGCAGTTGGAATTCAGTGTGATGAGTAGCACAGAGAAGGCACCCGTCTCTTAGGTCATCCAAAGAAAGTTTCCCTGAGAATAGGACGCTTTAGCTGAGACCCGAGAGGAGGACGCTCCAGGTCGAAGGCACTGCAGGGTGTGCAGGGGCAGGGAGACCAGTCATCTGTCCTGTTTTGGAACTGCGTGTACTTCAGTTGGTGGGAGTGTGGAGTGTGAAGTGGAGGCAGAGAGAGATAGAAGGAGGTAGCGAGGCTAAAGGGGTGACAGGGCTCAGAGCAAAGGTCTTATACTCCATGATTATGAACTTTGATTTTACCCTAAAGGCAGAGGGGAGCCACTGAAGGCTTGCTTTCTTTTTATTTATTTATTTATCTATCTATTTATTTTTGTCTTTTCAGGGACGCACCCACGGCATACGGAGGTTCCCAGGCTAGGGGTCTAATAGGAGCTATAGCCGCCAACCGATGCCACAGCCACAGCAGTGGGGATCCAAGCTGCGTCTGTGACCTACACCACAGCTCACAGCAATGCCCCATCCTTAACCCACTGAGAGATGCCAGGGATCAAAGCCGCAACCTCATGGTTCCTAGTCGGATTTGTTAACCACTGAGCCTCAACAGGAACTCCAAGCTGAGCCACTGAAGCCTTTCAAACAAGGCTGTCAAAGTCTCAGATTTTCTGGCAGGTTACTGGTGACCTAGAGCAGAACGGTTCCTGGGAAGTGGGAGCTCAGAATCCCAAGAGCATCGCGTTTTCTGGCCAGGGATGACTGTGGCCTTCCCATCAGACTGGGGTGCTTCAAGGCTACTGTGGCACCTTCATCAAATTGGGGGTTTCCCAGGGCATCATCTGTTTCTCCAGAGGGCTAGGTGAACCCTCCGCAGGTATGCTCTTGCCCCCCCAATAGACTAGGTCTCCCCAAAGAGTCTTGGGCTCCTCTACCAGACTGGGGAAGCCTCGAGACCGGGGAATCATTTCCATCTAATTAGGTGGGCTCCCCAAAGGGCCCTGTGTCACTCTCATCACATGGGCTCCTCTGAGGGTTCTATCTGTCCGTCCTGGATCTGGAGCACTTGCTCCCAGGCTGTGCTCACTGGAGCTAGGGCTGGAAGAGGGATAACCAGACTCCCACTCGTGCAGGGGGCGGCCCCTACAGGAGAGCTTCGTGCGCCTGGTGGAGGCCTGTGGGGACCTGGAGCAGAGCATGGACCGCTGGCTTAGTCGACTAGAGGGCTGCCGCTGGCTGTCACATGTGAAGGAGACACTGAGCACCGCCTGCCTAGCTGCCGAAGGCATGGAGCAGTAAGGCCTCTACCCTACAAAACAGAACAGGGCAGGGTGGGCATAATGCCTAGGCACAAAACCATGTCTCATTAAGCAAATGCAGCCTTCAAATGGGGGCATTCAATTCCTGGCCTGGCCACCCCAGGCAGGGAAAGACTGGCCAACTTTTGACAAACCCTGGGCCCACAGGGAAGGGGCCTGCATCCTGGTGCACGGGACTGAAGGCACGGATAGCACCCTGCTCGTGACTTCACTAGCCCAAATCATCCTAGACCCTTTGAGCCGGACCATGGCTGGATTCCAGGAACTGATAGAGCGGGAGTGGATCCAGGTGAGTGGTGGCCCAGCCCAGCCCTATCCCTCCATCCAGAATCCCTGCTTCCTCTTGCCCATTGCTCTGTCCCCTCCCCAGGCTGGCCACCCCTTCCAGCTGCGCTGTGCCCACTCGGCCTTCTCCCACACCCGCCCCAAGCACGAGGCACCCACCTTTCTCCTCTTCCTGGACTGCGTGTGGCAGCTGAGCCGCCAGTTCCCGCTGTCGCTGGAGTTTGGGGAGGGGATGCTGTTGGCGCTGTTTGATCACGCCTATGCCTCCCCTTTCGGCACTTTCCTCTGCAACAGCGAAAAGGAGAGGTGAGCTAAGGGGGCAGACCCAGGACCAGGGCGGGTACCTGCCACTGAGGCATCCTACTTCCTTAGAAAGACATCATTCCTTTCTTTCCTCTTTTAGAAAAACTGAGTGTCTTCTTTTCTCCTACCTCCAGATCTCATACTTCCCCTTAACTTCTGCAAAGCCAGAAATGGTTGGGTCCAAGGCCAGTCCTTCAGATCTAACCACTTTGTCCATAGCCACGAAGAAGTACACTCCTAGCTCAGAAACGAGGACTCAAGGGGAAAGTTGCTGCTAAAACCATTTCTGGGGCTCTCTCTCCCACACTGTAGACTTGATTCTAGTGAAACAATAGGTTAGAGGTTGAAAGCTGAGTCTACTTGTTTGGGCTCAAATTCTGGCTCCACCACTCACCTGCTAGGTGATCAAAAACAACCTTGGAGTCTGTTTCACCAATAGCAAGGAAAGGATGATAACAGTCACCATTATTTAGGGGTGAGCTGTGTGTGTGTGTGAAGATTAGCCCAGTGAAAGTGCTTAGCACAAGTGCCCACCGCACAGTGGGCACACAAGCAGTAGTTATTTTTATTATTTGGTTGCCTTGTTGTATGTGCTCCCAGTGAGCTCCCATTAGCCATCTTTGTCTCATCAGACTGAGATGAGGGGCGGAGGGTTCACACCTAAGAAAGTGGAAATCATATTTAGTTACCTTTCGTTGCCCAGGGGCCTCCTCCCCACCGTGTTGTTTTCACTAACTCCGCTTATCATCCAGGTTAGAAACTTGTTTTTTTACTTCCCTCTCCCCCATTCTTCCTCTTTAGCTTTTCCCTTAAGAAATTTTTAGCTTAGGGGGTTTCCGTCGTGGCTCAGCAGAAACAAATCTAACATCCATGAGGATGCAGGGTCGATCCCTGGCCTTGCTCAGTGGATTAAGGATCCGACATTGCCATGAACTGTGGTGTAGGTCGCAGACGCAGCGTGGATCTGGCATTGCTGTGGCTGTGGCATAAGACAACACAAGCTCCAAGTCAACCCCTAGCCCGGGAACTTCCATATGCTGCAAGTGTGGCCCTAAAAAGCCAAAAGAAAAAAAAAATCCTCTCCTACGAACCTAATCCACTTTCCTTTCCACGTGGACCATTGGGACAGCTTCCTCACTGCTCTTACCTCCATCTTTACCCTTAAAAAGGAAAGAAGTTCCCATCGTGGCTCACTGGTTAACGAATCCGACTAGGAACCATGAGGTTGCGGGTTCGATCCCTGGCCTTGCTCTGTGGGTTAACGATCCGGCGTTGCCGTGAACTGTGGTGTAGGTTGCAGACGTGGCTCGGATCCTGCGTTGCTGTGGCTGTGGTGTAGGCCGGTGGCTACAGCTCCAATTAGACCCCTAGCCTGGGAACCTCCACATGCTGTAGGTGCGGCCCTAAAATGACAAAAGGCAAAAAAAAAAAAAAAGAAAAGAAAGAAAAGAAAATTCATCAGTTTGGTGATCACTTTGGACTGAATGTGGTCCCAATGGTTACATCAAACTCTCACTTTTTTTTTTTGCTTTCTGGGGCCACACATGCAGCATATGGAAGTTCCCAGGCTAGGGGTCGAATCAGAGCTACAGCAGCTGGTCACAACCACAGCCACGCCAGATCCAAGCCACATCTGCGAACTACACCGCAGCTCATTGCCACATCAGATCTTTAATCCACTGAGCCAGGCCAGGGACCAAACCTGTATCCTCATGGATACTGGCTGGGTTTGTTACTGCTGAGTCACAATGGGAACTCCTTTCCCCCTTTCTTGTTTTTGTTCATGTGGTCCTATCTCCTAGGTCTTCCCATGTTTTTGAACAGCTGGTGAACTTCTGCTGATAGACCCACTGGCCCATTCCTCTTCTTTTTATTGATTTTTAGGGATGCACTTGCGGCATATGGAAGTTCCCAGGTTAGGGGTCCAATCAGAGCTACAGCTGCCAGCCTACACCACAGCCACACGGGATCTGAGCCACTTCTACAACCTACACCACGGTTCACAGCAATGCCGGATCCTTAATCCACTGAGTGAGACCAGGGATTGAACCCGTATCCTCATGGATAGTAGTTGGATTCATTACCACTGAGCCACAATGGGAACTCCAAATGGCACATTTTTTTTTGTCTTTTTGCCTTATCTAGGACCACACCCACGGCATATGGAGGTTCCCAGGCTAGAGGTCTAACAGGAGCTGTAGCCGCCAGCCTACACCAGAGCCACAGCAACGTGGGATCCGAGCCGTGTCTGCAACGTACACCACAGCTCACGGCAACGCCGGATCCTTAACCCACTGAGCAAGGCCAGGGATCGAACTCACAACCTCACGGTTCTTAGTCGGATTCGTTAACCACTGAGCCACGAAGGGAACTCCCAAAAATGGCACATTCTTTTTTTTGTTGTTGTTGTCTTTTTGCCTTTTATCTAGAGCCGCACCCGCAGCATATGGAGGTTCCCAGGCCAGGGGTCTAACAGGAGCTGTAGCTGCCGGCCTTCGCCACAGCCACAGCAACGCGGGATCCGAGCTGCATCTGCAACCTACACCACAGCTCACGGCAACGCCGGCTCCTTAACCCACTAAGCAAGGCCAGGCATTCAACCCGCAACCTCATGGTTCTTAGTCGGATTCGTTAACCACTGAGCCACGAAGGGAACTCCAAAAATGGCACATTCTTAATGAGGCTTCCGGATCTTTCAGGCAAAGCTCAGCAGAATTCCTTAAGAACTAGAATTCTGTCTTGTTCCTACTTTACCATAGTGCCCAGTTCAGGATCCGGCTGGCAGTAACATCTGCAGGAGGTTTTCACTGCCCTGGGGGAGCTGTCACCCTGCTAACCAGGGCCCCAGAATCCCAAAGGACATAGCTGAGTCTGGAAGCATTCTCTCTCACTCCCTCCAGATGCCTGTGTGAAGTGAGAACTCGAACACACTCCTTGTGGTCTGGGCTTAATCAGCCAAAAGAGCAACGGAAACTCCGGAACCCACTCTATGTCCCCAACCCCTCGGCCATCTGGCCGTCTGTGGAGCCCCAGAGCCTGCGACTGTGGCAAGGTGACTCCCACCCCTCCTCCTCCTCTTGGGGAGTTCTCCCCTCTGCTCAGCTTCCTTACCTGCCCTCCTCCTCCTCAGGCCTGTTTCTGCGCTGGACCCGTCCGCCTGAGCCTTCAGAAGTAGCATGGGAGAAGGTGTGGCAAATAGTGACAGATCAGGAGAAGGCAGAAGGCTCTCCGCCAACAGTTTCAGCCTCTGAGTCCCAACCCTAAGCGCTGGTTCCTTGGATAGTGCTTGAGATGTTCCTGAACCTTTTCCAGGCCCCTCAGGACCTTTGGACCTTGGACGAGAGTACCTGCAACCCAGACTAGCCCATAATACTGAAGTGCCAGGTTTGAATTGTCCCAAGTGCAGGGAGAAGGTCCAAATAATAAAGGTATCCATGACTGGTATCAGCTTGCTGGGGTGTCACTGAGAAAGGAGAGTGATGAAACAGGCCCTATAAGATATCTGACCAGAAACCATTTATTTCCAAACTAATTTATTTCTCAGAGTCCAAAACCTCTTGTGACCCTAGGCCAGATGGAGATCCAGCTTCTTAAGCCTCAAACTCAAATTCAAAGTACTGCGGGTCGAAGTAGTGGATGCGGACATAACCATCTTCCCCACCGCTGCTGTAGCTGGAAAGAGACAGCCAGGGCCCAGTGAGATGCCTGCCCTGCGGGGGGCAGGCCTGGGGGTGGTGGCTGGGGCATGGGAAAGGGGCAGAGGTGGGCAGACCAGGGCTGAGCTCAGCGCCCTTCACCAGGTTCTACCTTTTGCCATCAGGATGGAAGGCAACGCTGTTGATAGGTCCGAAGTGACCCTTGACTCTTCCAAATTCTTCTTCAAAGGCCAAGTGGAAGAACCTGGAGGGGGGTGGGGCGGGTGGGAAGAGACAATTCATTCTTCATCTCCCTTTCACAACATGTCGGCCGTGGTGGGGAGTTTCTGTTGTGGCGCAGCAGAAACGAATCCAACTAGGAATCATGAGGTTGCAGGTTCGATCCTTGGCCTCACTCAGTGGGTTAAGGATCAGGCGTTGCTGTGGTGTAGGTTGCAGACGTGGCTCCGATTGCACGTTGCTGTGGCTGTGGTGTAGGCCGGCAGCTGTAGCTCTGATTAGACCCCTAGCCTGGGAGCTTCCATATGCCAAGGGTGTGGCCCTCAAAAGCCAAATAAATAAATAAATAAACAAACCACGTTGGAGGGGAGTCCCTGCTGTGGCACAGTGGGATTGGCAGCATCTCTGCAGCGCCAGGACACAGGTTCCATCCCTGGTCCTGCATAGTTGGTTAAAGGATCCAGCGTTGCCACAGCTGAGACATAGGTCACAACTATAGCTCTGATCTGGTCCCTGGGGCTTGGCAACTCCCTATGCTGTGGGGCAGCCAAAAAAGAAAAACAAAACAAACGAACAAAACCCATGTTGGATATACCACTCCCCAAACACAAACTATAAAGTGAGGAAACTAGGATAAAGAGAAATGTTTGTTGGGTCCCCCTGTGGCTCAACAGGTGAAGGATCTAGTGTTGTCGCTGCTGTGGCACAGGTTTGATCTCTGGCCTGGGAGCTTCCACATGCCATGGCTGCAGCCAAAAAAAGGGGAAATGACCTGTCATGGCTCAGTGGTTAACAAATCCGACTAGGAACCATGGGGTTGAGGGTTCAATCCCTGGCCTCACTCAGTACGTTAAGGATCTGGTGTTGCCGTGAGCTGTGGTGTAGGTTGCAGATGTGGCTTGGATCCCGCGTTGATGTGGCTGTGTGTAGGCCGGCGGCTACAGCTCTGATTAGACCCCTAGCCTGGGAACCTCCTAGAAAAGACAAATAAATGAATGAATAAATAAATAAATAAATACATACGTACATACGTACATACATACATACATACAAAACTAGAGGAAGACTGGACCCAGACGTCTTCCTTACTATGTGCTGGCAGTGCTGTAAAAGCTTAGCAATTATCAAGTCATTTATTTAATGTGCACAGTTTTATGAGGTAAGTATATTGTCACTGTCCCCTTTATACAGTCAAGGGTAATTGGGCACAGAGAACGACAATGATATGTGGGGCTTAAGAGCGAGCCTGAGAATGCTTGGTCTTAACTGCTATACTACACACTTTTCACTGGAGGGCTTCACTCCCTAGCAGCTGATGAACTGAAGGAAGTCTTCTCAGTTATATGGTTTGTGTCCATCATGAAAGACACTTCATAGGGAAGATACGGTACGTACACACAATGGAATATTACTCAGCCATTAAAAGGAACGAAATAACAACATTTATAGCAAAATGGATGGACCTAGAAATTATCATGCGAAGTGAAACCAGTCAGACAATTAGATAGCAACACCCAATGCCACCGCTTACATGTGGAAACTAAAAAGACACAATGAACTTCTTTGCAGAACAGACAATGACTCACAGACTTTGGAAAACCTTTGGTTTTTCTTTTTCTTTATTTTTTTTTTTTTTTGCTTCTTAGGGCTGCACCTGAGGCATATGGAGGTTCCAGGGTCTAATCAGAGCTACAGCTGCTGGCCTACACCACAGCCACAGCAACGTCAGATCTGAGTCGTGTCTGCAACCTACACCACAGCTCATGGCAACACCAGATCCTTAACCCACTGAGCGAGGCCAGGGATCGAACCTGCATCCTCAGGATGCTACTCAGACTTGTTTCTGCTGAGCCACGACAGGAACTCCTGGTTTTTCAAATAAGACTATCTGGGGGGTGGGGGGATGCACTGAGGGTTTGGGACACAAATGCTATCAAATTGAGTTGTGATGATTTTTGTACGCCTATAATTGAAATAAAATTCATTAAGAGAAAAAAAAAAGATACTTCATGACATTTGAGTTTGGCAGAGCCCCTTCCCCCTTTACCTGGCCTCGAACTTGCCAATCCTGGTGGAGGTAGTGGTTACATCCATGGCTTCCTGACCACCGCCCAGCACCACCTGAAGGGAAGAAAAAACTCTAGAGAGGCCCAAAGGGCAGGCAGCTCCATGTTCTGTTTTCCCTCTCACCTCATGAGCCTTTGATGTCTCCCACATCAGACTGGGAGACACATTTACGATAAGGAACAAAGAGATCCTTCAGCCACCTCCTGCCCTGTGCCCTGGGCTTTCCCAGTCACTCAGTGTTTTGCTGCTCCGGGAATCTCCTCTCTGCCTGACACTATTTCGCCTCAGAGTTCCTTTCCTAATTGGTGGACAAACACCTAAATCCTGGAAGCACCCTGAAGCGGCAGGAAGCTGGGCTGGCGTGGGGTCCCCTTACGTGGTCATAGTTGGGAGAGAGGGCAGCTGAGTTGACGGGACGTTCTGTGCGGAAGGTCTTCTGGTGTTCAAGGGTTGTGGAGTCAAAGAGCTAGAGAGAGAGGCGGGGGAGAAATCCGTAAGAGGAACCTTCCTGGGGGAAGATGGCAAGTGGAGAGCCATGCAGGAGTGGGCAGCCCCACTGGGCCCCTTGCCCAGGCTCACCTTGGCTGTGTTATCCTTGGATGCAGTGACAAACATGGTCATGTCCCTGGATAACTGGATGTCATTGATCTGCCGGGAGTGCTCCTTGACATTCACCAACACCTCTCCAGACTGCGGAAGCAGGAACAGTGAGGGTCTGATCAGCCAAAGCCCCGCCGCCCCCACAGCTCAGCCAGGGCTCTGCGCTGGGGGAGTTGAGGTCTGGATTGGAACTCAGTTTCCCCGAATCAGCACTTACTCCCCAAGCCCAAGCCAATGTCCTAACCTGACCCAAGTGTACAGGTTTCATGAACACTGCTAGTCCATCCAGGAAAACGCACACTTATGGTGGCAAATCTGTGGAACTGTTAATTAATCATCACAGAACGGTACACCGGTTTTCACTTAATCTTTCTTTCCAACATATATGTACCGAATGGCTACTCTTTGCCAAGTACTGTGCTAAGCACTTAACACCACCTATTTCTATTTCCGCTAAGCCTCACAACAACCCTATGAAGTGGTTATTTTAACGGAAATTTTAAAGGACAAAATTACGGTTCAGAGAAGTGGTGTGATGTGTTGAAGATCATGAAACCAGTACGAGACAAAGGCCGCCTCTTACTATAGGTCTTGGTCACAGTTCATAAGAATCACAGTATTCTTTTCTTTTTCAGCCGCGCCTACAGCATATGGAAGTTCCCGGGCCAGGAATGGAATCTGAGCTGCAGCTGCAACCTATGCCAGATCCTTAACCCACTGCACTGGGCCTGCAATGCCAGATCCCAAACCCACTGCACTCGGCCAGAGTTCAAATCCATGCGGCCTCAGAGACAACACCCGATTCTTAACCCACTGCACTGGGAATGCAATGCCTAATCCCAAACCTACTGCACTGGGCCAGGGATCAAATCCATGTGGCCTCAGAGACAACACCTGATTCTTAACCCTCTGCACCACAGTGGGAATTCTTGCTTTTTTTTTTTTAGGTCTTCTCAAAGGGTCATTTCATCTCCTGATTTCCCTTCCCATTAAACAACCTGATAGACTGTACAGTACAAAGAGTTTTAGAGTTTGCCTTTAAAAGTATTTCTCAGAGCTCCCATGGTGGCTCAGCAGGTTAGGAATCTGACATAGTGTCTGTGAGGCTGTGGGTTTGATCCCTGGCCTCACTCAGTGGATTAAGAATCTGGTGTTGCCACAAGCTGTGGTGTAGGTTACAGATGTGGCTCAGATCCACAGATGGAGCTGCAGCTCTACTTTGACCCCTAGCCTGGGAACTTCTATATGTCACAGGTACAGTCATAAAAAGGATAAAAAAAAAAAAAAGTACTTCTCTGTGCCTCAATTTCTCTATCTAGAAAACAAGATTATTAAAAGCCCTCAGGGTTGGAGTTCCCGTCTGGGCTCAGCAGTAACGAACCTCACCAGGGTCCATAAGCATGCAGGTCTGATTCCTGGCCTCACTTAGGGGGTCAGGGATCCTGCGTTTCTGTGAGTTGTGGTGTAGATCACACACAGATCTTGCGTTGATGTGGCATAGGCCAGCAGCTGTAGCTCCAATTTGACCCTACCCTGGCAACTTCCACATGCTGCATCTACAGCCCTAAAAAGCAAAAAAAAGCTCTCAGAGTCATTCTAAGGATATTGGGACTAGGTCTTACTTGACTGAGTGACAGGCACCTGGCCTGAGCTCTGTAAACATCTGTTAGGTGACTAAAAGGCCTTGAGCACAGGGGCTCACACAGAGACACTCAGAAAACTGTTATTTCCTTTCCTGAGTTACTTTTACCTATTCCAAGAGAAGAATGTATTTTGTCTCCTCCATTAATCTGGACACGTGGTAGGGAGGTATCTGGCTCCTATGTTTTAGGGAACAAGCACCAGCTTTGCAGTCAGGCCTACTTGGGGGCACGGTTCAGCTCCACAGTTTGCTAGTATCAAGTATTGCTAGTATCACGGCATTGCTGTGAGCTGTGGTATAGGTCACAAACACGGCTCAGATGCTGTGTTGCTGTGGCTCTGGTGTAGGCCCGTGGCTACAGATCCGACTGGACCCTTAGCCTGGGAACCTCCCATATGCCGCAGGTGTGGTCCTTAAAAAAAAAAAAAAGCAAAAAGATAAGTATTATGTCTTTGACCTTGGTTCCTGTTCCCTTCCCACAGGTAGGCCTGGTACCTTAGTGTACCACAGTCAGAGCCTGTTGAATGACTGACTAATCTTTATGTTACTATATTCCAACATTCCCCAGAACCCCTGATGCCCCATCTTATCAGTCACCCTGAATGTCTCTTGACTGTCAGATACTCCACATTCCTGTGGCTATTGTCTAGTTCATGTCTATTCTCCAAACTATAGCCTGCAAGAACTTTCTAAAGGGAAAATCCGATCATTCACAACAATTTGAAGATTCTCTAAGGGAAAATCACAACTCCTCATCTCTCGACACTCGTGTCCTTCGTTTCCAGCTTGAAGCTCCACTTATTTATCTTCATGGTTTAATGTACATGCCATCTCTTCTGTGACAGAAGGCACTTTCTGTACTTGGTTGAGACCTCCATGATGGCACAACTCACAATCCGACTTGTGTGAGCTGTCTGTACTTCCCCTTCTTTTTTTTAGGGCCATGCCCATAGTATATGGAGGTTCCCAGGCTAGGGGCCAAATCAGAGCTGTAGCCGCTGGTCTACATCACAGCCACGGAGCTGAGCTGCATATGTGACCTACACCACAGCTCACAGCAACGTCTGAACCCCAACCCACTGAGTGAGGCCAGGGATCGAACCTGTATCCTTGTGGATAGTAGTCAGATTCGTTTCCGCTGCACCACAATGGCAACTCCCCTGATTTACTTCTTTGTCCTTAGAGCCTAGCCTAGGGCCTAGCGCTCAGTAGTGGCAGGAAAATACTCAGCTCTGATCATTATTAATATATCCTGAGTACTCTGTGACAAGTTTTTTGGTTTTTCTTGTTTTTGCCTTATCTAGGGCCGCACCAGTGGCATATGGAGGTTCCCAGGCTAGGGTCTAACAGGAGCTGTAGCTGCCGGCCTTCGCCACAGCCACAGCAACACGGGATCCGAGCCGCGTCTGCAACCTACACCACAGCTCACGGCAACGCTGGAGTCTTAACCCACTGAGCAAGGCCAGGGATCAAACCCGCAACCTCATGGTCCCTAGTCGGATTCATTAATCACTGAGCCACGATAGGAACTCCTGTGACAAGTTTTTTGAACACCTGATATCATTCGATCTTGAAACATTTTACAGAACAGGCAAGTTATGTAAATTTGGCCAAGGTTACATACTTAGAAAGTGGTGAAATCTGTATGTGAATCCAGCCCTCGCTCTAACCACTGGGCTTATAAGCCACTTTGGTGACAAAGCCAGCTCCCTAACCTGCTGTGCCACAAGAGGACTCCCACAGAGAACCATTCTGGGAGTTCCTGCTGTGGCTCAGCACATGAAGAATCCAACATAGTGTCCACGAGGATGCGAGTTCAGTCCCTGGCCTTGCTCAGGGGGTTAAGGATCCAGCGTTGCTGGAGCAGTGGCGGAGGCCCACAGCTGCAGCTCTGATGCGACCCCTAGCCTGAGAACTTCCTTACGCTGCAAGTGCAGCCATTAAAAAAAAGGGGGGGGAGGGGAGAATCATTCTGATGGGCGTAGGCCCCACGCAGCCTCTTACCTTGGCGCTATACTGGTTGAGCTCTCCACCCTCATGGCCTGCAATGATGCACTCTCCCAAGGGTCCCCAAACGGCACTTGTGATCTTGGAGTCGTTGCAGGGGATCTTCATGTAGGGCTCGTTGCTATCTGCGTGAGGCAGATGTCAGGCCCCGGGCTCTGGAGCTGCACCCTTCACCTCAACCCTAGTCCTTAGCCCCAGCGCTGGCTCACCAATCTGGCTCGGATCCCGGAGGTCAAAGAAGCTCACGAAGCACTGGTAGCCCATCTGCTTGTCCGTGGAGAACATGATGATGTTGCCCCCAAAGTCAAAGCCACAGGTCCGGACTGCTGAATTGGTCTTGAGGAGGGCCAGCTGCTTCCCTGGGGATAGGCAGAGCCTGGGCTACCCCTTGCCCTTTGCCACCAAGGGGAGGACATTCCACCTGCCTATCATCACATCAAGCTATTTCTCCTGTGCTGGTGACTCCGGCCCCCACCCCACCCCCTTCCTCGCTGCTGTGCTCTGGCTCAAGTCTTTATTTATTTATTGCTTTATTTATTTATTTATCTTAGAGCCTCACCCATGGCATATGGAGGTTCCCAGGCTAGGGGTCGAATTGGAGCTACAGCTGCCATCCCACACCACAGCCACAGCAATGCCAGATCTGAGCTGCGTCTGCGACCTACACCACAGCTCACAGCAACGCCGGATCCCTGACCCACTGAGCGAGGCCGGGGATTGAACCTGCGTCCTCATGGATATTGGTCAGGTTCCTTAACACTAAGCCACAAAGGGAACTCCTGGCTCCTGGCTCAAGTCTTTTAACTTCTCTCCACAGTCCCTCCTCAGACACCCTGCCACGGGGGCACTCACAGTGGACCGCATTACATATCTCCGCCTCAAGATGTGCTCCTCCACAGCAAAGACCTGCTCTAGCTCTCTCCGTGTCCACAGAAAAGAGTTACTAGATGACGTGGCTTAATAGGCTCCCTGTCTCCTGTCTGTTCCTCCAGTGCTCCCCACCGCCACCTGGGTTTGCCAAACAGGCTCTTCCCCGCTCAGGGATCTCACAGCATGCCAAGTCCTACAGAACAAGGCCCCGCTTCTGAGTTGGCATTCAAGGCCTGGTCTGGCCCGAGCCTGCCTCGTCTCCACTGCTGTCAGTTACATCTCCCAAGTAGCAGAAAGTCTCGCCAGATCAGATGACTCAGACATGACCCTTGCTGTGCTTTCAGTCCTGCATGTGCCAAAGCGATGACCTCTTTCTCATCTTTCACGCCCTGGCTCATATGACATTTACCATGGGAAACCGTCCCAGGCAGCTCCCACCCCCATTCCAGGCAGTCAGTTGCCCCCTCTGGCCTTCTGCAGTGCTCCTTGCTGCCTCTAACACGGTTTGTATCTTACTGCAGTGCCTCTTTTCTCATCCGTCTCTTTTTCCCCAGGCTAGGAACCATCTCTGGATTTACCTCTATTTCCTTAGAACCTGGTCACCTAAATAAGTATATCATAGGTCCACATTGCTGAAAAAGTGAAAGGATCCAGGCTTACCTGTTTCACAGTCCCAGAGACGACAGCTGTTGTCAGCTGAGCCGGTGAGGACATGCTTGGTGTCCCCTGAAGAGGGTGTTAAGAAGCATGATGGAGTTCACCTGAGCCCCTGTCCTCCTGGAAAGCCGACCTCCCTGTTTAGCGCCAGACAGCCCCCTTCTTCTCTGTTCAGAACACCATAACCTCCTTATCCAAAACGTAACCTTGTCCTAAATGTTCCCCCAACTGGTCAATGGACCAAAAAGTAGGAGGTAGGTATCATTCTCTAAACCCACAAGAGCACCTCAAACTCCCAATTCCAAGGCAGCAGCCTCTCTGCTGCCGGCTGATGCTGGGAGCATAGACTCAGAGCACAGCAAGGATACAGTCAGCATCCACACACCACACAGCTCCAGTGTGGCCCATGTAGGTGCCCAGCCTCTCACCATTCACAGAGTACCACACATTGACAATCTGGAGGAATCAATGACAATGTGACAGAATGACACGTGTCCAGCAGAGCAATGGCCTCCTATTTTCCCCCAGGACCCTCCAGCAGGCTCTAGCCAAGCCAGAGTCTGCCCTCTCCTGCTCATCTCTTGGGAAACATCAGGTCGATGTTAAAAAAGACCAACTCCTAGATTATCTTCCCTCCTGCAGGGGAGTCTGAAGGCTTGCAAAAAGTCTCCATTTGCCATTATCCCAGTCCTTCCCCAAACTCCTAAACGCTCAGAAGAATAAAAGGTCAAGTTGAGTGCCAGCCTAACAAAACAGCAACGCTGGTGTTCTGTCCCAATGGGAGCAGTTGGTAGTAGGAAAGCCTGGGTTCCAGTCCTGCTCTGCTACTCTCTCACTTTTATTGTCTCAAAATTAGTGGCTCTCTCCTCTATCTTCACTTTTCCCGTCTGTGAAATGGCCATGACAATAATGCCTTCTTCAAAGCGTAGCTGTACAGCTCCCAAGAAAATAATGTCTAAGCAATTTAAAATATGAGTAACATTAATTAAGCACTCACACACACCTCATACTGTGCTGAACTCCTTACTTGGATAATTCCATTTAATCCTATAGATAACTCCATGAGAGAAGTACTATTGCTACCTATATTTTGTAAAAAAAAGGACACTTGAAGTTTATAAAGGTTAAAGACTCAGGCACACTGCTAGTGAACGCAGGATTCAAACCAGGTCTGTTTGGTTTCAGAGCCCCCAGTCTTAGTCAACAGAGTTAACTTCCTCCATATGGAGGTGCCTCAATAGACAGTAATGTGAGGGGCTGTTTGCAGTCAGTGATAGGGAAGGGCCCAAAAAGGGCTGACTGAAATGACACCAGGGACATCTTCATTAAGGCCACCGTGTCTCTCCTTGCCTAAGGATCAACTTTTCCCTTCTACAGGTGGTCTGTTCCCCTATTCTTGTAGAATAGCTTTCTTCCCAAGAACAGTCTCCTCCCCGCCCCGCGAGGGCTGACCCTCGTCCCCGTCCCCCTTCCACAATGGTATCTTGCCTTTCTTCTCCCCGGCTACTCCTTCCTCCTACCAGCAAGTGAATTTTTTCTCACTTCTCTCGGTTTAATGTTCTCGCCCACCCAATCCCGGGACGTCTCTCCCTACTTCTCAGAATGGGGCGCTCTTTGATTTCAATCTCGCGGCAAAACTGGCCAGTCTACTCTTCTCCCCGGCAGAAACAACTC
Source organism: Catagonus wagneri (assembly GCA_004024745.2). Lineage (NCBI taxonomy): Eukaryota > Metazoa > Chordata > Mammalia > Artiodactyla > Tayassuidae > Catagonus > Catagonus wagneri. The sequence continues at coordinate 6,903,592 of PVHT020000046.1, forward strand.
GCCCCCTCCCAGGCCCCCTCCACACGTCCCGGCGGACGCTCACAGGGTCCTTGGCCACCGTGAAGAGAAGGTCTCCCTCGCGGTTGTACTTAATCTGCGTAATGGACCGCTCATGGCCCTGCAGCAGGATCGGCTTCTGTGGGGACAGGACGAGAGTGTCAGTGCCCAGAGTAGGCCCGTGTTCCAGCCAGGACCCCCACGGGAGCACCCCTAACTCAGGAGAACTCACCATACCGGCGATGACGCTGGGAAGGCGGCAACGTGAGTAGAAGCGGAACAGGGTTTGGCGCCACTTCCGGATTACGAGACTCCGCCCTTTTCTTCCCGGAAGTGCAGAGGAGCGGCGTTGCCATGGCGGCGACCCTGGGTAGGCGGCCTCGCCCCTCACCTGGAGTTCATCTCCTACTCCACTTCCACCATCTAACCCCGACCCCTAATGCAACCCCGAACCTGGGATCCTGGGTCCATCTCCCCGGCTTCCTAGCCGCCAATCGCCCCCCGGAGCGTCGAAGAGGAAGAAGGGATGTGGGGGCGGCGAGCTGGGGTGGCTGAAGAAGGGCTGGGCCCGTGCGGTGGGCCTGCGGGGGGTGTCACTCGCATCTCCATCCAGGGCAGGTGCTGGCTCTGGTGCTGGTGGCCGCTCTGTGGGGTGGCACACAGCCGCTGCTGAAGCGGGCCTCCTCCCGCCTGCAGCATGTTCAAGAGCAGACCTGGGTCCGGCAGTTGCTGCAGGAAATGAAGACCCTCTTCTTGAATACCGAGGTGCGTCTGTGAATGACCCCTCTCTTGGGGGTAGCCTGTAAGAATTTGGTCTCTTGAGTCAGACAAGTCTGGTTCAGAATCTGCATCCCACCACTTAGTCACTAGAAGCTCTTGGATGAGTCCTTTGTGGGCCTTGAGCCTCAATTTCATCATCTGTAAAATGGGAATAATAATGGTAACCACCTTAAGGGGCAGTTGTGAGGATTAAGTAAGGTGAGGCTCATAAAGCTCTGAGCATTGGGCCTAATAACTAGTTAGGGCTCAAGTCTGTGATGCTTTGAGCGGTATTACCAGTATTTCATTTTTTGCTTTTTTTTTTTTTTTCAGGGCTGCCCCCATAGCATATGGAGGTTCCCAGGCCAGGGGTCGAATCGGACCTGTAGCCACCTACACCACAGCCACAGCAACACCAGATCCAAGCCACGTCTGCAACCTACACCACAGCTCACAGCAACACCGGATCTTTAACCCACTGAGCTAGGCCAGGGATCGAATCCCCAGCCTCTTGGTTACTGGTTGGGTTTGTTTCTACTGCACCACAATGGGAACTCCTGTATTAATAGTATTTTATTATGGTGATCCCTCCAACAGACCTTTCTGGGGGGAGGGCTTAGGGTTCAAATTAGCCCTGGGGAAGGAGGATAAGGAAGGATATGGAGAACTATTTCTGAGCACAAAGCTTCCCGTCTAGGCTAGTGGGAAAGATAAGACATAGACACAACTGCCTCTTAGGGCTAAGGGCTTTGAATGAGGTACAAATAAGTGCATGAGTTCAGAGGAGGGAGGCTGGAGCTAGGAGACTGGGGGAAGGCTTTGTGGAGGTAGTGACATTGGCACCCAGAGACTTGCAGGATGGGGAGGATAGGAACCGGTAGGGCTGAGGGGGAGGGCATTCAGGGAAAAGACATGGAACTCAGTGACTTTCCCTCCACCCTGGAAGGGTCCTTTTCAGAGGGTTTAATCCCCAGGCCCATTTAGCCACCTCTTTGTCCAAGGAAAAGCGTATCTCCAAATTCAAAGAGAACAGCTCAGTTAATCACACTGACTGCAGTTTTCTTTTGTTTCCAGTACCTGATGCCCTTTTTCCTCAACCAGTGTGGCTCCCTTCTCTACTACCTCACCTTGGCATCAACAGGTGGGTTTTTGGCTTAAAACTGCTATGTGTAGTGGTGGAGGCTACTCAGAAGAGTCACTGTGGGGAGAGTATCTAAAACACCTTGTTGGAGCCCCCATCTTGGATCAGCGGGTAACAAACCCAACTAGCATCCATGAGGATGTGGGTTCGATCCCTGGCCTCGCTCAGTGGGTTAAGGATCTGGCATTGCCATGAGCTGTGGTGTAGGTGGCAGATTCAGCCTGGATCCCGAGTTGCTTTGGCTGTGGCGTAGGCCAGCGGCTACAGTTCTGATTGAACTCCTAGCTTGGGAACCTCCATATGCCGCGGGTGTGGTCCTAAAAGGACAAAAAATAATAAAATAAAATAATAAAATAAAATAAATAAAATATAAAATAATAAAATAAAATAACCTTGTTACTGGAGTTGCCTAATGGCTCAGCAGGTTGGGTATTTGGCATTGTCACTGCTATGCCTCAGGTTGCTGCTGTGGCACAGCTTCAGTCCCTGGCCCTGAAATTCTGCATGCCATGGGCAAGGCTCCCCCCGCCCCCAAACACCCTGTTACCATGAGTAAGGGAGAACCCACTGTCTGTGGTTTTCACATTGCACCCTTTTTGGGCAGTAGTGGCACAATGGTTCACTTCCCCTGGAATCTCATCCAGGCCCCACAGGGACTTGAAGGGAGCTTGGGCCCCAGATGCCTCTGAAAAACCCATCAGAGGCCATGGGAGGGTGAGGGTACAGGCTGACCTACAGACCTGCCACCTCAGGTTCAACTAGAGTCCCTCCACTTTCATATGTTTTATATTTTGGGCTTCCCTTAAGACTTCATTGAAAAGAAAGTTTGGAGCCTCTGTCACTCCCTGCTGCCCAAGAATACTGAGCCCTCTGGTCAGCTGACTGCACTTGGCCATTTACCAGGTTCTGCCTCTATCTTTTAACACCTACCCATTCTTTTCTTTTTTCTTTTCTTTTCTTCTCTTCTCTTCTTTTCTTTTTGTCATTTTTTAGGGCTGAACCCACAGCATATGGAAGTTCCCAGGCTAGGGGCTGAATTGGAGCTGTAGCCGCTGGCCTGTGCTGCAGCTATAACAATTCCAGATCCAAGCCGTGTCTGTGACCTACACCACAGCTCGCAGCAATGCCAGATCCTTAACCCACTGAGTGAAGCCAAGGATTGAACCTGTGTCTTCATGGATACTAGTCAGATTCGTTTCTGCTGAGCCATGATAGGAACTCCATAAAACCTACCCATTCTAATAGTCAGAACAGGAGTTCCCATTGTGGCTCAGTGATAAGGAATCCAACTAGTATGCATGAGGATGTGGGTTCCATCCGTGGCCCCTCTTGGTGGGTTAAGGATCTGGCATTGATGTGAGCTGTGGTGTAGGTCACAGTCGCAGCTCGGATCCCACGTTGATGTGGCTGTGGGGTAGGCCGGCAGCTGCAGCTCCGATTCGACCCCTAGCTGGGAACTTCCATATGCCACACGAGTGGCCCTAAAAAGCAAAAAAAAAAAAAGAGTCTCATAAACAGGTAACTCAGCTTTTGATTTTACCCATTTTGTTTTTTTGTTTTTATATGTATTCGGGAACACTTAAAGTCTATCTTCCTAAAAAGTTAGAAGTGTACAGAATTTAAGGAGTTCTCGTCATGGCTCAGTGGTTAATGAATCCGACTGGGAACTGTGAGGTTGCTGGTTCGATCCCTGGCCTTGCTCAGTCGGTTAAAGATCTGGCGTTGCCGTGAGCTGTGGTGTAGGTTGCAGACACGGCTTGGATCTCGCGTTGCTGTGGCTGTGGCGTAGGCCCGCGGCTACAGCTCTGATTAGACACCTAGCCTGGGAACCTCCATATGCTGCAAGTGCAGCCCTAGAAAAAGCAAAAAGACAAAAAAAAGTACAGAATTTAAGCATAATAAATTTTAAGTTAACAGTGTTATAAACTCCATTAGTCTTTTTATTTTCAGTTTTATTTTTTTTACTTTTTGGGCCACACCCAAGGCATATGGAAGTCCTCAGGCTAGGGGTCAAATCAGAGCTGCAGCCGCCAGCCTACATCACAGCCACAACTCGGGATCTGAGCTGCATCTGCGACCTACATCACAGCTCACGGCAATGCTGGATCTCTGACCCACTGATTGAGGCCAGGGATTGAACCCACATCCTCATGGATACTAGTCCGATTTCTTTCTGCTGCACCACAAGGGGAACTCCTTCATTAGTCTTTTTGAAGTTTGTTTATTGGGAGTCAGTCCTTCAGAGCTTCAAAACAAAGGAACAGATCCTGGACTGATGTGACTTCCACCTAAGGCCCAGCCCTGTGGGGCCTGGCTTCCTAGCTCTGACAATTTTTCTCTGCTGTAATTCCATAAGGCCTGGTCCTGAGCCGAAACATCTGCTGTTTTGATTTGTCCTTATCCATTTAGTTCAATAAGGGCACAGGCTGTGGAGTCAGGCAAACCTTGGTTTAAATGCTCAGTTCAGGAGTTCCCGTCATGGCTCAGTGGTTAACGAATCCGACTAGGAACCATGAGGTTGCGGGTTCAATCCCTGGCCTTGCTCAGTGGGTTAAGGATTTGGCATTACCGTGAGCTGTGGTGTAGGTTGTAGACGCGGCTCGGATCCCGCGTTGCTGTGGCTGTGGCGAAGGCCGGAAGCTACAGCTCCTGTTAGACCCTTAGCCTGGGAACCTCCATATGCCACGGGTGTGGCCCTAGATAAGGCAAAAAGACCAAAAAAAAAAAACAAAAAAAACCAAAAACAAATAAATGCTCAGTTCACCTTGATTTATGTGATGTCTTTGGGTTTTGTTTCTTTTATCTTTGCAGAATGATAGTAGTGCTATTTCTGCAGTGTTGTTGTAAAGAGTAATGGGATGTGTACACAAAATACCCGGTACATGGTGTGTGCTGGATAAATGGTGGCTGTGTTGTGTAGTGTTGTGGCAATCATACTGCTGCATCCTTTTGGTTTGGGGTACCTGTCTGCCAGATGAACTTGAGATCTCAGGAGTTCTCGAGTGCAAAGACCTCATCGTTAGCAGCAAACCAAGTTGTTCCCAGACCTTGTAGCTCAGGTCTTCATGATGGAACCCTGAGGGAGCACTGAATTTGGAGTTGGGGGACCTGAGTTTGAATCCTGAATTTTGCTATGACTTCATCTGGAAACTGGGGTCATGAGATACCTATTTTATTTTATTTTGGAGTTCCTATTGTGGCGCAGCGGAAACGAATCTGAACTAGTATCCACAAGGATGGGGGTTCGATCCCTGACATCGCTCAGTGGGTCGGGGATCTTTATTTTAATTTTATTTTGATATGCCCATGGAGTACAGAAGTTCCTGGGCTAGGGAACGAACACACACCACAGCAGTGACGTGAGCCACAGCAGTGACAATGCTGGATCCTTAACCCACTCAGTCAGCAGGGAACTCTAAGATACCCTTTTGAAAAGATGGTCTTGATGATGTAACAAAAGTGTTTTGTGCCTAGAAAGACTTTTTTTGCATCTCAGAGATTCTTTTAATTCTTATCACCCAGATCTGACCCTCGCGGTACCCATCAGTAACTCTCTGGCCATCATCTTTACACTGATTATTGGGAAGACCCTTGGAGAAGATATTGGTGGAAAACGTAAGTCAGGCCACTGCAAGTTCAGGAAGCCACTACATGGGCTTTGACACCCCTGGGTGGTTTTCTTCCAGAGCCACCTCCCATGGCTGGGTCAGGAGAGGATCATCCCCCATCGTGCCCCTTTCCTCTGCAGCTCTCCTGTTTCCTTGTGGCCATCAGAGTTTGTTCCCCTGGGTAGCCTGGGGACGGACGCTGTTTGAGCCCTTCCCTCAGCCTTGAACCAGCTCCTACTGGCGTGGCTGTTCTCAGATCCCCTCAATTTCTGCCCATTATCCCAGGAGCATTCGCAGGCATGGTGCTCACCGTGGCAGGAATTTCACTCTGCATCACAAGCTCAGTGAACAAGACTCAGGGGCAACCGTCTACGCTTTGAGTGGGCCAAGGCCACCCTCCAGCTCTGCTGTCCAAGGACCCCCAGGGCCAGGAGGTAGAGGCCATGAGCATGAGCATGCGGACTTAGCCCTCCCCTCCCCTCACCCCTACCCCACTCTCAACTTCTTCAAATCTTGGGATAATAGCTACCTCATGGATCATAATAAGAGAACAAGAGGAGTTCCTGTAATGGCCCAGTGGATCCAACTAGGAAACATGAAGTTGTGGGTTCGATCCCTGGTCTCACTCAGTGGGTTAAGGATCCAGCGTTGCCATGAGCTGTGGTGTAGGTCGCAGACACGGCTTGGATCTGGTGTTGCTGTGGCTCTAATCGAAGCTGTAGTTTCGATTAGACCCCTAGCCTGGGAACCTCCATATGCCACGAGTGCAGCCCTAAAAAGCAAAAAAAAAAAAAAAAAAGAACAAGAGTGAAAGTGTTTGTAATTTTCAAGTGCCGTTCAACTGCTGGGATTCGGCACAAGAAACTTCACATTCACCCTCAGCAATCTTTTTGCCCCAGCAGCACTCTTGCTGTCATGTCAGGTCCCCAGACCTGACACTGTTACTATGGCCTGATCTGGACTGTCCCAGCAGCATGGTTGGTGGACTGCAGAATCCCAGCTGCAAGGAGAGCGCCAGCTCTAGTTTTTGAGCTAGAAATGCAATCAGGAGGCCTCTGGGCTCAACCGTGGCTGGCTGAGGAGGAACTGAGGGGAAGGTGCATAAGAATGGCAGAATGTAGGAGGCAGATGTAGGAGTTCCCTTTGTGGCTCAGGGGAAACGAACCTGACTAGTATCCATGAGGATGTGGGTTCAATCCCTGGCCTTGCTCAGTGGGTTAAGGATCTGGCATTGCTGCGAGCTGTGGTGTAGGTCGCAGACGTGGCCTGGATCCTGCGTTGCTGTAGTGTTGGCCAGCAGCTACAGCTCTGATTTGATACCTAGTCTGGGAACTTCCATATGCCTAAAACACAACAAAAAGGACGGCAGATGTAGGGGAAGGGAAGCTGGCTGTTAGCCTAGCCTGTCCCTCCGATGAGGCGGATGGAAATCCTCAACTGCTGTCCCCCTGAAGCAGATAAACAACTGTGAGCTCCCACACTGCCCGACTCCAGCATGTGGTGCAATGCTGGCAAGCAGTTGTCTGTAATAAATCTGCTGGAAACAGATGGAGGATAGTAAGTAATCTTTTATTGTGACAGACCTACTCCAAGTTTGTGGTCTCTCCCCCAAGTTCAGTTGGCCAAAGAACCTCATAAGGAAATGGCCTCTGTGGCTGGGGCAGCTCTGCTCAGAGAGGAAAGGAAGACTGGAGGAGTGGAGGCAGGAGTGGGATTGAGAGGCTGCAGCATACCCTGTGAGCCCAGGGGAGGCGCTGGTTCCTCAAGAACAAGCTGCTGGCCATTGAGGATAAAAGTTGGCTGCAGAGTAGAGGTCCCCAGTTCCTGGCTGGAGCTGCTGGCTCTCAAGATGGCAGAGCAGGGGCAGAGGCTGAGGTAGCTGCCCCCACCCCAGACTGGTTTTCTGGGAACAGGGCCTCTTCCACTATCTGTGCTGCCCTCTGGAGGAGGCAGAAGGCCATACTGAATGGAGCCATTAGCCACCACATGCCCTGTGCCCAGCCCTCAGTCTCAGCCCAGGGAGTTTCCTGACCCCAGGAAAGGAAGACTAGAAATTAAGATCTGCCCTCTCATTTAACAAGGTAGGAAGTTGAGCTCTGTGAGGAGGTCTGCTCACAGTCACCAGGGAGAACTGTTTCCGGGACCCAGGGCTGCCGGTTTCTAGCTCAGAACTCCTGTCCCAACACGCGGCCTCCAGCCCCAGCCCACCTGATCCAAGGGCTCCTCTGTCTGTGTGTTTTCATCATCTGCCACTTCCTGGGCTCCTGCTGTCTCCTTCCTCGGGTGGGGAGCCCTGTACACTCCCTTGACTCCTGATGTGGGAGGCAACAGGTTGATGCTTAGGCCAAGGAGCCCTCAGTATTCTTTCCCTTGACCTTCTCTGCCAGCCCCCTCCCATCCCCCAGCCTAGCTCCACATTCCTCATGGCCTCAGAGGAGGGCAGGTTAGTTCAAAGGCAGACCTTTGGCCCCCATCCCCATCTGTTCCAAATCCCACCCCCGAAATGTCATTGCTTTGAGTTTCCATGTGCTGCTTTCCATAAGGCTAGTTCCTGTGAAGAGGCAAGGGATTAGCTATGCACGTGGGGGAGCAGGGGACAGTTGTGCTGAGGTTGGGACCAGCTTTGAACCTGGGCAGTCTGTCCCTAAGGACCTCCCCCTACAATTGTATGGACCATCCTGTGTCCTTGTCAGGGGTTGGCTGAGAAGGTCTTAGATTCAGTCCCCTCACCTGATGGAAATAAGAGAGTAGGGAGCCTGCTTCTTGGCTGAATAGCCTGCTGAGGTCTGGCATGGAAAGCAGATGGCTTAACTTGTCTGGCTTCCTTTGGAGAGGCCTGGGTTGCCTGTGCTGTGTGGCCAGGGGTGCTGGTTGTTCTTCCTTTCTCTATTCCCGGGCCAGGTTTGAATGCCCCTGGTGCCTGTGGGAGCGTGGGAGAAGAGATGCTGTCCATTTGCACAGCCTGCGTCCTCCCTCCCCGCTTGCTCTGCCACCAGGCTGCCTTATCCAGGGACACAGCAGATGGTGCCTGGTATTCTAGATGCCCAGTGAAACCAGACCATGGCCCCCTGTCTACCCAGGGCTCAGGCCTGGGTTAAGATGGGAAGCTGATAAGCATCTTGGACTCTGCTGTGCCAGATATCCTGGTTCTCTGTCCTGGCATCCAACCTGACGAGAAGGCATTAGGTCCAGGAGCTCCCATTATGGCTCAGCAGTAACAAACCCGAATAGTATCCATGAGGCAGCAGATTCGATCCCTGACCCCAGTCAGTGGGTTAAAAGATCCAGTGTTGCCATGAGCAGTAGTGTAGGTCACAGATGTGGCTCGGATCTGGCGTTGCTGTGGCTGTAGTGTAGGCCAGCAGCTGCAGCTCTGATTTGACCACTCCATATGCCACGGGTGTAGCTATAAAAAAAGTAAAAAAAGGCATTAAGTCCAGCAACTCAAATATTCATAGAGCCCAGATGAGCTGATTTCAGGCCAGGTTCTGGTCTGGCCCCTGTCAATAACTGTGTTACCCTGAACAAATCACTTCACTTCTCTGACCATTAGCCTCTCCTCTGGAAAATGGGGACTATCATCTCTGCTTCACGAGACTATTGAGAGGATGGATAAGGTCAGAGCTTAATCTGGAGGAGGACTCAGCTAGTCTCCCCTATATTTCCCACCCCCACAGCCCCCTGCGTCACCTACCCTCTGCCTGTGGGCCCTGGACTTTGGGCCTGGGGGATGCCTGCAATGACAAAAGAGAAGGCTTGTGGTAGGAACCGGAGGACATGGAGTTGGGGGGCTTCCTCTGCTCTAACCCCTCCACCTCTCATACACATACCAGCAGCCCCTGGGCAGTGAGGGGCTAGGTACCAGCAGCTCCAGATACGGGAGGGCCTTGAACTTATCCTCCCCGACGGCCACATAGTAATGGCCGCTCACCAGAGCCTCCCGTGCTGACAGTGGGAGCCCCTCCAGGGTGCAGAGTCTGGGGGAGAGAGAGGTGAACAGACAAGGGCCAGTGAACAAGATGCATCTTCATATTCAGCAGACTGTGAGGGGTGGGTACAGCTATTCCAAGGTACCCTTTGGCCACTGGCCCTCTGGGTACCTGGGCTGTTCACCCAGGCTCTGCCCTGGCTCCAGCAGTTGGGCTGGGGGGCTTCCCTGTGGCACCAAAAGAAGTCTAATTTGGGGAAACATGCCTTCCTTGGGCCTTTTCATCCTCAAGGACAGCCAAAACCAATAGGGAGGCTCCCTTTGGGGATCTGAGGGGTTCCCTGGTCCCCAGACTCACTTGCACACAGCCCCGCTCTGTAATTTCACCTTCTCGGTCAGGAGCTTCAACACCGCTTCCCAGTCCTCGCTGGCCGTCTGGGACAGCTTCAGGCTAAATGGGGGACTTAACAGGTCTCCGTTCCTGAACACACTGGGATAAAAGCAGCCTGGTAAGGGGAGGCTAGAACTCCCTCTATGTGGGAAGAGGGTGGCACGGGGGCCAGAAGATGGCCCAAGAATCAGTGCCCTGGTCCATCTTCACCCATCTAGCATTTGGACTTTCTATAGCCCCACCCAGTCACCAGGGGCTCCTGGAAAAAATCCACCCACATTTGCTTGGTCTCACTGAAACAAAAATCTATGTTCTGCTCCCCAACAGGGCACTCACTGGATATAGCAGGGGGGACCTGCAGGTAGCCGCCGGCCAGGGACCCCATCACACGACTCGTGAGTCACAGGAGGACCCTGAAATCCAAGTCAGGAGAGATGAGGTCTCCAAATAGGGATAGGTCTGTCCAGGGTGGGTGGATGAGGGGAAGGAACCTGACTCGGGAACAAGAAGGGGCAAAAAGGTGTGGTCACACCTTTCACCACAGAGTGCTTCTACCTCCCCTAGGCCCTATTCTTAACCCCCTTCCGCCCCTCCATTTTACAGCTTCCTCTTTCCTTTGAGGACCACAGCCTGGAGATAAAGGAAAAGGTTGGGAAAGGAGCAAGGAATAGGGTCTTGCACTGCTGCACCCCAAGAAGGCTAGTAGCTGGCTCCAGAGTGGGTGTGCAGAGTGGCAGATCCTGGGGCTTCCAGGACCCCTGACTTCGCAGACGAAACTGGGGCAATCCCTGGAAGGGCTGGAGGACAGAAGGCAGGGGGCGGCCTGCCCCAGGACTCACTGGTAGTCTGCTCCTCTTCCCACCTGGATCCTTCCTTCCGGGGGATAAATAGCTGAAAGGACAGACAGGTCACAGGTCATCTCAGGAAGCCTGGGACCTCATCAGCCCAATAGCTACCAGAGTGCAGGGCTGGGGTCCAGCTCACCAGGTCTCCCTTCCTGGTGGAATAGTCTTAGTCATCAATCCAGAAACAGATGCTGACACTTGAACCTGCTTTAGGCCCTGTATCAGGCTGAATATCCAGACTGGGGGCTTAGACAACAAACCACAACATTTAAAGTTGAGATCCTACTGTCTCAGAAATTTTCTCACGAGGTATAGGTGGTTGTATCTCATTTTGTATGAGACTGAGAGCAACTTCAGTGACTTACCTAAGTGACACGGAAATGACAGAGCCCAGATTCTAAGTCTATCTAGCTCCCAACCCCTTGCTCCTTCCATTACAGCGAGCAACCTCAGCTGAGAGCCAAGGAAGACCCTGGAAGCCAGATCTGGGTTGGAAGCTCAGTCACTCAAATTATTCTCCCATCTTGGAAAGCACAGCCCCAACCTGGAAAGGGTGATCCCAGCCTAATGGAGAGTAGGGGGTGTCTAAATGCAGCAAGGAGAAAGTGATGGATGGATTAGAGTATTTGGTGGTGCTGGTGATGGTGGCAGAGAATCCAATTAAGAAAAGCCTTTGAGTGGTTAACGAATCTGACTAGGAACCATGACGTTGTGAGTTTGATCCCTGGCCTTGCTCAGTGGGTTAAGGATCCAGCATTGCTGTGAGCTGTGGTGTAGGTTGTAGACGTGGCTCGAATCCCACGTTGCTGTGGCTGTGGCGAAGGCCGGCAGCTACAGCTCCTGTTAGACCCCTAGCCTGGGAACCTCCATATGCCGCAGGTGCGGCCCTAGATAAGGCAAAAAGACACACACAAAAAAAGAAAGAAAAGCCTTTGGAAAAAGGGGCTCAACCAGTGGGAGTGTTCCTCTTCCCACTGGCTGGTGCTGGGTGTAATAGGCATAAACACCAGTGTCAGACTTTGACTTGAATCATCGGTCCACTTCTGTTACTTGTATATTCTCAGGCAGGTTATTTCACTATCTTGATTTCCCCTTCCAAAGAATGGGGATAAGACCACCCCTTTATGGGGTCGCCATATTCCAGAAGACGCACAGTAAGTACTGAATACATGCTGTTACTATTGCTGTCACCTCCCTCCCCAGGCTCTTTGACCAGCCCCAGCCCACTCACGGGAGTTTGCGGAATCGTTCAAAGCCAGCAGCCACATACTGCCCTCCGTTCTGCAGGTCTGCCAGGTTGGTGACAGGGTGACCATGACAAGGTGTGTAGAGAGCACGCACAGCCAGTGGGGCCTGTACAGCTGATGTCACCTCACAGAAGAAGCTCTCCAGGGTAGGGAAGCGGCATTGAGTCACTACTAGCTGGTGGCCTGGGGAGAAGGGGTCCCCGTTCCGGTACACCACTACCCTCTTGGCTGCTGATCTGCCACCAGCCATAGTGTGTCCTTGGCTAGAGACGCACAGCTGTTGCCAGGCAACAGGCAGGGCTGGGAGCAGTGCCCATCAGAGGTGGAGTCCTGCCCTCTCACCCAGAAAGGCAGGGAGAGCCTCCATAGGAACATGTGTCTGCAGTCAGGGTCTTCTCCAGTCTGCTCTTGGCAGGGCCTCATAAGAGTTGGGCAGGTCTGATCACTATATACTAAGGAAGAGCCTAGGCGCAGTAAAAGATGCAGTGGCAGAGATCACACTGAAACACAGATGTCCCGTACTGGGAGGTAGGAGGGATTCTCAGAGCCTCCCCGCCACTCTGTAGCCGGAGGGCTAAGTTTAAAGGAAGAGTAGCTTTGGGAGCTGTTCCCCAAAGATAGCTAGTCTGCTCCTAGGCTGTGGCTCCCAGCCAGCGCTGGGGAAGATGCCTCATGTCAGCAGGAAGCAAACAAGAGGGCCCAGAGACAGAAATGAATGCAGTCAGGCTCAGAATCTAAGAAAAACCTTTATTCTTGATCAGGCCTGCTAACTTCACTCACCCCCAGGTATCTCCCTGTCCCAAAATTTGGATTGAGCCACAGGCAGAGGACAAGAGTGTCCTCCTCCTTCCATTCCCCCCTGGTGCCAGCCCTGTGCTCTGGCTTCTCTTTGCCTCATTACCTCCCAATGGCCAGGGGCAGGGGCACGAGGTAGAGCTGGTACCAGGGAGTTAGGATGAGGTCCTGTCTCCCCCATTGCCCTCTCACAGCATCCCCCTTTGGTCCTCCCTGGTTCTGCAGGGTCTAGCCTGGTGGTCCTGTTTTCCACAGCCTGTTTTCCGTCCAGTGGTCTTCCGCTGCATGGTCTTACCCTGTGGAAGGCAGTTTCTCAGGTGGCCTTGATCTCCATGGTACAGTCTTCTAGGCTTTCCACCCTTCGTGGCTAGATTCATTGGAGGTTCTATCTCTGAGGCTTTTGTCATTGGTAGTCTGGCTCTTGGGTGATTTATTCTTCCAGAGATCCAGGCCACCATGCTCTGTCAAAGACCCATCCCAGATGATGTGGTTCTGAGAGGCCCGACTCTTGTGGTTTAGTTTTTTGGCCATCAGGCTTTTTGTGATCTGGCCCTCTGGGAGACTCATCTTCAATGTTTGGGTCCCCACAGAGTGTGGGCAGCTCTGTGTCCTGGCCTTTCCAGAACAGTAGCCCCTAGGTTTGAGGCCTTTGGGGGTCTGGTTCTCTAGCGGCAGGCAGAGAGCCTCTTCCCTGTGGCCTGGTTATCTGATGGTGTGGGCAACTGTGGTCCAGTCCGCCTGTAGCATGAGTCCCTGTACTTGGCCCCAGCAGTGGTTTTGTCTCTAGTGGCCAGTCTTTCTGGGGATCTGCATGGCTGTGATTTGAGTCTCCAGTGGGAGTCATCCACATGGTCTGACTCTCCCATGGGCCTGGCTCTAGAGGACTGGTCTTCCAGTAGTGGGACTGGTTGTGACCCTGCTTTCTCACAGCCCTGTCCCCCATGGTCTGGACACATGCAGGTCTTGTCTCTGGTCTGGTTTGCCTCTGAAGAGTTCAGTGTTTGTTTGAGAATTAGGTACTGTTGAGGAAGAGAACAGACACTGTACCAGGTCTGGCAGGAGGCTTTCCCCTAACCCACCCTTGGCCCTAAACATGCAGAAAGGGCTTCAAGTTAGTGCCTACCTCCTTACGGCTATTGATGGCTTGCTGTAACCACAGCAGCTCCATGGCCAAGTGGCTGCGGTGGTACTGGAGCTCCTGGAGCTCAGTCTGGCTGTGGGACAGTCCTGGACCTGCGGCTTCTGTGAAGGAGGAAAGAATGAAGGGAGAAAGGCTTGAGGTAGCAGACACAGGGATCCTCTGGCATCCTCCCCCTGCCAACCCATAAGTTGCTCCCAACAGGGCAGAGGGAAAGGGACACAGCTTATCTAGCACAAGCCTTTCACTTTGCAGATGGCAAGGCTGAGGCCCAGAGAGGGTCAGGGGCTTGCCCTGATCTAGGCAGAGCAGTACCTGGATTCTCCATCCTTGACATGTCTCTGGTCTCCCTTTGGCTCCGTTTCCTAGTCTTCCTGCTCTGCTCATTCTGAGGCCATGGGCCTTCATCTCTGCAGGGAAAACTGCCTGAGTTTGCTGAGCTCTTTCCTGACTTCTTCAGTATCATCTCCTCCCAGACGGCCTCTTTCTCAGGCTCTTTACATGGGAAGTGGCTCCAGAGTTCCTGTTCTGGATTTGGTACTCTCTCTCCAGCTTTCCAGGTCTGATGGGATGTTGCCTTCTGAGAAATCAGAGAGGTATGAGAGCCCCAAGGCCAAATCCTCCAGGTACCTGGGTACCATGATTTAACATGCAGATTGGGGAGGATTAAGGACTAGGCTGTGAGGTGTGTCTGCTGCTTTTCCCATTGAGAAAAGCTTGTGAGCAAGCTGGATTCTGCCATTCCCTTGAATCCTCTGCCCAGGTCCCTCCTTCCCCTTCCTTCTGCCTCCAGGGTATCTACTACCTTTGGGAAAAACCGGGGCCTGGGAATCCAGCCCCTGGTCCACTGAAGCGTGCCCAGATCACCCTCAATCTCTCGTACAACAGCCTCATACTCAGCTCGAAGACTCTGGAACTGGCGTCGGACCAAGAAGCCCCGGACGCAGGCCTGGTGTGGAGAACGTGAGGAAAGAAAACCCTTATCACTGCAACATGGGGGCGTCTTGGGGGGTTATTCCCCGAGGGGCCATCTGGGCCCTGGGGAAAGTAAGGAGAGGTGACGCTGTGCGCCGCGGGTTCGAGGGAGTGAGCTAGACTGGATCAAACTCTTCGACTGATGGCCCTTCCCGCCATTTTCCTGATCCCGCAAGAGCGTGTGGTCGGAGTGGGGAGCGCGTGAGGGTCCCTGGGTCCCAGCATTCCTTCAGGCCGTCGGGGTGGGTCAATAGTTTCAGAGGTGGACACGGGGGTAGGTTACTGAACGTGACAGGCTCATCTCGTCCGAGAGCCCATGGGGACGATAACCATGTGTACCCCACCCGGCCCCGCACCTGCAACGCCGTCACCTTGCGAACCAACCGCTCTCGCTCCATCCGGGCGCCAGCTGACCCGCCCGGCGCCTGCGCAGTGCGTCACCCGTACGCGCCGCGCTTGGAGCGCAGACCCCGCCCTGCCATCTCCACGGCAACCTTCTGGCGCTCCCTTGAGTTGGGCGTGGTCCCGCTCGGGTTCCTGACTCTCACTCTTCCAGAGCGGCACAGGGAAGTGTAATCCCGCCCAATCCCCCGGCAGGATTTCCTAAATCGGAAGGGTGTTGCGTAGGGGCCTCCCCGCGGGAGCTGAGGCCCTAGACTCCCCAGGCGAGTAAAGGCGCAATGAGGGGAAGGAGGACAAGGAGCCGCTTGCTTCTTTCCGGTTTAATTCCATCCAGTTCCCCCTCTCCCATAGCACCTGGAGGGGGCCGCGGAACATCCAGTGGAGCTCCTAAAAAGTCACAGTTTTAAGAGAATGAGAAAGGGCAGTCTGGGCCTGGGTCCGACGACTACACAGCTGACGGCTCCTCAGGTTCCGTGTTCTCAGCCAGGTGCAGCTTCTGTCTGTGCCAGTCAAGGACTGTGATGCCTTTGTTTTGTTTTGTTTTCATACTCAGAGCATATGGAAATTCCTGGGCCAGGGATCCAATCCAAGCCCCAACCGCTACAATGGGGGATCCTTAACCCACGGCGCAGACGCAGCCTGGGGGTTGAATCAGGGCCTCTGCCAAGGCAGGTTTTCCTTTTGGGGGCGGGGGAAACAGGTGCAGCATATGGACGTTCCCAGTATAGGGGTCGAATCAGAGATACAGCTGCTGGCCTATGCCACAGCAACGCGGGACCTGCACCACAGGTCACAGCAACACCAGATCCTTAACCTACTGAATGGGGACCAGGGATCGAACTTGCTTCTTCATGGATTCTAGTCGTGTTCGTTTCTGCTGAGCCACCATGGGAACTCCCAAGGCAGATGCTTAAACCACTGTGCTACAGTGGGAACTCCAGGATTGTGATGCTTCAAACCCCAGTCCTTCCAGCCCTATTTTCCCACCCTTCACAGGCTTAGTTTCCCCCAACTGTGCAAAGGGGCAGGGGCCAGGGACTCTGGGGTGGTTTGTGGTCTGGGTTTGACTCCTCATCTGCCCTTCTTCCTAGGTAGCTTTTCCCCTTTGCTTTTGGTTCAGATCATGCAGGTGCATGAACCGCCACTTCTTCTGAGTAGGACTAGATGCAGAGATAATGTAAGTAAAAGTAATTGTTTAGTGCTGAAAGAGTACGAAAACATCAGCCAAGATTTGCCGTGGAATGGGGTCAGCTAGGTTACCTGCAAGAATTTTGACAAGTAGGTAAACCCCACAAGTATCTTTCTTTCTCCTAATATTCAGGGAATTCTTTCTGCACTCCTCTGCCTGGGTAGGGGCAGTTTGTGGCTAATTCTGACTCACTATGACTAAAGGGATAAGGATGTTGATTACATGTAAATATTCCTGGAGGGTGGTGGGGAGGCAGAAGCTGATTTTATCTCTGAGGCATGCACTGCATATACACACTGTCAAGTCCCCTAGAAAGGATACATAGAATTGCTAAGATCTTCCAGCTGAAAACAGAGAGAGAAAGGTTTCTGTCAGGAGCTTTCTGGTCTGGTTTTTGGTAGGGGCTGAGAGGCCCAGAGCTTTTGTTTACGTGCACCCCCAGCTTTTCACCCAGGGACAAGGAATGGTCTTAAAAGCATGTCCCCCCGCTTCCCAACCCCTGGTGTCCCCAGGAACTGAAGCACCCAGCCCTGACCCACATTACTAAGCAGCTGGTCCAAGTTGCGGTCAGCCATGGTCTTCTTCTGCTCCTCCGGCAGCCCCTCAGTGACCCCGTCCTCTTCCTCCTCCTCCTCCTCTTCCTCCCCACACACGTCCAGGCTGAAGTGCAGCCGGGCCAGCTTCTCCTGCATCTCCCGCACGTGCTCCAACTGCTCAAAGGAGCATTCCTTCCCTGGACAGCACCTGTCAGCTCTGGGAGCAAGCTTGGGACCCTGGCCCCGCCCAGCCCCAGAGACCGGCCCTCCAGCCCCACCCACATGCCCTCTAAGCCCCGCCCCCAGGACTCACCGAAGGCCTGCAACCGGCCAGAGTGGAAGTCATTGAGCAAATTCAGCAGCCCTCCCTCCATCTCATAGACGTCAGTCACCTCGGTCAGGAATGAATGCTGCAGGGGGGTGACTGAAGAGCCGCCCCCACCTCCGGCCAGCACCGGGCGGCATTTCTCCTTGCCTACCCTGGGTAGGTGGGCATGGCCATGGTCACAGGGTGAGGGCAGCCAGGAACCCCCAGGTCTTTTTTTGTGCCATCTGTCTATGCACTAATCTATCCTTCTATCTACTCGCCAACCTAAATGGGTGTTAGTCCTTCTGGCCCTGCCCTGGGCACCAAGATTGATAAAGGGAAGGGAGTAGGTGAAGACAGGTGAGGACAAGAGGTCAAAAGAAGTCTTTTTCTGCCAATGATATAGCCAGAGCCATGTCTGCAATGGGGCTCCTGGGTTTCTGTCTGAGCCCCTCACTCATTCATCCTGTGACCCTGGGTGAATCACTTGTCCTCACTGGTCCCCACCAAACTCAGGGACAGTTACTCCCTTACTGCCATAAGAGCACCCAAAATATCTTTCTGCCCTTCTTCTATGTACAAATCATTTTTTGAATTTTCCATTGCCCCCAGGATAACATGGAACACCCTTCCCAGTCTGCCCCCACCCCCAACTGCATTTCCTACTATTCCTGTCCTAGCCCTGAGCTAAACCCCACTGTGGCTGCCTTCAAACATGCCTCTCAGGGAGTTCCTGTTGTGGCTCAGTGGTTAATGAATCCGACTAGGAACCATGAGGTCGCAGGTTCGATCCCTGGCTTCATTCAGTGGATTAAGGATCCGGCATTGCCGTGAACTGTGAGCCACACAGGAAGTCCAGGCATTGCCTTGAGCTGTGGTGTAGGTCGCAGATGCGGCTCGGATCTCGCGTTCTGTGCCTATGCCTGCCTATGCCGGTGGCATAGGCCAGCAGCTACAGCTCCGATTGGACCCCTCGCCTGGGAACTCCATATGCCGCAGATGCAGCCCTAAAATGACAAAAGACAAAAAACAAACAAACAAAAAAAAAAAACCATGCCTCTCAGTCAGGTGGTACCTCTCAGGCAGGTAATGTGCAAAGCCAAGGGAAACAGTAATTGGAGAAAGAACACGTGTTTAGTGGGAAACAAACACAGACACATTATAGGGTAGGAGCAATCATTAAAAAAATTGGAATTCCCGTCGTGGCGCAGTGGTTAACGAATCCGACTAGGAACCATGAGGTTTCGGGTCTGATCCCTGGCCTTGCTCAGTGGGTTAAGGATCCGGCGTTGCCGTGAACTGTGGTGTAGTTTGCAGACGCGGCTCGAATCCCGCGTTGCTGTGGCTGTGGTGTAGGCCGGCAGCTACAGCTCCTGTTAGACCCCTAGCCTGGGAACCTCCATATGCAACGGGTGCAGCCCTAGATAAGGCAAAAAGGCAAAAAAAATCATTAAAGAAATTAATTTAAAATTACTTTAAAATCATTGAAGAAAATTAAGCAGAGAATTTGGAGTTCCTGTCATGGCTCAGTGGTTAATGAAACCAACTAGCATCATGAGGACGCCAGGGGGCTCAGTGGGTTAAGAATCTGAAGTTGCCATGAGCGTAGTGGTGTAGGTCGCAGACGCAGCAGCTCGGATCTGGCATTGCTGTGGCTGTGGCTTAGGCCGGCAATTGTAGCTCTGATCCGACGCCTAGCTTCGGAACCTCCATATGCTGTGGGTGCAGCCCTAAAAAGACAAAAGACAAAAAAAAAAAGAATTCAAATCGTACACTTAAGCATCCTCTCACCAACTCCAAGACCACCAAACCACCTGTGGTTCCCAGAACCTTCCAGGCAATATTCTTCTCCCAGACTTCTGTCAGGCAAGGCTCTTGGCTTAGAACATTCTCCCTTTTCAGTCCCTTCTCTGACTCACTTCCTGGCAGTGTAGCTCACTCCCTGCTCCAAGGGTGCAGCATCACCCTGTGGTCCCAGGGACCCCTTAGCCTTTTCCCAACACACTTGAGAGTAGGGACTGGGTCTAAGTTCTCAGGGGCTGGGGGTGGTGGTGAGTGGTGTGTGTGTGTGTGTGTGTGTGTGTGTGTGTGTGTGTGTTGGGGTGGGGGGAAGCCCCAGGGAAGGCATGGATTATTGCTTAGTAACTATAGGCTAAAGCTTTCTTTACCTTCTTTCCTACAGGACTCAACCCAGAGTTGGGACCCCTCCCTCCTTACCCTGCTTCCCTTCGGTACCCACCTCTTGAACTTGGCCCGCTGCTTGGGGGATGGCAGATGAGGGAGACCCAGGGCCAAGGAGCCGCTGTGGCTGGTGGGCACTGGGACCCTGCGTAGGGTGCCTGGGGCCTGGGCTGCCTGGGTCAGGCAGGGCTTGGGACTCCTTTTCTTCTTTTTGTCCTCCATTGGTTGCTGGCTAGGCCTCAGGCCCTGGGAGGGAGGCAGTCCCACGGAGACAGTGAATGGCAAAGCTGTCTCTCCACCCAGCAATCCCTGAGAGCTGCAGAGGACTCCCCAGGGACCTTCTGTTCCTTCACCTGTTCAGTATGGGCAAGTCTGGGTGCAGCACCTACTGCTGGGGTCAGACAGGTATTTGAAGGACCTTCTGTGGCCCACTCCAGGTTCCCCCCTACGTTCTATCTAGCCTTAGCCTGAAAGCCTAGGCCCTGCCTAGGTTGGACTGGGCTGGACCAGACACTAGTCTCCTGCTGCAGCTGCTCCTGGGATTTCCAGTCCTTGTCGTTAGGGGGCGGGGCTGCCAGAGGAAATGCAGAGGGACACTGGGTGGATGTGAGCTGGCAGGAGCCCAGTTTAGTATTAGCAGTGTCTTAACTCCACTAAATAGATAAGTAGAACAATTTACCAACTGCCTAGACAGACTCTGACAAACCCTGTCAGCATGGCAGGTGACTAAGATGTGGATGGGATGGCCTGGGAAGACCCCGGTGTCAAGAAGTGACCCGGAGAGAGAGAGGATGGGCAGCAATGGCAGAAGCCGGCATGCAGGCAGGGCTCAGCATGGGTTCCCCCATTTAGATACTGGCATCCCTCTTCTTCCACCCTACCCCCACCCGCAAACACCCGAATTTCCTCAGGACAGACTTCCAGCCGCTTAGCCCTCCCCAGTCAGGAAGTTCCTGCTTGGCTTCTGCTGCAGTCAGAGTGGGCTGGGTGGTCCGGAAGGGCAGCCGGCAAGCCTAGGCCTCCAACAAAGATTGCCGCCCGAGCCTGGCACTGCTCGGCCTCTGGTCCTGCCCCGCCCCTCAGACTCACGTCCACCGAAGTCCCCCTGCACGGACGTCTGGGGGCGCTTTACCGGTTTCCCCAAGCTGCTCACTCCCAGCTTGCACCGCCAAGCCCCACTCCGTCTGCATTCCGGGATGGCGGTGGCGCTGGAGGGGTAATCATTTAAGATAAGTACGAGGCTGGCTGGCACTGAGGGGGTGTGGTGGAGGGGAGACAGGAGCGCGGCAAATGCCTAGCCCAGTAGCAGCGTAGCCCAAACAGGGACTCTATGCAAGAATTGCAGCGCGAGCTCCTGCTTCCCAGAAACGGCCCAGGGCGATCTGGGATGTATTTACCACGATCAGTCTCCAAAGCTGAGTGCCAAATAGATCGCGCAGCTAAGCAGCCAGAATCCGAAACGCAGCATCAGACCCACATCCTTCCGCCTCCGCACCCACCCTGGCAAGGGGCAACTGACCTGGAGGTTTGGAGTCTGGAGTGATGCTTCAGTGCGGGTTCCCTCCGCCCTCAGCACTCTCCAACTAGGGAACGGAAAGGGTGAAGCAGAGCTTGCAGGAGGTAATTTGCATTTAAAGAGAAAGTGACCTCTTTTAGAGTGGGCTGGAGCAAAATGGGAGGAACATTCCCACACTTACTAAGCTAGCTGTCCTTCTCACTTTACCTCCCCATCTGAACCCAGGTGACCAGTTGGTTGTGTGATGGCAATCTTAAAAAAAAAAAAAAAACTTTCACTTTCCTGTCAGTTTTGGAGAGACATTAAGCTGTCAGTTTTGGAGAGAAGCTAAAAGTCCCTTACAAAATGGTGACAGCTTTAGCAGAAGTGGGCCAAAAAAACCCGCAGAATCTAAAGCATTTTATACATATTTAATCCTCATAACAGCCCTGAAGGAAGATAATGTCATTGTCCCATTTTACTGAAAGTAAACAAAAGACTTTTGAGGACAGCATCACTTCTTTTTCTTTTTAGGGCCACACCTGCAGCATATAGAGGTTCCCAGGCTAGGGGTCCAATGGGAGCTACAGCTGCTGGCCTACACCACAGCCACAGCAACTCGGGATCCAAGCCGTGTCTGCGACCTACACCACAGCTCACAGCAATGCCGGGTCCTTAACCCACAGATCGAGGCCAGGGATTGAATTCACAACCTCATGGTTCCTAGTCGGATTTGTTTCTGCTGCACCACGATGAGAACTCCAGTACCACCCCTCAGACGACACTCACTCTTCACTGGTAGCCAGTGGGGGCTGTATACAACCACTCTGCACCGGAACCCCCAAGGCCTAAGGGACACGTGTGGGGGGCATCAGGTCAGAGTGAAACCATTGCACTTACCCTGCACTTGACTGACAGCCCCAGGAGGGAAAACTGAGTGCTTGCTGGAGGCTGAGCCAGCACTGTTGGTGCTGCCCCAGGGGGCAGATCAATGCGGCAGCTATTAAAAGACCTGGTAAAGGCTCCCAGCTTGGGTCCCCAGAGAGAAGCCTCTGATGCAACTGGAGACAGGCTCATCCTTGGCCGGGTTGCCCTGCAGTCTTGAATTAACAGCATCAGAGCCAGCGCACAGCCACTGTCCTACCTTCCCCTCCCACTGGGCAGAAGTAGCTTCTCTGGGCCTGGGTCTCACTGGGTTCCAGAGGGGTAGGCACTATTTCCAAAGGCACCTGACCAGGGCGCCTTCCCAGGTGCTTCCAACACCTGGCCTGCTCCATAAGGGGAGACTTCTTCAACGACAGGGGTCAGAGGGAGGGGTCTGCACAGAGCTGCTAGGGAGTGGCACAAAGGCTCCTCCAAGAGAGTGGCAGAGTCCAAGAGCACCTCTAGGGTGGTCATTCTCAGAGCTTCTTTGCTCTGGAGCTCCAAGAATTAGGGCAGTCTCACCAGACCCCCTCCAAAGGATCTTCAACTGGAACCAATGTAGCCAGCACAGCAAAACGTCAATACATTAGGACCCTGGCTAGAGGGAGCCGAGGCTTTGTGGGGACTGTCACAGCCAGTATGGACCCATCTGTGGACGCCTGGAAGGAAGGGCACTCTAGGTGTTTCTGCCATTTTTTTGGGCTTTCATTATTTAATCTTTTGTGTCAGACCAGCCCAGGCGGGGAGTGGGGAACAGAGTGCTGGGTGAGGATCCCAGCAGGATGTATCCCTTATGAGTCCCAACTTCTACACCTAGCCTTGCGGTGGGTAAACAGCCCTTTTAAGAACTGCACGCAGCTGGTAGTCTTGTCAGGAGATGCAGATCAGAGGAACCTGGAGCTTCTTTCCCTTGGGTGGGTCAGTATCAAAGGGATGCTACCAAGGCGGACAGCCCCCAACCGCAGTAATGACAGTGGCTACTCATTTTTTTTTCTTTTCTTTTTAGGGCCACACCCACGGCATATGGAGGTTCCCAGGATAGGGGTCCAGTTGGAGCTACAGCTGCAGGCCTACACCACAGCCACAGCAACGCAGGATCCAAGCTGCTTCTGTGACCTACATCACAGTTCATGGCAACGCCGATTCCATAACGCATTGAGCAAGGCCAGGGATTGAAGCCACAGCCTCATAGTTACTAGCAAGATTCGTTTCCGCTGCTCCACAATGGGAACTCCATGTCTACTCCTCTTAATTCGGGCCCTCATCGGCCTATTCCAGGGCTGGAGACTCCAAGCCGCAGTTGTGGCAACGCTGGATCCCTAACCTGCTGCGCCTGTTGGATCTCCCCAGCTCTCCGGTCTTGCCTTTTGCCTTCCTCATGGACCTATTTAAACACCTTCAATGGTTCCCCCTATTCCCTGGATCTAGCCCAAATTCCTTAACCTGGCACACAGGTTGGTGGGGATTTGGCCCCTGCCTCTTCTCCTCCTGTACACCTGCATTATTAGGTGAACCACCTCCTTACTAAGAGATGTCAAAATCACTTGCCTTTTGGGTCCTAAGGCGCTTCTGGGATCCAACTCTCTCCCCCTGCTGAGAGGAACCAGACTTCCTCTATGCACCCACAGCATACCAACCTTTCTCTAAAAGCACCTTTTCCCTGAGCCACAGCAGTGACCTGAGCGGCTGTAGTGACAAAGCCAGATCCTTAACCTATTGTGCCACAAGAACTCCAACAGGGACAGTTGCTGACCGAAAGAAATCATATATATAAATAGTAAGGCAACAAACTCTCTCTACATATATATACATGGTGGACATCATGACAACTCTGTCAAGGGCTCCGCTCAGGCAACTCATGAACTTGCTAGTGTCCCGAGCCTCCAGTGATGGCTAGAAGGCAGGACACTGGAAGGTGCAAGAAGCCAGGGCAGAGCCACTGTGTAGTAGATCTGGACAAACTGGAGATGATGGGACAGATCCAGAAGCACCAAATGACCGCAAAGGTCAAAAAAGAAAGTAAGGCAACAGACTCTTTATTTAATGTGGTTTTAAAATACATCAAAATCAAGTCCCTGGCTGTCGTGAATACCAAAAGGAGACAAAAACGCTGTCAGCACAGCTTTAAACAAATCTGGGCGGCCAGGCTTGGCCATAAGGGAAGCAGTTACAGGGACAGAAGGCAGCACCCCTCCCCCAGGCAGGTGCCCGGCTGTCCCTGGGGTGAGCTCCTCTGTGCTGTGCAAGGTGAGAGGGCTGGAGCAGCGGCTGGAGAACCAACTCAGCAGGCCTTGGCCCTCCCCCCCATGGACACCAGGGCAGCTCCACTGGCCTTTTTGTCAGCCCTCTGCAGGGCCACCATGATGGGGGTGGAGAAGGGAAAATAACCATTTTTACAGACATAACATTCTCTTACAGAAAGTGCCTGAGCTCAGCCCATGGTCCAAAAACCTCATGGAAAACAAATTTTAAAAAGTGCTGCTGACACCTCTCAGAATCTGGTGTGCATGAAGCGCTACGCTCAGCTGGACAAGACCCTGAATACAAATTGCTGTCAGCAGAGCCTCACCTACTGTGGTCCCCTGGAGGAAAAGCTAGCAACCTAAGAAACCAACACAGCTCTTGGTCCTAAAACTGAGGTCATGTGCATAAGACCTGCCCAGTGAGGAAGGAACTGGCCTTCATCCATGGACAGGCCACCTCCCTTTCATCTGGTCCAGGATCCTGGCTGCTGTGGGTAGCACCCAGGAACCTGGACTGACTTTGGAAAGCAGAGCAAGCAGAGCAGCTGTAGTGATCAGTAAGATTTGGTCAATGAAGAGGAAGAACGGGACCGCCACCTACAGTCCGGCTTGGATGCCTACAGACAGATGGCTAGAGTGAGAGCAGAGCTTCCACCTCGCTCACAGCAGCTAGAACCTGCTTTCTGAGGGCTCCACAGCAGCTAGACCTGCTTTCTGAGGGCTGCTGTGCTGCGCGGCCGATGCCCACCTCGTGCTGGGCTCCAACAGCCTCTCCCCGCCAACACTTTGGGCTTTACGAGGTAGCTTAAGTGAGGCAGGCAATCATGTGGGCCACTGCAGGCCTTCCTGCTCTCTCTGAAGGGGGCAGGCAGAAACTTCTGCCTCTTCCCTGTGCTTCCTTGGCCCAGCAAACCCTGAATGGGGCGGGCAGTTCTTCCGTTCCTCAGCAGAGTAGAATCTCAGCCACGGCAAATAGGGATGTCAACACTCATACTGGCTGCTGGGGGGGGGGATCTTGAGAAATGAAGATATACCAGGGATTGAGCAGGAAACACTCTGAAGCAGATCAGTGGTACCTATCATGGTGGAAGAGAGAAAACGATGTGCCATTCATTTGCCATCTCTGGTCTAAGTCCTAACATAATTCAGGAGTATGTAACACTCTTCATGAACCCAGTTATCTGAGGGGTTTAAGTTAAGGGCAGAAAGAGGGGGCTGTTTGTGGAAGATGAAAGGACCTGCAAGAATGAATTAACTTCAAGGAAACATAGCAAGAAGCAAAAACTCAACCATCAGATCTATCAGGGTCTGTGGCTCCCTCAGCTACATGGAAGCTGAAGCCCAGCTGGAGATGGGCTCACAGTAAGTAGTCCAAACCCAGCGGACCCCTGCTTCCCGACCCAAGACTCATTCTGCTGTTCTAAAAACTGTTCTGTACAAAGACTAGCAAGTCTGCAACCAGCAAAACTCTCAGAGGACAGACTAGCATGTACGAGGGATGGGGAGGGGGAGAGAAGAAACAGACTCAAATGCCTGCAGCCACTTGCTGGACTTCTGGGGCTTAGGCAAGGGTTGAGTCTCATTCTTAGCCATTACCTGTCAGAAGAGAGCTGGGGGCTCCCGCACAGAAAGAAGTGGGATGCCAGCGCTTACGTGGGCAATGGAATCAGGGCAAATCTCAAAGACTGCACATGGGGGGTGGGGGTGGGGATGGAGGTGAAGGAAGCAGGAACAGACTCAAAAAGCCAAGGGGACCTGGGGCCCAGCCACTGCTGCATGGAGACACTGTGATGGCATCAGCAGTGACCCTCCCAGGATTGAAACCATAGGTAAGCTTGTGGCAAAGCCATCAGAAGCCTTTTCTTTTCTCTTACTATAAACAATCTGACTTCATCAAGCAGGAAACCTCAGCACCAAAACATGGCAAAGGTACCAGGTCGGGTGGTTAGGTGGTGGGGCACTGGAGGCCAGGAACCCAGGCACCACTGCTATAGCACCCCTTCTTCCTCAGAAGATTCCATTACAAACACGGTCATGTGCAAAACAAAAATAAAGAAAACAAAAAACAAAAACAAGGAAACAAAACCAAACCCAAAAACCTTCAGCAAGAATCCTTTGGGTGATCTCTCATCAATCATTTGTGCAGGCTAGAGAGGCACCTGTGAATGATAAGGCTACTGCGAAGCATCATTGGCCTGGTCCCGGAACGACCAGGGGACAGGGGAAGTGGTGCCTGAGGGGCTCCCTACCAGCACATCATCCTGCACAGAACATTCTCCAGGTCCCTTGTCCTAGGCAGGGAAGCAGTTCCATTGCCAGCTGAGTACCCTGTCAACACTCTGCCCGGTGACCCCTCTTCCGGGTCAAGAGTAGCAAGGGAGCTCCTCCCAGGAGGGCTAGGAGAGCCCGAGCTGCCCAAGTCCCACTAAGAGGAGAAAGACAGTCAAGGCCTGGGCATGTCATCTGTCACGAGTCCTGAAAGGCAGGGAGGGAGGGGATGAGCCTTAAATTGGGCAGGGAAATGCTCAAGTCACTTGTCCTGCCAGCTCACTGTGACAGCAGCCACAGACAGCTCTAAGTCTCTTCAGCTCAGAGAAGAGCCACTGACTTCACCTGTACACACCCCCACCTCCGGTGCAAGCCCAGTTTACACTTACAGATATAAATGTATGAGGCTTTGCACATATGCCATACGTATGGAAAACTGACCCATAAAATCCAAAACTGCAGAGTCCGATGCCAGCCAGGTCAGAGCACCCTGGGCCTCAGCGGTGGGAGCCTCGCATGGGCCAGGCCTGGCTGGGCTGTTCGCTCCCTTCCCGGTGCGGGCTCCCTAGGCGGTGGTGGGGGCGGGCTCCTGGGGCCCCGTCTGGCCTGATGCTTCCATGCTTGGTGCTCCGGGGCAGCAAGGCGCTTCTGTGGCCCTCGGGGAGCTAGGTGCTAGGACCCTGGGCCCCTCAGCACCCTGTTCCTTGGAGGCATTGGCAGCCTCTTGCCTTCGCTCAGGGCCGCTGTCAGTGAGAGGGCCCTGGCCTCCAGCACTCAGGTCCTGCACCCTCTTGTTCAGGTCATTGCGCTCTGACTGCAGCGCCCGGCACAGCTTCTCCAGCCGCTGGATTTTTACCTGCAGGCCCTCCAGCTCTTTGTCCCGCAATGTTTTCTAGGGAGAGAAAGGGGGGCCTTCAGTGCCACGCCATCAACCTCCCACCCAACACTGCCATGTGGCAGAAAACATTCACACGTTAACAATGCTGGGGACAGGAGTTCCCATCGTGGTTCAGTGGTTAATGAATCCCACTAGGAACCATGAGGTTGTGAGTTCGATCCCTGGCCTTGCTCAGCGTTGCCGTGAGCTGTGGTGTAGGTCACAGATGTGGCTCGGATCCTGTGTTGCTGTGGCTCTGGCGAAGGCCGGCGGCTACAGCTCTGATTAGACCCCTAGCCTGGAAACCTCCATATGCTGCAAATGCGGCCCTAGAAAAGACAAAAAGACACACACACAAAAAAACAAAACAAAAAAAAGCAATACTGGGGACAGAGCAGTGTCAAAAGCCGGCCCCTTTCCAGGGGACTTTGGCTCTTGGTTGGGGCAGTGTGGTGTTGAGAATGGGCATAGCTTGGAGGTAATGGAGTCCTCCATTTATTCACTCGATGGCCTTGACAAAGTACTTGGCTTATCTCTTTATCTGTTAAATTGGACTACTAATAGTTCTAAAGAGAGCTTGATGAACCAGCACATCTAAACACTTAGCAGGGCCCAGGGTGCAGCAGCCTCTCCAGCAATTAGTTACTTTCTTTTCGTACATCTCAAGCCACAAAATTAAATGATCTGGGCAGCTCTGTCCACAGGCTCCACAATCACTGCCCCTTGTTTTTTCTGCTCCTTTCTTCCATTTGCTCCCTCTACAGACCTACTGCTAAGCTCACCACCTCCCTTGGGGAGATAGCTGACGGTGCTTTTGGACTCGGACAGACGTGTACATGGGTCCTAGCTCCACCTCGTGCTAGCTGCCTCACCTCTCAGTAGAATGTACAGGACACACGCCCCAGCCCCAGATGCAGATCGCACTCAGCCCACCTCCTCGGCCATCTCAAGTAGGGCCTTGTTGCTGCTCTCCCACCGGGACCGGTACATGGTGGTTTCTTTCTCCAGCTTCTTGATCTTCTTAGTCATCTGAGTTTTGGGATATACAGAATGAAATGGTCAAGGGACTAGGCTGTCTGTGCATCTCCAAGGTGGGGGGAACAGTCCGAAGGGCACAAGGTCCTATAGGGCGTGGTCAGTGCCTTCTGTGCCACCCCAGGAGGTCTCAAGCCCACCACCACAACAGACAACAACAAGACCACCCCCTCTCCAGGACAACCTGAAAGGCACACATGCCAGCCATGTCTGTCCCTAACAGGGAGGAAAGGTTGGGAGCCCTCCTCAGGGCCCACCCATGCCCCGCTTTTGGTAGCAACCACACCACCACTGTAAACAGCTCTCCGGGAAGCACTGCAGGGATGGGGGCTGCCTGGAGGATCCCGGGCTGGGGAATCATCCGCAACATAGCAGCGACCTGAGCTGCTGCAGTGACAACACCGAATCCTTAACCCACGGCACAAGGACACCCCCCCACCCCTCCCCGCAGTTTTTAGCAACCTGTGTTCCTGCAGCCACAGCCAATCTGGAATACTGTTACCTTTTCCATCTCCTGTTTGAATGTGGTGAACACCTCACTGCTTTTGGAAAGAGTGTTTTGGAACTCTTCAAATTTCTCCGTGTACAGGGCAAGCTGGGTGAGAGAGAAACCCACAGTTAAGACTGGGCTTCTCTCAGACCCATCCTTGACCTTTTGCCCCCACAACAATTCTGATGAGATACTGGTTTCCTTTAAAACAAACAAAAACTATCTATTTGGAAAGATATAATCTAAAACGTTAAGCCTGGGAGTTCCCATCATGGCAGTGGTTAACGAATCTGACTAGGAAACATGAGGTTGCGGGTCTGATCCTTGGCCTTGCTCAGTGGGCTAATGATCCGGTATTGCCATGAGCTGTGGTGTAGGCCGGTGGCTACAGCTCCTATTAGAACCCTAGCCTGGGAACCTCCATATGCCGCGAGTGCAGCCCTAGAAAAGGCAAAAAGACAAAAAAAATAAAACAAAATGTTAAGCCTAAAAAAGTAGGATTTGGGGAGTTCCCGTCATGGCTCACTGGTAGATAGATAGATAGATAGGGTTATCTAAAAAAAAGTTTGAAAACAGACATAAAGGCAAAATACAAGTCACCCCAAATCCTACCTTTTTTTTCTTGTCTTTTTGCCTTTTCTAGGGACGCACCCGCGGCATATGGAGGTTCCCAGGCTAGGGGTCTAACAGGAGCTGTAGCCGCCGGCCTTCGCCACAGCCACAGCAACGCGGGATCTGAGCCGCATCTGCAACCTACACCACAGCTCACGGCAACGCCGGATCCTTAACCCACTGAGCGAGGCCAGGGATCGAACTCGTAACCTCATGGTTCCTAGTCAGATTCGTTAACTACTGAGCCACGACGGGAACTTCAGAAGTCTAATTTATATCATTAAAATCATCCATTCTGAACCCACCTCCTTAAATGCTGCATAACATTTCTGACTAGGACAGAGTCCTGCAAGCTCACCTAGCCACCTGGTCACCACCACATGGGTGCTGGGCAGATCCAGAGAGAACAAAGCTCGGCAAGGTCACAGAGGAGTGAAGGTGATCCCGGAATGAGGGTTCCATTTCCCTCCCCCCAGGCTGGGGCTCAGCATGAGGACCACGGAGGTACACCATAAAGGGACAGGCTACACAGGCTCACCTGCTGCTTCAGGTGGGTCTCCTGTTGCTTCATCAGCTCGCACATCCTCTGGGACTCCACAGCCTCTTTGAGGAGCTATTTCCGAGAGAGGACCCCAGATCCCATCAGAAGCCCCTAGGGGCTGTGTTCGTTTTTTTAGCGACACATGCCATAACCGACTGAGGCTTCCTGCTCGCAGACTGGTGTCTGAGGAAGCAGTGCCTTGGTCCCACTAGGCAGCAACCTCTCCGGGACAAACCCGACTATGAGCTAAGCTAGAACCCAGACCCACCCACCCTTGGGGCCCGAGCCTCACAAAATCCTTCTCCCGTTGGTGCCTCTCCTCTGCCTCCTTCAGCATCTCCTGGGCCTGCTGGAGCTTGGCGTCCACCAGCTGCTGCTGTAGGTCCTTGTGTTTGAAGACTTTGTCAATATGCTGCAGGAAAGCATGGTGGGAGGGATCCACCTGTCAGGAACTCCCTTTTTCAGGGAGGTCCCATCTGCAGAGATTAGGGCACACTGCCCAGCCCCCCACCTCAGTCTGACATGCTGGACTCCCTCCCATGTGTCCCACAGGTCGTGGGCCCCAAGTCCCTGTAGGTCTTTCCAATCTCACCTCATTTCTCTCTCAGTCAGTCTGGGGTAAGCACAGGGGTTTAAGGATGAGATTAGCTCCAGAAAGTCAACTAATTAATACACCCAAACCTCTAGCCCTAAGAAAGATTACTTTACTGGACCGACAACCCTCACCTTTTTTGTTTGTTTGTTTGTTTGCTTTTTAGGGCTGCACCTGCGGCACATGGAAGTTCCCAGGCTAGAGGTCGAACTGGAGCTGCAGGTGCCAGCCTACACCACAGCAACACTGGGATCTAAGCCACATCTGTGACCTATGTTGCAGCTTGCAGCAACGCTGGATCCTTGACCCGCTGAATGAGGCCAGGGATTGAACCTGCATCCTCATGGATACTAGCTGGGTTCTTAAAGCGCTGAGCCACGCCGGGAACTCCCGACAACCCTCACTTTTGTAAATGTAAAGAAAGGGCAAAATGACACTTCTACCAGCTCAGCTGGCAGAGATCTGCCGCATCTGTTGACTAGACCTGTGCGTCCCGGGGAATGGCTGTCCTGACAGCTGGCCCCTGGGAACCGGGGCTCGGGGGGAAAAGCAATTATGCAGAGAAGGTTTGGACTCGAGCGCCACTTCGAAGATCAAAGCAACTGAAAACAGGGAGGTGGAGCACTGGCTGTATTTTCTGGATGTGGGAAGAGAAGGTGACTTTGAGATCTAGCTTGGGACAGGATGGATATGAGTCACCTGTGATCTAAGGTCTGGAGGCTGAGGGGGGCAGGATGGGAGTGCCTGAATCTGACTAGGGATGGAGTGCACCCCCAGCTCCACAGGGAGTACCAGTGAGAGAGGAGAGGAAAAGGACCCTTAGCTTCTCCAAGTTAAGTGCCTCACTCTGGTGGCTCAGGAAGCCTCCATGTTTCTCAGCTCAATTCCTCAAACCTGTCTTGTTCCCAAAGGATGAAGCACAGGAAAAGAGGTGGGTCGGGGGGGGGCCTCTCCAGGCCCCGCACACACATGGTCACTACAGTGGACTGTGAACCCAAGACGGCAGAGCTTTGTCCACCCCACCCACCCAACTCCAGGGCCTAGGAAGAGGTCTGGTCCAGCCTTGTAAGATAGCTGCCAATTTCCCTTTTATTGACAAAGAAACAGAAGCCCAGAACAGCCAAGTGAGGGGTCTGTGGGGACCCAGAAGGAGGGATCTGAGAGCCTGGGGAGGCACCCAACACGAGCCAAGGCACTGATATCCTGCCCTTTCATGTGGCAAGGGCTGCAGAGCACCAAGTAATAAGAAGACACAGCCCCAAGGGTCCATCACTCATAGTTCCAGCTCTCACCTTGTGATTCCAAATTCTAAAGAAGTCTGAAAATTGGAATCGTCAAAAGCTGACAGATACACTTGACCCATGCCATTGTCAGGCTAACTAATAATCCTAGGTGAGTAACCTCAGAGGTTTAACTGCATAAATCTTTGTGCGTTTGACTTGAGGGTGCTGCCACAAGGTCTTGCTGGGGCTGCTATGTAATACACAGTCCGTGAACGAAACTCTAGTCTAAAGCGTGGACAGGAGTTCCCGTCGTGGCTCAGTGGTTAATGAATCCGACTAGGAACCATGAGGTTGCGGGTTCGATCCCTGTCCTTGCTCAGTGGGTTAAGGATCCGGCATTGCTGTGAGCTGTGGTGTAGGTCACAGAGGCGGCTCGGATCCCATGTTACTGTGGCCCTGGTGTAGGCCGGTGGCTACAGTTCCAATTCAACCCCTAGCATGGGAACCTCCGTATGCCGCGAGTGCGGCCCTAGAAAAGGCAAAAAGACAAAAAAAAAAATAAGAATAAAAAAATTAAGCCTGAACAATTCTAATTCCTAAGGACACTGGCTCAGCCACTCGGGCCAAGGCACTGTGGACCGGTGGTTGCGTGGCTCCAGGCAAGTCTCTTCTCACCTCGGATCCCCATCCGTGTGAGGATGTACGACATCACTCCCCTCTGAGGAAAGAGGAGGGAGGATGGGGAACGGGATGAAGCCTGGAAGGTGCTGCTCAGCGCCTGGCAACCCCCCAGATCCCAGTTCCCTGGCGATCACTCACCTCCTCCCGCAGCTCATACTGCTCAATCAGCTTCTTGAGCCTCTCTGCCAGCTCCACGTTTTCCTGGCGCAGCTTGGAGTTGCGCTCATTGTGCTGTTCCATCTGCAGCTGGATGTCATTCAGTGTCACCTGGAAGTGCGAGGTCACCTCCTTGCGTTTCTCCTCCTCCTCTCGGGCCCGCTGCACGCCTTCTTCCTGGGCAGAGAAGTCAGCCGCAGCTCCATCATCCACAGCTCCCAGCCGACCTCACGAGGCTGCCCTGCCAGTCCAGGGACGGTCTCTCCCACAGCCCTCCCTGCTGTCCAAGTGAGGAGCAGCCAGGCTCCGAGATGTCATGCAAAGTGGGCTCCAAAAGGACCTTGCTGTAGATCAGGTGACATTGAGCAAGGGACTCCCTAGAGAGGTGCATGCTTATGTGTAAGTCCCTTTCTACAGACTGGGATCTCCTGAAGATACCCTTCCAGGCCTCAGAATAGGTTTGGAAGACTTATTACTCTCAGTTTAATGTTCTTTCATCTCTGATCACCCTATCCCAGTAGCTAAAATCCGGTAATACCCAGCGTTCGCAGGATTGTGCAGAATTAGGCACTCAGACCGTTGGTGGGAAGACAATCTGGCAAAATCTATTAAAACTTAAAATTTGCATACTCTTTGACTCAGACATTTCACTTCTGAGATTTATCCTACAGATAAACTCTATAAAATTAGCCAAGGACATACACAGCGAGAATTTTCACTGTAGCTCTATATATGTAATAGTGAAGAACTGGGAACAACCCAAAATACATTAACTAGGGCATTGATAAAATCCAGTGCATTCATTCAGTGACAACGTTAAAAAGAATGACTGCCTTATATAAACTGACAGGATAAGATAAGGCATCGTGTAAACTGAGAAAATGGAATAGGCTCTGAAACAATACATGTAGAGAAATATAAAAGATACGCATATAAAAATGGTCTGGAAGTCAGTGACCAGGTCTTAAGCAGACAGACTCCACCCTAGGGGAAGCAGAACAAGGAGAAAGGCCCAGGCACTTCTGACTGACCACCCTCTGGGAGAAGAGCGGCTCACCTGGGGACTGCTACTGGAAGGAGAAAATCTGAAGCCCTGCACCTGGGTCTTCTAAGCACCTAGCCTTTACCTCACCTAATACAAGTGCATGTCAAGCGATTACAAGTAGCTCTCGCTAAGATACAGCATTTTCAGGGAAATCTCTTTCCGAGCTGAAAGGCTGCACTACCTTTTCTTTTTTTAATGTTTTTTTTTTTTTTAGGGCCACACCTGCAGCATATGGAACTTCCCAGGCTAGGGGCCGAATCGAAGCTGCAGTTGCTGGCCTACGCCACAGCTACAGCCATGCGTGATCCGAGCTGCATCCGCAATCTACGTCACAGCTTGCAGCAACGCCGGATCCTGCATCCTCACAGATACTAGTTGGGTTCTTAATCCACTGAGCCACAATGGGAACTCTAAGCCCGGGCTACTTTTTAAGTGGAAAGCCCACCAAAAACAAGTAAGGTCGAGGGAGCGGCCGCCCACCTTGAGGGAGCGGTTGTGGCGCTGCAGCTCGCGGCACAGGCTCTCCAGCTTGCTGCGGGCCAGGACGGCCTTGCTGTGCTCGCCGCGCAGGTGGTCCTTCTCCTGCACCAGCTGGCTCTGCTTCTTCTGCAAGAGCTTCATCTGCTTCTGAGAGTTCCGGTGCTCCTCCAGCTGGGGACAGGGATGGGGATGGGGTCAGGGCAGGCAGGTAAGAGCCCTTTGGGGCTCTCCCCGTGGGGACCCAGGGTCTCCTGAGCCGACCTGACCCCTGCCACCACAGCTCAGACGACACTATGCAGTGCTTCACACACTCCACCCAGTAACCCCAAGGGTCCCAGCTCAAGGAGCCAGAAACGGACACTCAGGATGAACAGAGGTGCACAGCCAGCAATGCCAGCTTCTCTCCCAGTTCTGACCTCAGAGACAGAGCTCGCAAGACTCAGACCATGACATTCCCCCCAACTCTCGGGACATCCGTGCCCTCAGATGAGCCCATTCGCTACCCCTCCTTGTGCTTTCAACAGGCCCATCTGGCCCTCTCATTGCTCTAAGACTTTATTGCTGGTTCACCATTTCTCTCCTCAGTATGATTCCTAGTATCAAGCTGGCCTTTTCATTACTGACAAATAATCCTTCTGGCTCCCTGGCCTCAGAGTCCTTCACCTCCTCCTCGGACCCTGTCCTCTCCCAGCTCAGCCCTGCGCCCACCAGCCTATTCAGCACTGTATAGGAAAAACAGCATATGACTCAGAGTAAGTAACCCTGTTCTCATGGTCTGCTGGCCTCCTGAAGCAGGGAGGGTGTGAGGATAGGGGGAGAACTGACCAGTTCAGCATACTTCTTGCACAGAGCCGCGAGCTTCTCCTCTGGGGTACTCAGCGTGTTCAAGGTCTGCATCAATAACGTGATCTCCTTTCCTGCAAAGCACAGCAAGCGAAGACATGTACCCCCCTTTTCTGGGGGTCCCCTTTAGCATGGGCCCACTCTTCCGCCTTGGGGTAGCCCTTCCCCATCATGCTTTATGTTTCCCGTCGCTGACCTGGCTGCCTTCCCTGCTGGTCTGTGTGCTTCACGAGCGCTGGGACCAACTCAGATCTGCCTCAGTACCGCCCCTACCGCCCAACACAGCGGACACGCTCAACAAATACTTGGTACCCGAAATCCCTATGGAGAGCACCACCAGTGGGAGAAGGAAAACTGCTCTGCCTACAGGTGAAGATGTCTGTTTCAATGCAAGAAAGACCCTTTTGAAAAAGGACACAAAAAGGAATAGTTCTCCTTAAGAACACTGAACTCTCATCAAAATGGGTAGTCAACAGTGAGCTTCCCCTGAGAAGTAAGTAAAATAAAATGACTATACCTTGCAATACTTGACTCCATGATGAAAATAACCAAAAAAAATATTCTTCAAATTAGGATGACAAGTAGCGGGTCGGGTAGTAGGGACTAAGATGTGGGTACAATATCACCTAACTTTGATTCTTTTTTTTTGTCTTTTTGTCCTTTTTTTTATGGCTGCAGCATATGGAGGTTTCCAGGCTAGGGGTCTAATCAGAGCTGTAGCTGCCGGCCTACACCACAGCAACGTTAGATTTGAGCCGCATCTGCGACCTACACCACAGCTCACAGAAACGCTGGATCCTTAACCCACTGAGTGAGGCCAGGGATCGAACCCACAACCTTATGGTTCCTAGTCAGATTCGTTTTCACTGCTGCTGAGCCAGGATGAGAACTCCTGAATCTTTTTTTTTGTCTTTTTGCCTTTTCTAGGGCTGCACTCGCGGCACATGATATATGCAACCTACACCACAGCTCATGGCAATGCGTGATTGGCTTAACCCACTGAGAGAGGCCAGGGATTGAACCCAAGTCCTCATGGATACTAGTCGGGTTTGTTATCGCTGAGTCAAGATGCGAACTCCCTAACTTTGATTCTTTAACACACACTAACCCTCCACCAAGACCCAAGTAGCTCCCCTATAGGCTGTGCCTGAGTCAGAGAGGATCAGCGTAGATAGCACTGCACAAGGCTCCTGAAGTGTCAACCCTGGAAGGCTCTGAGATCAACGCACAGACTGAAAATCACTGGCACACAGGCCAAATACAACCCACAGATGGGTTATGTTTGGCTTCTAGTTTATTAGTTGCTAACTGTAAAAAAAATCTAGAGA
Organism: Catagonus wagneri; assembly: GCA_004024745.2. Classification (NCBI taxonomy): domain Eukaryota; kingdom Metazoa; phylum Chordata; class Mammalia; order Artiodactyla; family Tayassuidae; genus Catagonus; species Catagonus wagneri. Next base: position 6,939,864 of record PVHT020000046.1, read on the forward strand.
TGTGACATAATAACCCTAGATTTCTGGCTTTAAAAAAAAAAAGTCAGCTACAGTTAGCCTGTAGTTTTACATGTTATCAACTTGCCTGGGCCAGGTGGCAGACAAGCCTTTGAATAAAGTAAGCACTCTCTTGGTCCTCATGGGCCCCTCTGGCTAACTTGGCTTTGAGTTTTCAACCTGGTCTAGTCCAATTCTCTTATTGTGTAGAGAAGTGAAAACTAAGGACCAGAGAGGAGAAAGGTTTTGCCCAAGGTCACAAAGCAAGTGAGAAATGGTGCTGGCTGACAGAGGACTGACCACTCAGGCCTCCTTATTTCCATCTTCTCAAAGAGAGTAGGCTAGACTTCGGTTCCCGCTTGCTCCCAGGCCAGAAGCCCTTGTGCAGCAAACCTGCACATCTCTACACGATGGCCCTGCAGCCCCTGCTCTGACTAAACTAAGTAGATCGAAAATGTTCTAAAATTAGATTGTGATGATGGCTGTATAGGTATAAATGTAATAATCCCACTGAATTGAAAAAACAACAACAACAACAAAAAAAACCAAAGCTACGTAGCTGCTCTGGAAGTAGTGTTTCCTCCGAATCCTGGCAGAGCAGGCCAGCCCAGGAACGTCAGGTCCAAACGCCCTCCCCTCGCCAGCCTCATAAGTAGCTGCCCTCTGCTCACCTAGACCTTTGGCTTTCTTCTTTTCCTGTGGCCTTCGGTGGTCTCGGTCTACAACCTCGTCACTCGCCCGGATCTCGTCTGCGCCCGGCTCCCCCTTGGACGGCTCCTTCTCACCATTGACTACTGGGGTCTCTGGCTCAGGTTCCCCATTCCTCGAGGCATAAGTCCGGGACTTCTCTGCATCTTCGGGCTCAGCAGGCTCACCCTGTGCCCCATCTTCGCCTGGGCCGCCCTGACTGTTGTCCACGCAGTATGTACTGAGGATGTCCTCCAACTGGCGGCTCAACTCCTCTGAGACATCACGGAGGGCCCCAGTTTTGGCTTGTGCTCCTGCAGCAGGAGGGATGAGGGGCAGAGACAGAAATAAGATGGTTATGCCGCTGGCTGGGATTTTTCAGGCCCAAACTTACTGCTTTGGGTTAAATGTTACCCAACTTCTTTAAACCTCAGTTTATATAAAACGATATAACTATTTCTCACCTCTGCCCAACCATGCTTGTTATAAGAGAGAAATCAAGTAAGTAGACCACCCAACTCAAGGTCTAGTTCACCTGCAGATAGATGTCATTTCTTGCTATTAAAAAAGTTTCAGGAGTTCCCATTGTAGTGCATTAGAAACGAATCTGACCAGTATCCGTGAGGACTCAGCTTCAATCTCTGGCCTTGCTCAGTAGGTCCTGTGTTGCTGTGACTGTGGTGTAGGCCAGCAGCTGTAGCTCCAACTTGACCCCTAGCCTGGGAAAATTCCATATGCCGAGGCTGTGGCCCTAAAAAACAGGAAAAAAAAGTTCGAGAAATGCCTCAAATAGGAATAGCAGTTACCCACTGGTGAATGCAGTGTTCTTGATTTGCTGGTTGGGCATCTCATTTGACTGCCAACCTGACTTAATCCTGTCAGAACCTTCTCTCAGGAGAGTTCTGTCCCTGTGCGTAGGATGGGAGGCTCTACCAACTCCCCAGCGCAGGGTGGGCACTCACAGACTCAGTGGTATCTTCCCCTCATTCTCCATTTCCTCCTGTCAGGGTAAACAGTGGCCTTGGCTTCTAGCCCCAGAGGCTTGCCTGACGCACCACAAACTCCTCCCCCTGCCCACTGGAAAAGCAGAGCTGGCACACACCCTCAGCCTTCCCTGGAGCCTGGCCGGTGGAACCTTCAGCTTCTGTTGCGGGAGCCGACTGGCTGGGTCGCCCCTGGCCTCCCTCTGGTCCTGCTTCCGGTTGCCCCGGGGTGTTTTTGGGGTTGGAAGTGTGGCCAGATTGCTTGGCAGCCCCATTCTTTTTGTCTTGGTTCTTCATTGTGGTTTGCAACGTTAGGTTATGAGCAGAACCTATAGAAACAAACACAGTTGCTATTTTCCAGACTTTAAACAATTCTCCGCAGCCTGGATCTGATATCTCCACACCGCGTCCGCAAAGCTTCTTAAACCGGCCGGCCTTCCCTGGGTGGGAGCCAGCGATTCTTCCTGTCTCTGGTCGGTCAGGGAAGCCTGGTGTACCCAACAGCGGGGGGGTAGCAGAGGCCTCCTTTTTCCCGAAGCCACTTCCCGGCACAACTCAGCCCCCTCACCACAGGCAGCGAGCCAGACAGGCTCAGGCCCAGAGACTGACGTGGCGGGACGCTGGATTCCCAGTTCCTCCCCGCCCCCCAGGCCCCACGTGTGCACCCCCCCAACAACGCGCGCGCAACCACCCACGCCCCGCGCGCCCTCCAGCAGCGCGCTCGGCCCGCGCATGCGCACAAGCCTCGGCCCCGCAACCCGGCCCGACTCCTCGTGCGGAATCGGTGTAATTCCCTGTACCAGCCGAAAGCGTAGGGCCCCAGACGCTCTGGTCGCCTTGTACCCCTAACGGCCGCAATACGCACCCCACCGCCGACGTCCCGACGGCTTCTCCTTCTCTGGCCTCGCACCGGAAACCCTGGGTAACTGCTGCCGGCAGAGCCGCCTGCTCGAGCCGCGACCAATCAATAGCCGGCACTCTCGCGGGGCTTGCTGGGAAAGTTGAAGCGAAGGCGGCCTCTGAGGCGGGTGAGTTGGGAAGGCGGGAGGACAGAAAGGACTACATGTCCCTCCATGCACCAGGCTGATCCCGATTCCCAAGATGCAATAGTGCTTTAGTTGTTGGAGCCGCAGACCCAGGAGGTCCGAAAGGAGCAAGTCATTCTGCACTGGTACTCACGTCAACCTCCTTTCCATCACGCAGAAGCTGATTCAGCTCCCACAGCCTTGCGCCTGGCTGCTTTTTCTTGCATGCCTCAACCGCCCTTTCTCTGCTGCTGAGAACATCTGTGACTATCTAGGAACTCTGAGGATGAGGGGTAGAATACTGGGCTGGGCATCAGATCTGTATTCCTTCCAGTCCTAACTTCATCACTAATTTGCTGTGTGACCGGGCATTCTTTTCTCACCCAGAGCCTCAATTTCAGAGCCTCAATTTCTCTCTCCCAGAGCCTCAGTTTCAGAGCTTTTAATAACAGTAGTTCTTTGAATGCTAGCTTTCCCAGTAACTACTCAAGATAAATACTGTAGTATTGTTACTCTCAATTTACAGCTGTGGACTCTAAGACAAAAGTTAGGTAACTTGTCCAAGATCACATCGCTATTGACTGATTAGAGCAGGTTCAAAGCCAGGAAGTCTGGCACCCATCTCAACTACTGGACTACCTTGCCTCTTACTCAGGAAGAAATAATTACCATGGTATGCTTTTCTTGAGGATGAGTCAAGGTAACTTGGGGGAGTTCCTGTCGTGGCACAGTGACTAACGAATCCGACTAGTAACCATGAGGTTGTGGGTTCGATCCCTGGCCTTGCTCAGTGGGTTAAGCATCCAGTGTTGCCATGAGCTGTGGTGTAGGTTGCAGACGCGGCTCGGATCCCACGTTGCTGTGGCTGTGGCGTAGGCTGGCGGCTACAGCTCCGATTGGACCCCTAGCCTGGGAACCTCCATATGCCGCGAGTGCAGCCCTAGAAAAGACCAAGAAAAGTGCTAAATTCCTTAACTTGAAGTATCAGGTTTTCTTTACTTTTTGTCTTTCTAGGACCGCACCTGAAGCACATGAAGGTTCCCAGGCTAGGGGTCTAATTGGAGTTGTAGCCGCCAGCCTACACCACAGCCACAGCAATGCCAGATCTGAGCTGTGATCTACACCGCAGCTCACGGCAACACCGGATCCTTAACCCACTGAGCGAGGCCAGGGATTGAGTCTGCGTCCTCATGGATGCCAATCAGATTGTTTCCGCTGAGCCACAATGGGAACTCCTCAGGTTTTCTTTAATTAATTAACAGTAATTTACCTGCTGTTTGTTGCAAAAACTTCTATAGATCCTGACTTCTCCCTTACCTGTTCAGAACGGTCTCCCAGATGCTGCATCCTGGACTTTAGCACTGTTTTGTATGCCAAATAAAACATAACTCTCAACTTTTAGGTTGTGCTTTTTTTTTTTTTTTTCAGTCAACACCACCGAAATGCCCTTCTGGGTAAAACAAAACCTTTTGGGGACCACCCAGTTCAAAGGTCACTTCAGAGCCTTTTCAGTGCTCTGCAGTTTGTCCTAGCTCCCTAGGTCTGGAGAGAGCTCTATTACAACATTAATGATAAAGTGTTGAAATTATTGCTTATGAGTCCCTGAAGACTGCAGAAACTGTTGGCTAAATTCTCTAGTCCTAAAGCCTAGCATCAGTCTGGGAGTAAAAAAGGCAGAGAATGTTTCATTTTTTAATTTTTTTTTTTTTTTGGCTGCCTTGCGGAGCCTGGAGCTCCCAAGCCAGGAATCAGATCCAAGCCACAGCTGTGAACTCAGCCACAGCTGCCACAATGCTGGATCCTTAACCCACTGTGCTGAGCTGGGACCGAACCCATGTCCCAGCACTCCCAAGATGCTGCCAACCCCCTATGTGCCACAGTGGGACCTCCAAGAATGTCTTAAATTGTGCCAACTGGGCGTTGTTTTAGGACTCTTATGATGGTAAATATTTCCCCTTCTGGGCAGTGCTTTTCCCCACCCCGTAGGCAGCATTTACCAGGTTACAGTGGAAGGTAATGTTGGTATGATCGCATAATGGAACTCAAGCACTGAAAGGCTTGAGATCCAGATCTCTCAAAACCAAGGCTCTAATTATTTCCAGAAAAGCATGTAGTTAATGGCTTGAGGAGGTTAACTATGCATCAGGCCTTGATGGATTTCTATAGGAAGAGGGTGTTCTAGGCAGAGATAAAGAACATACTGGGATGAGGTATGCATGGGGTGAGCAGTGGGTGGAGTGTGCACCAAGGGTCAACAGTGGCCTACAGGGGCCAGCTAGGTAATGAGCACAGCAGGCAGGCAAGGATTTAAAAGGTTACTGAGTTCCCGTCGTGGCACAGAGGAAACGAATCCGACTGGGAACGATGAGGGTGCGGGTTCGATCCCTGGCCTCACTCAGTGGGTTAAGGATCTGGCGTTGCCGTGAGCTGTGGTGCAGGCTGCAGACACGGCTTGGATCTGGTGTTGCTGAGGTTGTGGTGTAAGCCGGCGGCTAGAGCTGGTTAGACCCCTAGGCTGGGAACCTCCATGCCGGGGTGCAGCCCTAAAATGACAAAAAAAAAAGTTACTCTCTCCTTTGTCATAAAAGAAAATGGCAACAGTATTAGCACCTGCCAGCCTGCCTCAGGGAGCCCACTAGGAATGGTGGTGACTGGTTAAATAGAGCTCTTGCAGATTGTTTTCAAGGAGAAACTCAGGCCCAGGAGTCCCAGATATTTTTAAAGATAGATACATCTTTATTATTTTTCAGTATTGGCAACAAATTGAAATTTAAAACGTACTCTGTAAGCCAACCAAAACCTTCCTTCCGGATGGTATCCACTTTTTGGCTGCTGGCTTGTAATGGCTGCTTTAGGAATTGATCTCAACCAAAACGAGCAGTTTGTGAACTACTTTGGGCTCAAAGGGAGTGGCAAAGAAATGTGAAAATCCTTTAGAGAAACTCTAGAAAATGCAAACTAAACCATAGTGACAGAACTCCGGATCAGTGGTTGGTGGGGGTTAAGCAGGAAGGGAGGATTCCTAAGGGGCGTGTGCAAACTCCTAGAGGTGATGGATATGTTGACTGTCTTGATTGTGGTGATGGTTTCACGGATGCATGTCAATACTTAACTTTTTGTTTTTTAAATGTGTGCCATCTACTGTACGTCAATATTTCAATAAAGCTGATTTTAAAATTTCTTTATAGCAGAAACAGGCTGTTGCAATTCTTAACTCCACTGTTGGGCCAAAGTTTAAACACCCTCTCTTCACTGACTTCCAAAAAAATCCAGTCTAGGATCATTCCAAAGAACACAATTTAGAACTTTGCAACAGGTTTTTATTTTTGCTTTGTATCTATTACAGTGTTTGAAACCTAAAGAAATACATTTTCTCTTCAAATTTGGATGTGTATATAAATATCATTTGTCTGGACTCAGCACACTCAACGCCATGGTTTCTTGGCTTATGTCTGCTCTGAAATCATCAAGCTTTGTCTGTCTACCCAGGGGCCCTGAGAATATGGAAAACAATAGCCAGAGTTTATAGTTCTTAAAAGCAAATCAATTTGGAAAGAAAAACCAGTGAGGAAAAAGGTTTGATTCGCTTTCCTTGGGTCTGGAGCTGGGAAACCAAGCTATATTTCAGGGACATCTGTCTTGAGTGGCTGGGTCCTCACACCCCCTTGCGTCTTTAGTGGTTCAATCAAAGGCAGTGCCCACAAAAGCTGGCTAAAAGAGTCAAGACCCAATTCAGGGCCTGAGGGCTCTTGGCATGGCAGACTTTACTCTTCACAAACCCAGAAGCTGAACATCTGGCCTACATAAAGGAGAGGGTTAGAGTTTTAGCAGAGGGGTCCAGGTATGTGCTACTGTGGACAAAAACAGCCAAGCTGGCCCAGAGGTAGAGAGGTGGGCCCAAACCCGCTGAAGATCTTTTTGACACACTACACAAACCTTTCTCTCCAGGGGTAATCTGGGCCCCAAATTTAATGGCACCTCTTCTAACTCACAACCAGGTTTGATTCTGCAAATAGCCAGGTCTGATGCAAAAATGCTCTCTCAGGGAAAAACTAACAGCTTTACTTTAGACTTAATTGGTTGGTATCAACCTCAAATTCTTCCCTTACCATGGTCTTCATCCCGGGGAAGGGCTAGGGAACAGATAATGGGATGACTGAATCATTTATGAAGGCCTTGGCCGAAGTGTAGCTATTGCCTACCTACATGGATTCGCAGAGAGCCAAGTTCTCAGTCTGCTGCCTTAACCAAAAAGTACAAAAGACACAACAAATACTGGACAAGATTGGTCTAAAATATGCAATGCTAAAACGGCTGTGAAGAAACCTACTCTGAGCAATTTTAGTCCTACCTGGAAGATGTTGCTATGGTTCAGTGCACTAGGCCTTGCACCATCGTTCTCCAGCCTGCCAGGGAGGCCCCGAGCCAGCCTCTTCTCCCTATGGGTCCTTGTAGTGCCTGCAGAGACCTGGAGAATCTTGCTCCATGCCTTCGACTGAGAATCCAGAACCCGAGCCCACAGGATGAAGTCTGAAGAATATCCAAGATGATGGATACCAAGCTGAGTGAGTCTTAGGGAGAAGGAATGTGGCCTAAACCAATGAGCTGAGGCCTTCAAAGAAGGGCACGTGAGAGGAGGAGGGAGGTATTGCTAGGTGTTCATCTCCTTCCCTTCTATTTTTGCTAGAAACGGGTGACTCTAGAGTATGTAAGGGGAAGGCAGGTAGACATGAGAAAATGGAAATCCAGTTCATCCTGCCAGTTTTCATTTTAAACTGGTTTGGTTTGAGAGAAATTGAAAGTCGGTGTCTGAGCCTTCTTTCACTCTTCCTTGACTAAGTACGGTAGCAGCTGTAATCTGTGCAGTATAGGTCCAAAAACTGGGCTGTTGGAAAGAGGCTTCCAGGGAAAGTGAACAGGAGTGGATTTTCGGGTTCTAGGTAAGCGGGAACACAACAGGTATCTGAAAGCTGAAGTCATCAAACCTATTCCTTGGAAGGGTCATTTGTACCCACTACCCCAGGTAACCAGACTGGGCAGTGAAGGGTGAAGCCTCTGTGGTTCTACCAGAAGGTTGCAGCTAACACCAAGGCCAGTGAGTCACCACGGAAAGATCAGAATCGACAGCAGGCTTCTAAGACTAGAGGTCCTGTTAATACTAGAGAAGATGGTTTGGGAGTGGGGTGCCCAGAAGGGCTGGCAATAAGGAATAGCTGGCACTGTTCAAAACAGTATTTGAACACTTTACTAAGAAGAAGGCTCCCTGTCCCCTTAATCCACAACTAAATACCTCCAGCCCACCAGAGATCTTAAAATGGACATAGCCATGCTATAAAATATTAAGATTCCAAACACACGTCTCCTCAGGCTATACTCTATAGCAGGTCAGGGAACCCCACAATCCCTATAACATCCATTCAGAAGTTTCTCATAAAGTCTCTGACCTCACTGTGGCCAGAATCTGCAGTCCAGATGGGAGCTGCTCACGAAGAGTGGCTGTCAAGCCTGGGCTAAGAAGAAATAATATTTTGCTTCCCAAGATGGCCAAAGGAGAGGAGGAGACACAGAAGATGATGTTATTGTCTCTGTGGCCTGGAAGAACTTCACCTGCTGACTGAAAGGGTGTTAGAGGAAGATAATGGGAAAACATGGTTTAAGGAAGACACTAACAAAGGAAAGATCCTAAAGGCCATGTTCATCTGATGAGAAATTTATCCTCATGCTGTGCCTTGGGACACTTCAGCCTTTGGAGTCCTTGTAGAAAACAGGCTTCAAGCAGTAGCCAGATAAAAAAAACAAACAAAAATTCATACAGATCTGAAGCAAAAGCAGATTTTGGAAGAACTGTTAGGGAAGGCAGGATGTGTATGTCTCACAATAAGAATTTGGCCCCAATGTCAGGGACTTAACTAATGCAAGAGATGTACACAGTAGATCTTACTAAAACGCAGTGTCATATGGACAAGGATGAGGAGCCGGTGTATGTGTGTGTGGTGGGGCTTTCTTTTGTACTGTAGGAAATAGTTTTGCATGGAGTCAGCAGGCCAAATGAAAAGGGTCCTGCCCCTTGCCTACCTGGGGAGAATGGAGTTTGGTATTCATCTTGCCCAAGATGAAGAGTAGCATCTGACTCACTTAGGTGGCACAGCACTGGTATGATTTCTCAGTGGTAACCACTAGCCCCAACCACCTTTCTCAGAAAATGCCTCTGGAGCTGGATTACAACACAAGGAGAAGGCAAATTCCAGACCAAAAGCACCTGAACTTTTTATCTGTAAGCAGAGCGGCATGGTTTTCACCTAAGCCAGAGGAGGGCATGTAGGAATGGGAGCCAGAATGGCACTGTTTCTTGGGAAGGGAAAAGAGCTCGGAAGGGGGTGCCTCTGACCAACCTGGTGGTGAATCAAGGGCAGGGCAGATTGTGCCTTCTTCGGCTCCACCATTTCTCTACCCTCAGCCAGCAACTTCCTCCATACCACTCCCAACAGCTGGGCTTTACTATCCCGTGTGATCTACTGAAGCCACTGAGGCACTGTAGTAGCTCTACTCAAAGGGAAAAGAAGAGGCGTCAGGATTATAACTGTCACAGGAAGGGCAAAACCCAGACCGTGTAAGAGGATCCCAATCAGGGAAGTTATCGGTCACTCTCACAAAAGTCCCTACATTTCTGCGATAAGACGACAGGCAGCCATCTGTGATAATTCATGTGGACAGGGCCTGTGAGGCTGAGTCTGAGGAGGCAGACTGCTTTCTGGTTTCCTGACGTAAGCAGGATGCTCGGCAGTAAGGGTCAGGGTGGTGGACTTCACCAGGCCCTGAGACCACCCCTGCTCCCTTCAGGTACTGGGACAACTAGACCAGGCTGACCTGCTATATATGAAGGTTCCAGAGCTAAGGGCTGGTCCCAGGTGGTGGCCTGGAAACCAAACAGAGAGGAGGACAAGGTCAGGCTTCCTGAGCAAAAGAGCTTCTGCATCTCTTTTGGGTCTTGCTCACAGTATCCTACTCATAGAAATTAGAGAGACAGTTCTTCCCCTTGAGACCAATGAAAGACTGACCTACCTAATATACAGAATATAAAAAAATACAGAACTTTTTGACATTCTCTCCTTTGGAAGTAAAATATACATGATCCAACTATGGAAGAGGAAGAAGAAGAAGAAGAAAGGCCAAAGGCAGGGATCCCCTGGCTATCCCAATACATGACACTCTCACTCCAATCTCCTCTGCAATTTATGGGTCACCAGAGCAAGGACTTTCTCCTCAGGAGAAAGAAGGACCACAGCCCCCTGTCGCATGCTTAGGAGAAGAAAATACAGCTACCTCAGAGGTTCATTTCAACTCTGAGGGCAATTTTCAAGTAAACAAATGAAGTTGGGTCGCACCATTGGAAGGTGGGTAGGAAACATGGGATCAGTAGCGACACATGGGAAGCCCCCTCTGAAGGCCTGTGCTCCTCCCCCCTCATTCCCTGGTGTACATGCACCAGGAGAGCGAAGGGGAGCTCCCAAACTAAAGAGGTCTGGGCAAGGGGTTAGACAGAGGGAGGGGCCTTTGTCTCATGGTTACCCTCTCCTCAGCCTCTAGTCCCAGACAACGCTGGCAGCCGGGATTCCTAAAACCAGGAGCTCATGGCTCTTGGAAAGAGCAATCTTAATACAAGAAAAATGTGCAAAGGAAAAAAAAAAATTAAATAACTCAATCCAAGCATACAAGATTAATATTCTGTCAGAGCAAGAACACTTTGTTTTGGATTTCTCCCCTCCCCCACCCGCCCCCCACCTCTGGAATACTCCATCTGCTCAAGTACCCAAGATAAGAGTTACACAGATCAGGGCAGAGGACTGGGAAGGATGAAGAAAGATAAAAGGGAAGGAAGTTACCACTAAAGACAAAAAAATAAAAATAAAAAAAGGTGCAAAATTGATTACCTCAGTCCTCCTTTGTCTACCCTTGGGCTCCTGGGTCAAAGACATATGTGCAGTCAAAATATAGTGTAAGGAAGAAAAACCCAACACGTCCCCTTCTTGTCACAAAACCCAAATGTGAGCCTCAGATGGTTCTGTCTGTCCAGAGGGTGCTCCCTCCAGGGAAGGGGGCGGAGCAGGTCAAGAGCACAGTTTCCAGGGCAGCAGAGGTGTGTGGTGGCTGATGGTGGGGGGGCTGGTCTCCCGCCCACCAGAGGGCTGCTTTTCCGCTGGTTGGTGGTGCTTCCCACCCCCTCCCCTCCCCGGAGGCAGACATTATAGCTGGAAGCCCTCCATGGGGGCCTCAGGCTGCTGGAAGATGAACTGCTGTTGCGTTTCATCCACTTGGGGAGCCAGGCTGCTATCATCATCTTCTACGCCAAAGTAGTGCTCAATGAGGTCGAAGGCCTTCTGGTAGATCTCCTGGTTCTCATGGCTCTGGAGAAACTCAATTTTATCCAAGCCTATGGCGGCAAGAAGAAGAGAGAACAGTACACTTTGAGTGCTTTTCTACGGGTCCATGAAACATTAAATCTATTTTTCCTTCCCTGAGGTTTAGTGTTAGTGTTTATAAACACAAGCAATATGTTCAGATCTCTCTTTGGCCTAGAAGAGGAGAGACAACATCTTTTCCCAAAACTATATAACCCCAAAGGAAAAACACCAAAACATCAGTTATATTATCAGAAATTTTAGTCCTAATTCTGCTTTAAACCTGGGCAAATCATTAATCATTCGGAATTTCTTGGAGATGGAGTGATGAGTCAACCCAGCACTCTTTTTTTTTGTCTTTTTGCCTTTTTCTAGGGTCGCACCCGTGGCATATGGAGGTTCCCAGGATAGGGGTCTAATCAGAGCTGTAGCTGCCGGCCTACACCACAGTCACAGCAACGCGGGATCTGAGCCACGTCTGCGATCTACACCAAAGCTCACTGCAATGCCGGATCCTTAACCCACTGAAAAAGGTCCAGGATTGAACCCACAACCTCATGGTTCCTAGTCAGATTCATTTCCACTGTGCCACGACAGGAACTCCCCAACCCAGCGCTCTTAACAGAACTTACTAAGGAAACCATAAAACAAAAAGACAACCTGCAGAACGGGAGAAAATACTTGCAAACAATGCAACCAACAAATATTTAATTTCCAAAATATATAAACAGCTCATACAGCTCAACAGCAAAAACCCAAACAACTTAAATAATGGGCAGAAGGAGTTCCCATTGTGGGCCAGTGGGTTAGCAACCCAGTGTAATCCCCATGAGGATATGGGTTTGAATCTGACTAGGATGTTCAATCCCTGGCCTTGCTTAGAGGGTTAAGAATCTGGTGTTGCTGCAAGCTGCAGTGTAGGTTGCAGATGTGGCTTGGATCCAGTGTTATTGTGGTTGTGGCACAGGCATGCAGCTGCAGCTCTGATTCAACCCCTGGCCCGGAAACATCTATATGCCACATGTGTGGCCATAAAAGAAAGAAAACAAAAATGGGCAAAAGACCTAGACATCTCTAAGACATACAGATGGCCAACAGCCACATGAAAAGATGCTCAAAATAACTAATTACTAGAAAATGTAAATCAAAACCACAACGAGGTATCACCTCATACCAGTGAAAATGGCCATCATCAGAAAGTCTACAAATAAATGCTGGAGAACATGTGGAGAAAAGAGAATGCTCCATCACTGTCGCTGGGAATGTAAGCTAGTGCAGCCACTATGGAGAACGGTATGGAGGTTTCCTAAAAAACTAAAAACCGGAGTTGAGTGGGTTAAGGATCTGGCATTGGTGCAGCTGTGGCTCGGATTTGGATCTCTGGTCTGGGAACTTCTACATGCTGCAGGTATGGCTGAAAAACAGAAAAACAAAAATACAACTAAATATAGAGCTAGCATGGGAGTTCCCATTGTGGCTCAGTGGTAACAAACCCGACAGTATCCATGAGGATGCAGGTTCGATCCCTGACCTTGCTCAGTGGGTTAAGAATCTGGTGTAGCCGTGAGCTGTGGTGTAGGCTGCAGATGTAGACTGGATCCCGTGTTGCTGTGGCATAGGCTTGTGGCTGCAGCTCTGATTTGACTCCTAGCCTGGGAACTTCCATCTGCTGCAGGCGTGGCTCTAAAACAAGAGAAAAAAAAAAAGCAGAGCTAGCATACAATCCAGCAATCCTATTCCTGGGCACATATCTGAAAACAACTGTAATTCAAAAGAAATATGCACGCCATTGTTCACCGCAGCATTATTTACAATAGCCAAGACATATAGGCAACCTAAATGTCCATCAACAGGTGAATGGATAAAGAAGATGTGGTACATACATAAAACAGAATATACTCAGCCATAAAAAAGAATGAAATAATGCTACGTACAGCAGCATGGATGAACCTAGATTATCACGCTAAGTGAAGACAGAAGAAGACAAAGATCATATGATCACTCATATGTGGAATCTAAAAAATGATACAAATGAAGTCATTCACAAAACAGAAACAGATTCACAGACATAAAAACAAATTTATGGTTATTAAAGGGGAAAGTGGGAGAGGGATAATTAGAAGTTTGGGATCAGCAGATACAAACTACTACATACAAAATAGCTAAACAAAAAAGTCCCACTGTATATAGCACAGGGAAATATACTCATTATCTTCTAATAAACTGCAATGGAAAAACAAAGAACTTGCTGGAAACTCATTGAAAATATGTCTTCTATCCAGTTCCTGATACTATTATCAATTCTGGGGCTTTATTTTTTCTTCTGTACCATAACCTATTTACCAGGTAGAGCCTATGAGAAAGAGAAATGATCTCCTACTGCTCAGAGGAAAACAGAACTGGTGGGATAAAACCTTGCATTCTCTGCTGACACCCTCCCACCCAAACAACCTCCCTCACAAATGTATACTTCAGAGACTTACAGTCCCCAGGTTCTGAGCTAGAGGCAGAGGTGAGGTTGGGGAGAGGGCACATACCATAGGCTTCCTCGATGAGGCCACAGTAGGGATTGACCCCTGAGCCACTGCGCTTGCCTTCTTGCTCTCCAAGCCGAAGGATGTTCTCCAGTCCATTGAGGGCTACTTGCACAATTTTTGAGTCCATCACAGTCAGCAAGTCACACAGGGGTTTGATGCAGCCCAGGGAGACCAGATACCTGGGGACAAGGACCAAGCAAATTCTAAATTAATACAGGGCAAGGGAGGTGCCACGCAGGTGCTATGGGGCCTCTAGGTCCCTCTCGTGCACATATAATACTCTCTGCAACTCATTCACATTGAGCCTTCAGAACCATCCCCCCCCCTTTTTTTTGTCTTTTTGCCATTTTTTTTTTCTAGGGCTGCACTTGCGGCATATGGAGGTTCCCAGGCTAGGGGTCTAATCAGAGCTGTAGCCGCCGGCCTATGCCAACAGCCACAGCAACACGGGATCCGAGCCGCATCTGCAACCTACACCACAGCACATGGCAATGCCGGACCCCTAACCCACTGAGCAAAGCCAGGGATCGAACCTGCAACCTCATAGTTCCTAGTTGGATTCATTAACCACTGGGTCACGACGGGAACCCCCAGAACCATCCACTTTTGATCTCCATCTCTTCACCCTCCCAGTGCTACTGGTCTAGTTTATTTCCATGTAGAAAGAAAGCTGCCGTTAATTCTGCCTCCTCGTCTCTAACATCTCCTTGCTGCAACATTACTTATTCTGAACACGTTATTCGCCTCCTTAAAATTTTCAGTCCTCGGAGTTCCCACTGTGGCTCAGTGTTGACAAACCTGACTAGTATCCATGAGGACACGGGTTCAATCTCTGGCCCCGCTCAGTGGGTTAAGGATCTGGCATTGCCATGAGCTGTGGTGTAGGTCACAGACATGGCTTGGATCCAGCGTGGCTGTGGTGTAGGCCAGCAGCTACAACTCTGATTTGACCCCTAGCCTGGGAACCTCCATATGACACAGGTGTGGCCCTAAAATGCCAAACAAAACAAAACAAAACAACAAATTACAATTCAAGCTCTGTAGTCATGACAATACAATCTGCTCCTAATGGCCTTTTCTAATTTTGCCTTCCATCATTCACTTCTAAAAGTACTACATTCTGGAGTTCCCTTCGTGGCTCAGTGGTTAACGAGTCCGACTAAGAACCATGAGGTTGCGGGTTCAATCCCTGGCATCGCTAAGTGGGTTAAGGATCTGGCGTTGCCGTGAGCTGTGGTGTAGGTTGCAGACGCGGCTCGGATCCCGCATTGCTGTGGCTGTGGCAAAGGCCAGCAGCTACAGCTCCTATTAGACCCCTAGCCTGGGAACCTCCATATGCCGCGGGTGCGGCTCTACATAAAGGGCAAAAAGACAAAAAAAAAAAAAAAAGTACTACATTCCAGTCAAACATGTAAAATGTTTCCAGGTTTCTGATTTTTGTACCTTTACTCATGCTTTTTCCTGTCCAAAAGGGCATCTACAACCCCTCCAAAACTTAACTCAATGGCTATCCCTTTACTTCTGAGGTTTTACATATACTGAATATACTCCTCTTCCAAAACTACAAGCTGAAGGCAATGTACTTTTCATTCCTACCACTGCTACTCAAGTTGATAACGGAAGTCAAAATCAAAGAGCATTCACACACAAACAGCTTTCTATTTGCTTCTCCCAAGTATCACTCCCAAATAAATTTTTCAAAGAAGATGCTCTGAATGAACCATAACATGGTTCTCCTTCATTTATACAGATACTTGAGAATTACATAGATTTAAATTATATGGAGGATAGAGAGAGGCAGAGAAGAGATGGATATCTGTGTCTTAAGTTTCTTTCTATTTTTTTAAGCTGCATCTATGGCATATAAATGTTCCCAGGACAGGGATCGAATCCAAGCCACAGCTGCGGCAACACTGGATCCTTAACCTGCTGTAACACAGTGGGAACTCTGCATCATAAGTTTCTATTCTCTAGGATGGGAAAGAGGTACATGGCTTATAGAAATCTATTTCAGATTCCAGTGCCACACTCTAGGAGCTATTGAACGGGGGCAGACCTGTCCCAGAAGAGGCAGTTTAGAGGTTACGTGTAAACCAACAGCCAAGAGGCAGAGTACACATATCAAGACAATGGGAAAGGAATGGGGTACCTGATTTGTTCAGGGGTTCCTCCTGATGTGGCATTGGTGATGGCCCAGGCAGCCTCTTTCCTTGTACGGAACTCTGCTTTCTGAAGGATTTCGATCAACACGGGAAAGATATTTGCATCTATGACAGCCTGAGAGAGAATTGGGGGGTGGAGGGTGGGGCACAGTGGGAGAAAGTCACTTCAAGAAGGATAAAACGAATCCAGATCACAAATCAGCTAAGATTTAGAAAGCTTAACCTTCCTGAAAGTTCTCCTTTGTTCTTCCCATATAGGTAAGAGACTACAGAGGAACCTGAACAGACTCTTTGACCAATGGCATACACTGACCCCAATTTCTATAAGAGAAACAAATTCGTTCTTTTGGAGGGAAATATCCCACAATGTCTCATGTTCCCAGGCAGCCCCCCGACTTCCCTCCTGTTTGTTCTACCTGTATCTGAGCCCTGTTGCCAGCAGTGATATTTGAAATGGTCCAGCAAGCTTCCTTTCGGATTGACTCCTTGGAGCTGCTCAGCAAGTGAAGGAGGCAAGGGAGGGCTGAACAGTTAAGAATGACCTAGAACACCCAAAAGCACAGGCAACAACAACAAAAAATTAGATAAAATGGACTTAAAATTAAAAAATTTTGTGCACCAAAATATACCATTAACAGAGTGAATATACAAAACACAGAATGGGAGAAAATATATGCAAATCATATATCTGAAAAGGATTAATATCCAGAATGTGTAAATTAAAAAACAAACTGAACTCAATTTAAAACGCGCAAAAGATTGGAACAGACTTTTCTCCAAAGAAAATACACAGATGGCCAATAGGCACATAAAAAGATGCCAAGCATCAAATTGTTGGGGGAAATCTAACTCAAAACTCCTGTAGCTATAACTTCATGCTGGTTGGTTATTCTCAAAAAATCTCAGGTAATACAAGTATTGGTAAGGATGTGGAGAAACTGGAACCTAATATATTGCTAGTGGGAATGTAAACTGTACAGCCATTGTGCAAAACAGTATGGTGGGTCCTCAAAATCTTAAACATAAAATTACCATAGGATCCAGTAATTCCACTTCCGGGTATATACCCAAAAGAACTGAAAGCCGGGACTCAAACACAAACCTGTATGCCAATACTCAATGCAGCATTATTCACACTAGCCAAAAGGTGAAAACAATCTGTGTCCATCAACAAATGAACGGATAAACCAAAGGTGGCTTATGAGTACACTGGAACATTATTCAGCCATAGAAAGGAAAGAAGTTGTAACACATGCTACAAATATGGATGAACCTTGAAAAAATTATGCTAAGTGGAATAAGCTGACACAAAAGGACAAATATATATGGTTTGGTTTACATGAGGTACTTAAAGTAGTCAAACTTATAAGACACAGAAAGTAGTATGGTAGTCATCAGGGGATGGGGGATGAGAGGTTATTATTTAAAAGGTACAGAGTTTCTAGGAGTTCCCATTGTGGCTCAGTGGTAATGAATCTGACTAGTATCCATAAGGACTTGGGTTAGATCCCTGGCCCCTCTCAGTAAGTTAAGGATCCAGCGTTGCCACGAGCTATGGTGTCGGTTGCAGATGTGGCTTCGATCTGATGTTGCTGTGGCTGTGGTGCAGGCTGGCAGCTGCAACTCCGATTCAACTCCTAGCCTGGGAACTTCCATATGCTGTGGGTGCGGCCCTTAAAAAAAAAAGGTACATAAGTTCCTTTCGTGGCTCAGTGGTTAACGAATCCGACTGGGAACCATGAGGTTGTGGGTTTCATCCCTGGCCTTGCTCAGTGGGTTAATGATCCGGTGTTGCTGTGAGCAGTGGTGTGGATTACAGATGCGGCTCGGATCTGGCGTTGCTGTGGCTGTGGCGCAGGCCAGTGGCTACAGCTCTGATTGGACCCCTAGCCTGGGAACCTCCATATGCCGTGAGTGCGGCCCTAGAAAAGGCAACAACAACAACAACAAAAAAGGTACAGAATGTCAGTCTGGAATGATGCAAAAGTTGTAGAAACGGATGGCGGTGATGGTTGAATAACAATGTGAATGTATTAATGCCACTGAACTATATATTTAAAAATGGTAAAAACAGTGTATTTTATGTTATGAATGTTCACACATACAGGTGCCTACACACACATAATAATAACCCAGAAAATGAATCCCACAGAATCATGCAAACTTCTCAAAACCCAAAGAACACTCAGCTCTCCAGCCTTTTAACACACAAACTGTATACTGTGCCCTCAATGGAGGTGTTTGTAACACAGGACTAGCGTGAGGTAATATCTAGGGGATCCTAAAGGTCTAGGAAGCAGGGGGCGGATTCCATAGCTTTTAGTATATTAAAGGTACTGTAACTCAAAATCTGTTAATAATTACTTTACAATGTCCCAGGGAGTAAGTCAGGTTCTTTCATTCAAGCACCCAGTGGATGATGATTTACTTCCAATTCACTGAAGAAGTGAAGGCAAACAAACTGTCTACAATCACAGAGAAAGCGGCAGAGCTGGAGTTTTTCACTCAGGCCCTCACTTTCTCTCCTAGCTCATGTTGCCTCCCATGAGAACCAAAGTTTGTGGCAGAGAAGGATTTTGTCCACAGACAGCTCTCCTCCTCCTTACCTGGGTCTGGATGTCATCCCCGGTGACGATGTTACCCACAGCTCTCAGGGCAGGAGAAGCCACTTTGTTATCGTTGTGCCTACAGAGGAAAACAATCTGATCAGTGGCAGGCCAGCATATGGAATTCAGCTCTGCTCACCGCCAAGGCCGGCAGCAGTGATGACCGCAGGTCTGAGCTTGGAGAGGCTTAGGGAATCTGAACCCTTTCTAACTGAGCTCACTCACATCAGAAGTTCTACCAATCTTCGGCAGACTCCAGAGTCTATGACTGCCTGGATCTTCTCATTGGGGCCATCAGACAGATAAGAAAGGGCCCAGCAAGCATCTGCTAGCAAGTCCGAGTCGCTGCTGAAGAGTAGGCGAGACAGCACAGGCAAACAAGGGGAGACCTGTTGGAAGCAGAGTGAGAGGGACTCAGGGGGACAGGGTTTTATCATCTCTGCCACTAACCCTAACGTCGCCAAGCCCTCCTCTACTAAGCAATTCTAAGACCTAGAGATTTAAACATTAAACTGTCAGACCCACATTTTCTTTTGTTTTTTTTTGCTTTTTTTTTAGGGCCGCACCCAGTGCCTAAGGAGATTCCCAGGTCAGGCTAGGGGTCCAATCAGAGGTACAGATGCTGGCCACAGCCACACCAGATGCGAGCCAAGTCTATGACCTACACCACAGCTCATGGCAACACCGAATCCTTAACCCACTGAGCAAGGGCAGGGATGGAACCTGCAACCTCATGGTTCCTAGTCAGACTTGTTTCTGCTGTGCTACAATGGGAACTCCAATCCCACAATTTCACTTCACCATCCAGGCAAATGAGATCACCTTCTTCACTGCCTCTTTCAGTTTCCCATGGAATAAGACTCTAAGGGGTTCCCCCAAAACTTGAAAACTCTCATATCAAAATTCCTCCACATGAAGGAATCTGCTACCACTCAGGAACGGGTAAGAAGCTCTCTTACCTTTGCAAATTCTGGGGGTGGGTTCTTCCCTCGGCAAAGATTTGACAGGGCCCAGACTGCATTCCGTGTCATTGTCAGTCGTGTGGACTTGGTAAGGAGTCTGAAGGAAACAGCAAAGCCAGATCCTGAGCAATGATGCCTTTGGCAGAGAGCTGTTGCCTATGAACCCCAGGAGCAAATCCAATCAGACCCTTAAGACTCTAGCAGCCTCAGTGTTTCTTCCTACCCATAGATTTAAGTGAGACTGTCTGGTCCAAGAGGCCGAGATGCATCTTCACAGGGGATAAGGACCAGCCGTGGTTAGTTAGAGCAGGACCCTGAATAAGCATCTTAAGCGTTTAAGAGGACATACTGTGCCCCTAACTGTGGCCACAAACTAGCTCTAAACAAGAATATTGTTTAAAAAAAAAACAAAAAAACATGAATATTGTTTTCTTTCAAAATCAAAGCTGAAGGTTTAGTGAGAATTCTAGCCATGCAGTACGGAGTGATTTTCTGTGACAGGCTCAAGAAGGAGTTACGGTTAAGTAGTAGCCTATAAGACTGCGATTGCTGAAGTTGAGCTCACCCCTCTCTTCTGTTTTAGATGTAGCTCTAGTTTAAGAGTATGACTGAAAGGTGCAGCAGCATCCAGGTGACCTTACATGGGGTCTTAGATCTGTGGTTACAACAGAGCTCTCCAATGTACCTCCACATAAACCCATAGCAATCAATGCATCCTGTAGAGGTTAGATTTTTCCAGATAGGCTAGTACTGTCTCTTTCCTTTGGCTCAACAATGAGACAGGTATGACCATCACGAGACTCTACAGTACTTAGAAGTGAGGACACACAGACCAGTGGCACAATCTTACTCTCAAAACATACAACGTTCACTCTGGCAATAAGAATGCACTTTTCACATTTTTGTATTTACTCATCATCTTTTGGTAAGCTGTGCCACATAGTTGCCTCATAGATGCCCCAGGTGCAAAAGATAGTAAGTACTCACGTTAACAAAGGATTAAGGATGGAACAGCCCAAGACGTAATCTCGGCAAACGGAGCTATCTCCAGCTATGTTTCCCAGTGCCCAGACTGCCTAAAAAAGGGATGATAGAACTGTCACCTGCTGGGCCTAGAGGCTTCTGTGAGTACTTTATACTCACAACTACAGAGTAACATCTACCAGTAACCAGGGCAAATACACTCTCAAGGCCTGAAAAACACTATAAATAAGCACGGGTACCCTTCTTGTTGACATCTTTACTCAGCTCTTGAGGACTTTTCCTCCGAGAGTTCCTGTTTCAGTGGGGAAGACAGACTAACAGTGTATTGCTGCCAGGAAAGCCAAACCAAGACCTCCTTATCCCCACCTCCCAGAAAAGGAGAAAATGATGGGAAAACTGCATTCTTGCAGCCTCGTAGGACCAATCATATATGTAGTAACAGAGTAAAAACCTCCAGAACCACTTCCAATTCTACCCAACCAGTAAAATTCTAGTAGAAGAAATGGAAATTGGGTTTTTATGATCTACAGGTGCTGAGAAAGGGGTAATGTACTATCTTCCCCCCCACACCAACACCACCTCTGATGTCAAATGCGTAAAGTTTTTTCCATACCAACAGCCAATTCTGATAACAACTGTGTCAATAGTTAAATCCTGACACTAACTCAGAGACAGTGCAGAAACCACAGGTTTAGGGCTCTCAAGACTGCCCTCACTTCAGATCCCAGTAGCAATTCCCAGGCGCCACCAACTGGCTACAAATTCAGGAGTTCCACAATCTACTCCTTAGGGTTCAGTAATCCACCAGGATTCACAGAACCCAGGAAACACTTTAAGTCTACCGGTTTATTATAAAGGCTACAACTCAGGAAGAGACGCATAGGGGTATAGGGTGAGGAGTGGGGGTTGTACAAAACTTCCATGCCCTCTCCACGCATGTCACTTTCCCAGGACATTGATGTATTCACCAACTCAGAAGCCCATGAAGTTCACTGTTCAAGACTTCTAATAACCCACTCTCCACCCCCTCTAACCTTTCTGGGGAGGCTGGGCTGGAAGGGTGGGAAAGGGTGGAGGTGGGGTGGGGTTGAGCATTCCCCCCTTCTAATCCTGTGTTTGATCTTTCTGAGATCAGCCCTCCCATTCTGAGGCTATATAGGGGCCCCACCCGAGTCACTGCATTAGAATAGTCGCAGGTGTGTTCAAAAGGGGCTCTTCAGGGTTAACAAAAGACACTTCTATCACTGAAAAAATTTCAAGGTTTTCGGGAGCTCTTTGCCAGAAAATGGGGATAAAGACAAAATATATATATATTTTAAAGACAGTACCATTAAGAATGAAGTCAAATTTGGGCATTACCTGTTCCTGTACATCCTCAAAGTCTGAGTTAAGCAGCTCTATAAAAATGGGCACAGCCCCTGCTTCAATGACAATTTTGGTCTGCTGAGAGGTTCCAGAGGCAATGTTCGTTAGAGCCCAGGCAGCTTCAAACTGAAAGCGAGATAACAGCTATGACTGATTGTCATTCCAGACAGAGCAGGCATGCCTACCAGCTGGCTCAGAATAATAAGCCTCCTGCCCCTGACTTAAAAAAAAAAAAAGAAAAGAAAATCAAAACACCATCCTTTCCCGCTCCCCCTTTAAATAACAAGAAGAGGTAGTGGCAGTGACACAGTGGGAAGATGGAATTGGGCTTCTACCGTCCCAGGTCCCACTACCACAGCACCCATGAGTCCTTTGGCAAGTCACTTTTTCTGGCCATTCCCGAGGCACACGGAACTTTCTTTTTGGCCATTCCCAGGGCCAGGGACTGAACCCATATCCTCCTAGACACCACGTTGGGTTCTTAACCCCCTGAGCCACAATAGGAACTCTTATAACCTCTAATTTGCATTACATATTTATAATTTATAATATAACCTCTGAATATAATAACCTCATATTCTAATTATCTTTGCTTTGAGATTGACTTAGGGAAGAACCTGTGGCTCTCTTATTTGAGGCCAAGGCCTCTGAGGTAAGAGCATCTCTTAAATATTTCCTCAATAGCTTGTCCATATTCTAAGAGACGTGCCTACAGAAATATCTCGCTGCAATTTCTTGGCAAAAGGGCTTTCATCCAGTACCTCTCTACCTCAGGCCTCACCTGTAATGTACAATTCTCATTCCTCTTTAGAAACTCCACAAACCGATCCACCACTCCTGGAGTGTTGATAACTTCATCTATTGGAGGACTAGGCTCTGGAAAAGGGACAAAGGATGGCGAGAAAAAGTCAGCATACGCTTTGGCTGATGCACTCATTGGGGTCAGTCCACCATACTTCCGAGATTCTCCTGACTATTATTATTATAAACATGCCCCAATTCCTTTTTGGTGAGGTAGTGTTAACAATAGCTGGTCATTTTCGAACTGTATAAAACAACTAGGATGCTAATGATTCTAAGTCAGTCCTACTCTAAATATGCTCGCCTTTGACATTCTAAACCTAAGCAAGTAAATAACCTTACTAACCTAAGCAAACAAGCAATTAAGGGAGAGGAGACAAAGAAAGGGACAACTCTAGTCTAAACATGTCCCTTCTTAGACCAGCAGTGTTTTCTTGGGAGGAAGAAAAGTCAAGGAATATTTTTCCTATCATTTATCAAATTCTTACTGAGTATGAACTATGTGTCAGGCACAGTTCTAGGTACTGAGGATACAACAGTGAACAAAACCAAGTCTCCACTTTCATAGCGCTTGTATCCTGGTGAGGAGAGACGTTCTTTTATGTTAGAGAAGGTAACAGACAGAAAGAAAAAAAGGAACAGGTAGGGCAGGGCAAGGAAATTAAAAAATGCTGTAGGAGAAGAATCCCTCTCCTGGCCCAGGAAATTCTGCGTGCCATGGCCCCCCCCCCCAAAAAAAAAAAGCTGCAGGGGGCCAGGAGTTGCAATTTTATTTATTTATTTATTTATTTATTTATTTATTTTTCTTGTCTTTCTGCCTTTATCTAGAGCCACACCTGCGGCATGTGGAGGTTCCCAGGCTAGGGGTCTAACAGGAGCTGTAGCTGCCGGCCTTCGCCACAGCCACAGCAATGCGGGATCCGAGCCACGTCTGCAACCTACACCACAAGACAGCAACACCGAATCCTTAACCCACTGAGCAAGGCCAGGGATCGAACCCGCAACCTCATGGTTCTTAGTCGGATTTGTTTAACCACTAAGCCACGAAGGGAACTCCAGGAATTGCAATTTTAGATAGGGTGTCAAGGTAGGCTTTGCCAAAGTAGGCAGGATCTAACTACAGAAATGAAGCAGTTGTCACACAGATATCTCAATATAAAGGGTATCAGGCAGAGGGAATAGCCAGTGTAAAGGTAAGAATGTGCCTGGCTTGTCCAAGGACCCCAAAGCCAGTAGGGCTAGAGCAGAATGAACGAAGTGGAACAGTTCAGGTGAATGAGAACAAACAAGAGGCTAAATCATGTAGGGCCTCTTTGGGGAGGGCTAGGCTTTGTACCTTTGGAGAGTAGTTTCCGGAATTTCTGTGTGGTTGCTAACTGCAGGTCAGAATCATCAGAAAACAGCATCTCCACCATCTCTCTTGTGATCACACTCTCCTAGAACATAAAACAAGTTCAAGACTTTGCAAACCAACACTAGAGCCACATATTATTATTTTTTTTTTTTTTTTGTCGTTTTAGGGCCACACCCACAGCATGTGGAGGTTTCCAAGTAAAGGGTCCAAGTGGAGCTGTAGCTGCCGGCCTGTGCCACCACCACAGCAACATGGGATCTGAGCCGCGTCTGTGACCTACACTACAGCTCAGGGCAACGCCGGATCCTTAACCCAGTGAACAAGGCCAGGGATTGAACATGCAACCTCATGGTTCCTAGTCGGATTCGTTTCAGCTGAGTTATGACAGGAAATCCTAAAGCCACATATGAGCGCATAATTCTGCTTGGTATCCTGCATTCCAAAGACTTGAGGGCAAAAGGAAGGCCTAATGGCAGGCTCAGAAGTCGTATGTGTCAGTCACAGCTATTTCAAAGGGACATTTGGAAGTGATTCTCAACCTGCGAGGCAAGTGATGCCTTCCCTTAAATGTTTCCTCTGGTGTTTCCATCAGAGATGAATCCTCATTGATTCCTTAAGCTGACCAGCTACAAATGGACGCATGGAATAAAGACGTATGTGCATGGCTATCGGTAAAGCTACTAGATGACGATAACTGCCCAATTTCTGTTCTGTAGAAGCAGGTATTTTCCAAGTCTGCCTGAAGCACATGCAAAGGTCTTACCCCCGTGGTAGAGCTCACATAGGAGTCCATGAGGAGACTATCGAACATGGCAGCTTCTTCATTAATCAGCTCCACATTTCTTCGTTTAAAAAGCTAAAAGTAGAGAGAAGAGAGGGTGGTTAAGACTACTCACCAAAACTAACGTTAAATTATGGCATAACTGCCAAAGAAATGCTTAATAGAGAAAACGCCAAGCTTAATATACTGATATGGAAAGATGCTCAAGGGCTTTACGCTCTATGTTGTATCTAATTGTTCACATTTTTGGAGGACATTTTTTTTTGTCTTTTTGCCTTATCTAGAGCTGCATCTGCGGCATATGGAGGTTCCCAGGCTAAGGGTCTAATAGGAGCTGTAGCTGCTGGCCTTCACCACAGCCACAGCAACGTGGGATCCGAGCCGCGTCTGCAACCTACACCACAGCTCATGGCAGCACCTTAACCCACTGAGCAAGGCCAGGGATTGGACCCGCAACCTCATGGTTCCTAATCAGATTCGTTAACCACTGAGCCACGACGGGAACTCCCTAAACTATTACATTTAAAAGAGATAAGCAATGGGGTCCTACTGTATAGCACCAGGAACTATATCTACTTTCCTGGGATAAACCATAATAGAAAGGAATTATTTTTTAAAAACAAGGAATTTTTTTTTTTAAAAGACTAAGCACTTTGCTAAACAGGAAAAATTAGCATAACATTGTAAATCAACTATACTTTAATTTTAAAAAGGCTTTCATAAAAAAAAAGAAGGCAACAAGAGGTTAGCACTAGAATGTTATAATGAAGACATAAATAATGCCCATGTTGTTCTAAATTATGGAAAAGGAATAAGGGACAATTCTTTCTCAAAACTTTCAACATGAAACTGGATTGGTGGCCCACAAAGCTAAGCCACGTTCTCAAGGAGAAAGAGTGCAAAGTGGAGGCCAACCATGGTTGTTGGACCGTTTCGCTGAAGAGCATATTTGAAAATACTCGGGTTAACCCACTTGTTGCTCCCGTTTCTGCTTCCGGAGCTGAATGCCCTCCTCCTCTCTTCTTCGCCTCATTTCCTCAGGGTTTAGGGCATTGTTCTTATAGCTCTTCATTCGGTAATTGTCCTTCCCTGGGCTCGCCATGGTCTCTAAAAGAAGGGAAGATACAAACACAATGGCAAAGGCTTTTCTTTTTTTAAAATGGCTGCACCTGCAGCATATTCAAGTTCCCCAGGTTGGGGGTCAAATTGGAGCTGCAGCTGCCGGCCTACACCACGGCCACAGCAATGCCAGATCTTTAACCACTGAGTGAGGCCAGGGATCAAACCCATATCCTCACAGAGACAACGTCGGGTCCTTAACCTGTTCAGCCACAATAGGAACTCCTGGCAAAGGCTTTTTAGGAGGATAACATTTCCTTCTCTCTGGCTTCTTTCCTATGCACCCTCCCCAACTTAGGAGGACCCATAGCTTTCCAGGGAGGTCTAATAATGGCAGTAAGTGCACCTGACTTCTCCAGTACCATCCCCACACCAACACACACTGTCTCCTTTAATCACAATAAGCTTATTAAATAAGTGCTATTACAGCAGCTGATAAAAGCAAAGTAGTTAAAGCACCATACGGCCCTTGAGGCAGATTATGTGGATTGAAATTCTGGTTCTTCTATTTGTTAGCTGTGCAAAACTTCAACAAGTTGCTTTAATCTCTATGCCTCAGGATCTCATCTTTCAAACAGGAATATAATGGTTTCTACTTCCTAGAGTTGTTAGAAGGATTAAATAGCTTAATACATGTGAAGTACTACTTAAAACAGGAAGACTACTAAAAGCTTAAAAACCATAAGACTTAGGGGGAAAAAATAGGGAGAGGGATAGAAAAAAATTAAGAATCAAAGACTGAAAATTTTCCAACTTTGATCCTATAAACCCAAGAAACCATGATAAACCTTAAACACATTTAAACACAAAGAAAATCACACTAAGGCACATTAGTCAAATTCATGAAAATTAGCGATAATCAGCCAGAAAGATTCATTATAAGTGAAGACAAAATACAAGAATGACCTGACTTGAACCTATCTGTATGGTCTGAAGATAATGAAGTAATTAAGTAACTGAAAGGAAAAGAAGCTGTCAAACTAGAATCCCCCACCCCCTGCTTTTTAGGGCCACACCCAGGGCATAACAAGGTTCCCAGGCTAGGGGTCAAATGGGAGCTACAGCTGCCGGCCTACACCACAGTCACAGCAATGCAGGGTCTGAGCCGAGTCTGAGACCTGCACCACAGCTCACGGCAACACTGGATCCTTAACCCACTGAGCAAGGTCAGGGATTAAACCCACAACCTCGTGGTTACCAGCCTGATTGTTTCTGCTGCGCCACAACAGGAACTCCTCAAACTAGAATGCTATACCCAGTGAAAATACTTTCTTTTCTCCACTGTTTGTTCTTTTCTTTTTCTCTTTTTACACTGCACCCATGTCACATGGAAGTTCCCAGTCTAGGGGTCAAATCAGGGCTGGAGCTGCTGGCCCACACGACAGTCACAGCCAAGCCAGATCTGACCCGCATCTGTGATCTATGCCACAGTTTGTGGCAACACTGGATCATTAACCACTGAGTGAGGCCAGGTATCGAACCCTCATCCTCACAGACACTGAGCCATGACAGGAACTCTGAAAATACTTTTCAAAATGAAGGTGAAATACACTTCTAAAGTTCTTCAAGTAGGAGGAAAATTATACCTGATGGCAGTTCAGAAATTCACAAAGGGAAGAATATTAGAGATGGTAAAAAGTAGGTAAAACTCCTTTAAATCCCAAGAAGATACCAGGGGAATTACAAAAAAACAATCCAAAGTAAGTATGTAAAGAGAGAAAAAAGAACCAAGAATATATAACAGGAGTTCCCTGGTGGCTCAGTGGGTTAAGGATCCAGTGCTGTCACTGCTGTGGTGTGGGTTTGGTCCCTGGCCCCGGGAACTTTCGCATGCCATAGGCACAGACCCCCAAAAATGCAAACGGAAACGAACTGATTTCCAGTGTTTAAACATAGTCAAAAGTCCAGTTGGGGAGTTCCCATTGTGGCTCCGCAGAAAATGAATCTGACTAGTATCCATGAGGATGCCAGTTTGATCCCTGGACTCGCTCAGTGGGTCAAAGATCTGGCACTGCCCCGAGATGCAGTGTAGGTCGCAGACACAGCTTGAGCTGGTTGGTGTTCCTGTGGTCATGGGGTAGGCCAGTGCCTACAGCTCCGATTTGACCCCTAGCCTGTGAATCTCCAAATGCCCCGGATATAGCCCTAAAAAGACCAGGAAAAAAAAAGTCCAGTTGTTTTGTTTTGTTTGGCTGTACCTATGGCATATTTAATTCCTGGGCCAGGGATCGAATTTAAGCCATAGCTGTGACCTATGATGAAGAATGGCAATGCTGGATAGTATAACCCACTGTACCGGGCTGGGGATTGAACCCACACCTCTGCAGTGATCCAAACTGCTGCAGTTGGATTTTTTTTTTTTCCCCTATTTTGGCCACCCTGTGGCATATGCAATTCCTGAGTCAGGGATCATATCTGAGCCACAGGTACAACACACACTGCAGTTGTGGCAATGCAGGATCTTTTAATCCACTGTGCCAGGCCAGGGATCAAACCTGCATCCTGGCACTGCAGAGACACCACTAATACCATTGCACCACGGTGGGAACTCCTACAGTTTTTTTTTTTTTTTTTTTTTTGGTTTTTAGGGCCACACCCACAGCATATGAAGGTTCCCAGAGTTAGGGGTCTAATCGAAGGTACAGCTTCCAGCCTATGCCACAGCCACAGCCACAGCCACACCAGATCCGAGCTGTGTCTGCAACCTACACCACAGCTCACAGCATCGCCGGATCCTTAACCCACTGAGCAAGGCCACGGATGGAACCTGCAACCTCATGGTTCCTAGTCGGATTCGTTAACCACTGAGCCACGACGGAAACTCTGGGAACTCCTACAGATTTTTTTTTTTGTCTTTTTGCTTTATCTAGGGCTGCACCCACGGCATATGGAGGTTCCCAGGCTAGGGGTCTAACAGGAGCTGTAGCTGCCGGCCTTCGCCACAGTCACAGCAACGCGGGATCCAAGCCGCGTCTGCAACCTACACCACAGCTCATGGCAATGCCGGATCCTTAACCCACTGAGCAAGGCCAGGAATCGAACACGCAACCTCATGGTTCCTAGTCGGATTCGTTAACCACTGAGCCATGACATGAACTCCCCTACAGTTTTTAATTAAAAAAAAAAAAATTACAAGGTATACAAAGAAATAGGCAAGTATGGTCCATTCAAAGGCACAAAATAAATGGACAGAAACTTTCCCTTAGGAAACCCAGATACTAGACATACTAAGACAAAGACTTTCAAACAACTATCCTTAATATGTTCAATGACCAATGAAAAATATGGACAAACAACTAAAGGAAATCAGGAAAATGTTGAACAAAATGGGAATTATCAACTGCAAATACATGTACCCTTTAAGTGACTGAATTGTATAGAATGTGAATTCTATCTCAATAAAGCTATTACCAAGAAAAAAAAAAAAAAAGAGGAGTTCCTGTCGTGGCACAGTGGAAATAAATCCGACTAGGAACCATGAGGTTGAGGGTTCGATCCTTGCTCAGTGGGTTAAAGATCTGGTGTTGCCGTGAGCTGTGGTGTAGGTCACAGACGCAGCTTGGATCCCGCATTGCTGTGGCTGTGGCATAGGCTGGCAGCTACAGCTCCGATTCGACCCCTAGCCTGGGAAACTCCATATGCCTCGTGTTTGGCCCTAAAAAGCAAAATAAATAAATAAATACATAAATAAAATAAAGAGCAAAATGGCATAAGTCCTTTCTTACCAGTGATTATATTACACTTAAATGGATTAAACTCTCCAGTCAAAAGGCAGAGACTGGCAGAGGATTAAAAAAAAAAAAAATCCAGAGTTCCCGTCGTGGCTCAGTGGTTAACGAATCCGATTAGGAACCATGAGGTTGTGGGTTCGATCCCTGGCCTCGCTCAGTGGGTTAGGGATCCGGCGTTGCCATGAGCTGTGATGTAGGTTGCAGACGCAGCTCAGATCCTGCTTTGCTGTGACTGCGGTGTAGGCCGGTGGCTGCAGCTCCTGTTAGACCCCTGGCCTGGGAACCTCCATATGCCACAGGTGCCGCCCTGAAAAGAAAAAAAAAAAAAAAATCCAACTATATGATGTCTGTAAAGATTTACTGTATACCCCAAACCACAAATAAGTTAAAAGTTAATGGATTGCATTGCTGTGGCTGTGGCATAGGCCAGCAGCTGTAGGTCTGATTCGACCCCCAGCCTGGGAACCTCCATATGTCCCTCAAAATAATAAAGCTGGAGAACTCACTCCTCCTGATTTCATAAGTTACTGCAAAGTTACAGTAACCAAAAGTGTGGTATTGGCAGAGTTCCAGTCGTGGCTCAGTGGAAACAAATCCGACTAGGAACCATGAGGTTGCTGGTTCAATCCCTGACCTTGCTCAATGGGTTAAAGAGCCAGCGTTGCCACGAGCTGTGGTGAAGATAGCAGACGTGGCTCCGATCTGGTGTTGCTGTGGCTCTGGCGTATGCCAGCGTCTACAGCTTAGATTCGACCCCTAGCCTGGGAACCTCCATATGTCTTGTGTGTGACCCGAAAAGACAGAAAGAAAAGGAAAAAAAAAAAGGGCAGAGGACTTGAATAGACATATCTCTAGGAAAATACATAAATGGCCAATAGGCACAAAAAAGATGCTCAATATAATTAGCCTTTTTTAAAAAAGTCAGTTTATTTTTTCCTTTTTCTTTTTAGGGCTGTGCCTGGGGGATATGGCAACTCCTGGGCTAGGGGTCAAATTGGAGCTGCAGTTGCAAGCCTACATCACAGCCACAGCTACAATGGATCTGAGCTGTATCTGTGACCTACATTGCAGCTTATGGCAACGTTAGATCCTTAACCCACTGAGTGAGGCCAGGGACTGAACCTGCATCCTCAAGGACAGTGTGTCAGGTTCCTAACCTGCTGAGCCACAATGGGAATTCTTCAGGCCGGGGATCAAACCTGCACCTTCAGAGTGACCTGAGCATCTACAGTCGGATTCTTAGCCCACTGTGCCACAGTGGGAACTCCTGACTATATTTTTTTAAAAAAAGATTTAGTACTTGTCTATTTGCATTCATTCATCATAGGACCAATTATATTAACCATATTTTCTTATTTTCTGTTTTCTGGCATTTGAGGGCTGTACAGACCCAGGGAGAGACTGCCACTCCCACGGCCAGCTAATTCCTCAAGCTAACAACTTGCCTAAGAGCACGCCTTTGCAAACTAACCAATCCAGAGGCATATCTCCTTTATCTTGCCTGTACACCCAGGAGGCAATATTCCTCTGCTACATCATCCCAGGGTCCCCAAAATAGGAGACAACCAGAAAACCAATCCCACAGTCCCAGCCTTCCAGAAATATTCAAATTAGCCGATCCTAAACCATTTATTTTGCCTTGCCTTCACTTTCCCTCTGAAACCCCAACAAAGGCTCCGGCCTAAACCTCTTGCTTGCTCCTGCCCCTTCTAACCACTCTAGCATTTTTCCTCTGTGACCCTTTGTGGGATGTGGTGACCTACTCCTCACCCCACCTCCAGACCTGTGAGTATAATAAACTTCTTCCTTCCAAGCATCATTCTTTTTTTGTTTGTTTGTTTTCTTTTGTCGTTTTAGGGCCACGTCCACAGTATATGGAGGTTCCCATGCTAGGGGTCTAGAGCTGCCGGTCAACACCACAGCCTCAGAAACGCAGGATCCGGGCCGTTTCTGCAACCTACACCATGGCTCATGGCAACGCTGGATTCTTAAACCACTGAGCAAGGCCAGGGATCGAACCCACAACCTCATGATTCCTAGTCGGATTCGCTTCCGCTGAGCCACGATGGGAACTCCCTACCTTCTAAACTTCTAATCTGAAATAGTTAACAAAGTACTACCAAAGGGAGGAAAAACTAAGTTTCACAGGCACACAGAAAGGGACAACACTATCACTGCCCCTTTTCTGGAATGTTTTGGGGTGACTATGATAAGTCTAAAAAGAAACTTTCCAAAGGTAAGATTAAGGCTGGTTCCTCAAGCAGTATACCACCTTGGGGGTACAAATGGAACAACAAAGTATATAAATGTGACAGGGGGAACTAGTCTATTAAGAGATCCTGAAAGAGAAATAAAAACCAAATTTGAAGAAGGAGCTGAATTCTGGAGCTAGAGATACTAAGGAAGTAAAACTTCAGAGAAGGCGCCTCTCCGTTCTTTCTGGAAAGCAGGTAGGCAAACCAACAGCAGTAGCCATGTCAAAGAACATGCAAGCCTCCAAGCCACATTCATTTGGCAAAGCCCAAGTCGATTTACTGTTAAAAAATAGTTCTAGGGACTGCAGTGGCCTCCCTTTGGCGTCCCTGATTATCCCTGTGCCTGGAGACTTAATAGGCACAGGACAAATTCCAAAAGGCAGCCCTGTGGACTGTTGTGCTCCATTACCTGACACATGGTTTTTCATGACTCTGAACCTGGGCTCTCCCATGGGTCTGTCCCTTCCTTCCAGCATAGCTGACAGGAAAGCTGGAAGGAGAACCAGACTGTGCTTCTTTAGTCACCACGGTGACAAGAAACTATCACAAATATTTGCTTATGACTTCATTGGAGAAGCCCAGCAGGAGAGGTTAGATTGGAAGGAGGAATACCTGCAGAAGCACATCTGGAATTAGCAACCGAAGGAATGCTGGACTCTCATTTGGGGACCAGCAGGCATAGGGGCTCTTTCATCAAGCACTCCCTTATTTGCTGATTCTGGATGAAGAAATCTACAATATAAATATACCTTTTCTAGCAACTGACTGTCTCAGGCAGATTTTTGAGTTTTCTTCATCAAGGAACTCTCTCAAAATGAGTAATAGGTCCCTGACGTTGTACCTCTCATTTCTTTCTTTCCTTTTATTTATTTTTTTGGCTGTTCCCTTGGCAGGTGGAAGTTCTGGGGCCAGAGATCAAACCAGTGCTACAGCTGTAACCAGAGCCACAGCACTAACAACCCCAGATCCTTAACCTGCTGAGTCACCAGGGAGCTCCTGTGCCTCATTTCTAGAAAATAAGTATTAAGGTTGCCCTGTATTTTCTAAGTTTTTAGAACCAAGGACTAGCAATAATAATACGAAATAAGTATAGATCCTGTCATGGCCTGAATTGTTTCTTTTCCCCACCAATTCATATATTGAAGTCTTAAACTCCAATACATCCTAATGTGACTATATTTGGAGACAGAGTTTTAAAAAAATGATTAAATGAGGATACTGAGGTAAGGCCCTAATCCAACATGACTATGACATGACTAGGGCCCTCATAAGAGAAGATTAAGATACAGATGGACACAGAGGGAAAACACCACAGAAATATGAAGGAGAGGTTTTAGAAGCAGCCAACCCTAGAAACATCTTTTTTTTTTTTTTTTTTTGCTTTTTAGGGCCACATATGTGTCATATGGAAGTTCCCAGGCTAGGGGTCAAACCCGAGCTACAAGCTGATAACCTATGCCATAGCCACAGCAACGCAGGATCTGAGCCACGTCTCTGACCTACACCACAGCTCATGGCAACATCAGATCCTTAACCCACTGAGGGAGGCCTGGGATCGAACTAGCATCTTCACGGATACTAGTCGGGTTTGTAACCCAATAAGCCACAACAAAAATCTTGATCTTGCAAACATCTTAATCTTGGACTTCCAGTCTCCAGAGTGTTGAGAGAATAAAATTTTGTTGGAGTTCCCACTGTGCCTCAGAGGTAATGAACCCGACTAGTATCCATGAGGATGCAGGTTTAACCCCTGGCCTCACTCAGTGGGTTAAGGATCTGGTGTTGCTGTCAGCTATGGTGTAGGTTGCAGACGCAGCTCTGATCTGGTGTTGCTGTGGCTGTGGCCAGCAAGTACAGCTCTTACTGGACCCCTAGCCTGGGAACTTCCATATGCTGTGGGCACGGGCTAGAAAAATAAAAAATAAATAAAATTTTGGGAGTTCCCGTCGTGGCACAGCAGTTAACAAATGCAACTATGGGAGTTCCCGTCGTGGCTCAGTGGTTAATGAATCCGACTAGGAACCATGAGGTTGCGGGTTCGGTCCCTGGCCTTGCTCAGTGGGTTAAGGATCCAGCGTTGCCGTGAGCTGTGGTGTAGGTCGCAGACGCAGCTCGGATCCTGCATTGCTGTGGCTGTGGCATAGGCCAGTGGCTACAGCTCCTGTTAGACCCCTAGCCTGGGAACCTCCACATGCCGCGGGTGCGGCCCTAATGTCAAAAGGCAAAAAAAAAAAAAAATGCAACTAGGAACCATGAGGCTGCGGGATTGATCCCTGGCCTTGCTCAGTGGGTTAATGATCTGGCGTCGCCGTGAGCTGTGGTGTAGGTTGCAGACGCGGCTCGGATCTGGCGTTGCTGTGGCTGTGGTGTAGGCCGGCAGCTACAGCTCCGATTTGACCCCTAACCTGGGAACCTCCATATGACATGGGTGCAGCCCCAAAAAGCAAAAAAATAAAATAAAATAAAATAAAAAATAAACAAATAAAATTTTGTTTAAGCCACCCAATCTGTGGTCTTAGCAAATCAATACGGGTCCTAATTGACAGATGAATAACCTGAGTCTCAGGCCATACACTGAGCAGCCATATTGCAGTGTTTCATTTTATCAATGGTGTGTTTCAAATTATGCA
The DNA here is from genome assembly GCA_004024745.2 of Catagonus wagneri. NCBI lineage: Eukaryota > Metazoa > Chordata > Mammalia > Artiodactyla > Tayassuidae > Catagonus > Catagonus wagneri. Next base: position 6,974,242 of record PVHT020000046.1, read on the forward strand.
CATTTTCTTTTCTTTTTTGTCTTTTGTCATTTTTTAGAGCCGCACCAGAGGCATGTGGAGGTTCCCAGGCTAGGGGTCAAATCGGAGCTGTAACTGCTGGCCTCCACCACAGCCCCAGAGACGCCAGATCCAAGCCGCGTCTGCGACCTATACCACAGCTCACGGCAACGCTGGATCCTTAACCCACTGAGCGAGGCCAGGGATCGAACCTGCAACCTCATGGTTCCTAGCTGGATTCGTTAACCATTGTGTCACAATGGGGAACTCCCTAAAATTATGCACATTTTCTTAGAAAAAGGCATACTACATGTGGCCAGCTGTCCTGTATGTGTGATAGAAATGATATTACTACACGGTCTTCTTTTTTTTTTCTCTGTCTTTTTGCCTTTTCTAGGGCCGCACAGGTGGCATATGGAGGTTCCCAGGCTAGGGGTCAAATCGGAGCTGTAGCCGCCGGCCTATGCCACAGCCACAGCAACGAGGGATCTGAGCTACATCTGCAACCTACACCACAGCTCACGGCAACGCTGGATCCTTAACCCACTGAGCAAGACCAGGGATCGAATCTGCAACCTCATGGTTCGCAGTCAGATTCGTTAACCACTGAGCCTTGACAGGAACTCCGATATTACTACACCTTATAATCTGACATCCTAGACAGCTGCTGTCTCTAGGACTTTCTAAATCAAAATCTTACATTCATGTGCTGTCAGCTTTTTAAAATTATTTCTCTTGTCCTGGTGCTAAAAGGAGTGAGTGTTACTCTCCGTAGAGGGAAGGTTTCTAATTAAATGTTACTGTACCTGCCCAGGCACAGAGTGTACAGGGATATGGAGCTTACAGCCTTAGCAAGCCAGTAAGGTTCGATAACGTGCCAAAGTCTTTGTAGATATAATCTCTTAATTTTCACAACAAATCCATTTTACAGACCAGAAAAATGAAACTCGGAGGTTAGGTGACAAGCCAGGAAGCTAATAGGTCAACCCTGATCTGTTTGGTCCCAAACTCCAGGATCATTTCATTTCCTGAAAAGGGAAGCAATTACTAACAGCAAACTCATCAGAATTCTGAGGTGGGGACTGCTCTGTCACCACAAAACAAATATGCCCTGGAGTTCCCGTTGTGGCGAAGTGGAAACGAATCCGACTAGTATCCATGAGGACTCAGGTTTGATCCTAGGCCTCACTCAGCAGGTTAAGGATCTGCCGTTGCCACAAGCTATGGTGTAGGTTGCAGACCCGGTCGGATACTGCATTACTATGGCTGTGGTGTAGGCCAGTAGCTATAGCTCTGAGCCCTAGGCTGGTAATTTCCATATGCCGCGGGTGCAGCCCTAAAACAAACAAACAAAAAATCTGCCCCCACCTCCCAGAATATCAGTTAACCACAAACTCAAATGCCTTAAAAAATAAAGAGGTTAATTATTATTTTTTTTAATTATACCCACGGCATGCAGAAGTTCCTGGCGCCAGGGATGGAACTGTTCCACATTAGCAACCTGAGCCACAGCAGTGACAAGACCAGATCCTTAACCTGCTGAGCCGCCAGAGAACTCCAGAGGTTAATGATTTTTAACAGGACAGTTATAATAGGATAGCAGGTGAGCCACTGCTATGGCACAGGTCTGGCATTGACACAGCTGCAGCTTAGGTCAAAATTGCAGCTCAGATCTGATCCCTGGCCCGGGAACTCCAAATGCCGCAGGGCAGCCAAAAAAAAGGGGGAAAAAAAGAAAACAACATAGACTGGCTTAAATTTTGCCTGTCTTCTTGCTGGTCTACCTAGTAGATAACTACTGTGAATGCATACAAAGTTTACGGAAAATTTTGATATTAAAAAAAATTTTTTTTAATTGAAGTATAGCTGATATACATTATTATGTAAGTTTCAGGTATACAACTACTCACAGTTGGTACTGCTGATTTATAACTTCGCTAGCTAAAATTAGCACCGACTGGTTCCAGGAATCTCACTACTTATAATTCTTCATACTGAGAATCGGCCATACACTTGGGAGTGCACCTTTTCACTGATCACCTGCCCTAATTAAGATCCCGTTTCTCTGCTCTGATGAAGAGCAAAACTATTTTTCTGCTCCCTTTTTTACTATGAATTATTTAAGCTCTGAAAGTTTGAAACAGTATAATATATATCTATAAACCCTCCTCTAAGATTCAACAATTTTGAAGTTCCCTGGTGGCTTAGCAGTCGAGGATTCAGCATTGTCACTGCTGTGGCACAAGTTCAACCCCTGGCCAGGGAGCTTCTGCACGCTATGGGCTTGACCGAAAAAAAAAACCCAACCAACCAACCAAAAAACACGTATTATCTAGTCCATATTCAAATTTCCTTACTTACCTCAAAATGGGTTTTTCTTTTTGCCTTTTTTAGTGCCATACCTATGACATATGGAAGTTCCTAGGCTAGGGATCAAATTGGAGCCATAGCCACAGCAAAGCAGGATCCTTATTATTTAAACAAATTCCTGGATTATCACTTCATCAACATATATTTCAGTATGTAACTCCAAAAAATGAAATTTTTTTTTTTTTGTCTTTTTGCCTTTTATCTAGAGCCGCACCCGCGGCATATGGAGGTTCCCAGGCTAGGGGTCTAACAGGAGCTGTAGCTGCCGGCCTTCGCCACAGCCACAGCAATGCGGGATCTGAGCCGCGTCTGCAAACTACAACACAGCTCACGGCAAGGCCAGATCCTTAACCCACTGAACAAGGCCAGGGATCGAACCCACAACCTCATGGTTCTTAGTCGGATTCGTTAACCACCGAGCCATGACGGGAACTCCAAAAAATGAAAATGTTTTTAATTTAATTTTATTTTTTTGCTTTTTAGGGCCATACCCAGGGAATATGGAGGTTCCCAGGCTAGGGGTCATATTTGAGCTGTAGCTGCCAGCCTACACCACAGTCACAGCAACGCAAGATCCGAGCCGTGTCTGCTACCTACACCGCAGCTCGTGGCAATGCCGGATTGTTAACCCACTGAGTGAGGCCAGGGATCGAACCTGCATCTTCCTGGATGCTAGTCAGATTCGTTAACTGCTGAGTCATGACAGGAACTTCCTAAAAATGTTTTTTAAAATTACAATTATCTCCAACATTTGGTCACTTTTTACCTACCAAGTCCCTGTCCTCCTCCCCCACCAACCCCTTTATTTACTTGTGGTACTGACTTTCTGAAGAGACCAGCTTTGGCCAGGGATTGAACCTATGCCACAGTGGTGACCCAAGCTTTTGCACTGACAATGCCAGATCCTTAACCCACTGTGCCACAAGGGAATTCCCAGTGAAGAGACTAGTCTTAATGAATGCTCCACATTTTGGTTTGTGTTATTAATTTATACCCCTGTCCCCTGTGTTTCCTGTAAAACAGATATTAAAGTCTAGAGGCTAGAACTGACTCAAGTTAAAATATATGTGTATGTGCATGTATGTATATACACACACGCACATACACACATATATATAAAACATTATTTTTCTCATATGATAAAATATGACAAAAAGAATGTTTTATATATACATGTATGACTGGGTCACTTTGCTGTACGCAGAAATTGACAGAACATTGTAAATCATTATAATAAAAAATTTTTAAAATATTTTTGGAAAGAATACATATAGGAAATGTTTGGTGCTTCATACATCACAGCAGGAGGCATCTAATGGCAGGTTGCCCAGATGATACTAAATTTGATGGTAATCATATCTCTCTTCTTGAAAGTCATCTACATACCCTTCACATTTTCCCTGAATATTACATAGTTTATATAAGATATAAGAGCATAACAAAATAACCAACTTTAAAACATAGGCATTGACGGAGTTCCCGTTGTGGCTTGGTAGTTAACAAATCCGACTAGGAACCACGAGGTTGCAGGTTCGATCCCTGGCCTCACTCAGTGGGTTAAAGATCTGGCGTTGTCATGAGCTGTGGTATAGGTCACAGACGCGGCTCAGATCCTGTGTTGCTGTGGCTGAGGTGTAAGCTGGTGGCTACAGCTCCGATTAGACCCCCAGCCTGGGAACCTCCATATGCCACGTGTGTGGCCCTAGAAAGGGCAAAAAGACAAACAAACAAACAAATAAATAAATAATAGGCATTGCCAATATTGTTGAATCTGTGTGCTCCGTTCACTCTTCTCATTCTTCAAACCTGACTTCCATTCCTTCCACCCTAGAGAAACTGCTTTAATCAAGGTCACTGACAACCTCCACATTGCCATACCTAATGGACAGAAATTTCTGTCCCCGTCTTAACTCTGCAATAGTAGTTACTAATCTTTTCTCTTCGTTTTCTTGGCACCACTCTCAACCAACCTCATCCAGTCTTCTCAGTCTCTCTTGATGGCTCCTTCCTTCATACATCTACATATTGGTTCCTATACTTCACTCTTTAGGTCATTTCATCCATTCCCATAACTCCCAAATTTTTGTTTCCAGCCCAGTCCTGTTCCTGAAGCTCCAGACTCGTACAGTCAACCTTCCATAGAAATCTTCACTTTGGAGTTCCCGTCGTGGCTCAGTGGTTAAGGAATCCGACTAGGAACCATGAGGTTGCGGGTTCGATCCCTGGCCTTGCTCAGTGGGTTAAGGATGCGGCGTTGCAGTGAGCTGTGGTGTAGGTTGCAGACGCGGCTCAGATCCCGTGTTGCTGTGGCTGTGGCGAAGGCCGGCGGCTACAGCTCCTGTTAGACCCCTAGCCTGGGAACCTCCATATGCCGCAGGTGCGGCTCTACGTAAAGGCAAAAAGACAAAAAAAAAAAAAGAAATCTTCACTTTGATATCTGAAATTAACTTGATTTCTACCCACCCCCCTTCAGCAACAGCATTTACAACTTACTTAATCCAAATCCTAGGTTAAAAAAAGCTATCCCTTCTCTCACCTCTTTGATCTAATCTACTGACAAACCCTGAATATATTCACATCTCTCTCACCCCATCCAAGTCACTGTCATCTCTTGCCTGACTACTAAAACAACCTCCTCCTCACCCCAAATGTATCACCACACAGTAAGACCAGAGCACATCAGTGATGCCATGTAGAGGTAAAATCTTCACAATTTAAGGTGCCGCTTCTACCTTCATCTCATGTCATCCAACGTTTCCCCCCTCAGTCATTATATGCTCCAGTCACAATGGCTCTCTCAGTATTTGGAAACTATCAAGCTGTTTCTGGATACAGTCTTCACAGTTCCTATTTTCTTTCTGCCCACAACGCTCCTTCCTAGCTCTCAGAATTGCTAGGTTCATCTCCTGTCATCCTAACCCAAAGTAAGCTGTTCTATTTCCATCAGAACACCTGTTTTATTTCCTTCATTACATTGTTTACAATTTGTATCTTTTCAGATATCTATTCAATACTTACTGAACATCTATACTGTCCCAGACACAAGACCTAGCTATAATAGTTGCCTAACAAGTGTTTGCCAGTAAGCTTAAGGGAAGAAGTGTACAGCAAAGGAACCTTCCTTCATAGACTAGAGTGGGGCAGAATTTCCAAAAGCAGATTTTAGAAAGATTTCTTCCTGGAAACCCAGAAACCACAGGCTTCCTCCAGTACTGATATGAAAATTGAATATAAATGCTCTGAGAAGCTCTCTTATGGCACAGGAGGTTAAGGATCGAGCGTCATCACTGTATCACCCTGGGTGGCTGCTGCAGCATGGGTTTGATCCCTGGCCTGGGAACTTGCACATGCTGCGGGTGCGGCCAAAAACGCTGCTGTAAGACTGCAGGACACACACACATAAATAAAAGCAAATTGAAAAAAAAGAAAAAGAAAAAAGGCTGCAGGGCACAGATGGCTCAGAAAAAAACATTTTAGACAGCTAAATCCAATGACCTTGTCAGTATTCATTCTATCTGACATTCTAATCTGTTACTGATGACCACTTTTGCCTTCTTGAAACATATGATTCTGACAGCACCACCCTCCCAGTTCTCTTAACTTTCCAACCACTCCTTCTCCGTTTCATACTGTGTTCCTGTTCTAACGCCAATCTCTCAATGTCAGTGTGTATCAAAAGTCTACCTTTAGGGAGTTCACATTGTGACTCAGTGGTTAACAAACCCAACTAGGATCCATAAGGATGCGGGTTTGATCCCTGGCCTCGCTTAGTGGGTTAAGGATCCCATGTTGCGTGAGCTGTGTTCTAGTTCGAAGACGCGGCTCAGATCCCGAGTTGCTGTTGTTGTGGTGCAGGCCCTCAGCTTGCAGCTCCGGTTGGACCCCTAGCCTGGGAACTTCCATATGCTGTGGCCCAAAAACGAAAAAAAGAAAAAAAAAGGCTACCTTTGGTCCTCCTCTCAGCAGAAGCAGTCTCGTTCTCATGTGATTTCCCTTAGCTTCAACTAAGTACCAAATATCTATTGTCACAACCTCTACCTGTTAAGTGTATTACACCAAGTACCAAATATCTATTGTTACAACCTCTGCCTGTTAAGTGTATTTCCAAACACCTACTGGCAACCTCCACCTCACTTTCTCTCTCCTTAAACTAGTTTCTTCTTCTCCGAACTTGCCCAGTTCATAGTTAATGCCATTACCATTCAACTGGTCTTAGAGTCAGTCATGAACTTTCTCTTCCCCAAAGAGAAAGTCAACAGATTGGTAAACTGATTTTTACTTGTGCCAAAGATTCTGCCCGCCCCCCACCCCGCCGTTTTTTTGGCCTTGCTCATGGCATGTCAAAGCTCCTGGGCCAGGGATTGAACCTGCACCAGAGCTGTACGCAGAGCCACAGCAATGACAATGCCAGCTCCTTAACCCACTAAGTCATGAGGAAACGCCCCCAAAGTCCCTCCTTAATCAAACTCTATTCAGGCTCTCTCTTTTTTTTTTTTTTGTCTTTTTGCCTTTATGTAGAGCCGCATCCGTGGCATATGGAGGTTCCCAGGCTATGGGTCTAACAGTTGCTATAGCTGCCGGCCTTAGCCCCAGCAATGCGGGATCCGAGCCGCGTCTGCAACCTACACCACAGCTCACGGCAACGCCGGATCCTTAACCCACTGAGCAAGGTCAAGGATCGAACACACAACCTCATGGTTCTTAGTCGGATTCGTTAACCACTGAGCCACAAAGGGAACTCCTATTCAGGCTCTTCTGAGCCCTTTTTCAGCGAGGCTTCAACCTTGGCCTGCAAAGATTTGAATAAAACCCTTAACATAGTTTCTAACAGCTCAAGGTCACATTACTAGATGACCCTTGCTCCCCTTAAAGTTCCTGCCTGAGAAAATGTCAAGGCTGCCAAATAAATTTAGTGTTTGGGCCAATACCTGAAAATAGGGTCCCTGTCTCACAGGGTCTGTGGGAGGGTAGGAGACTACATTTAATAAGCACCATAAGCAAACCCAGCTGGGTTTCACGTAGACTAACCCCTTCCTTGCATTTTGTAATTTCTCATTTCCCTGACTTAACAGAGCTCCCCTGACTACCACCACACCCATTCTCTCATCCTTATTTTTCTTTTTTTTTTTGGTTTTTAGGGCACCCAAGGTATGTGGAAGTTCCCAGGCTGGGGTCAAATCGGAGCTACAGCTGCTGACCTATACCACAGCCACAGCAAAGCCAGGGATCAAACCTGCATCCTCATGGATACTAGCTGGATTCATTACCGCTGAGCCACAACAGGAATGAACTCCCATATACATACTCTTAGATGCTCTATCCATCATTTTAAATGTCATTTTCCAAAGGATGTGAAGTGGTTTACAATAAATTCAACAAAATATAAAAATCTAGGAGTTCTCATCGTGGCTCAGTGGTTAATGAATCTGACTAGGAACCAAGAGGTTGTGGGTTCGATCCTTGGCCTTGCTCAGTGGTTTAAGGATCTGGCATTGCCGTGAGCTGTGTTGTAGGCCCGCAGCCACAGCTCTGATTAGACCCCTGGCCTGGGAACCTCCATATGCTGTGGGTGCGGCTCTAAGATGACAAAAGCCAAAAAGCCAAAAATCTAGAAAAGGAATATACAAATGTGTACAGAAAGATAAATATGGATAAGTGGGACCCAAAGAATCTCCTGCTCAGTGGATTAAGGATCCAGTGTTGCTGTGAGCTGTGGTGTAGGCTGGCAGCTGCAGCTCCAACTAGACCCCTGGCCTGGGAACTTCCGTATGCCTCGGGTGTGGCCCTAAAAAGCAAAAAAAAAAAAAAAAAAAAAAAAAAAAAAAAAAAAAAAAAAAAAAAAAAAAAAGCCACACACACACACACACACACACACACACACACACACAGAGTTGCATTTTGAAATGTCAGCTACCTGTCATCCAAAATAAAGCAGTATGAGTGAGCACTTACATAATGCTCACCATTCATGAAGGAGTTTTTTGTCTTTTCAGGGCCACACCCGCCGCATATGGAGGTTCCAGGCTAGGGGTCTAATCGGAGCTGTAGCCGCTGGTTGACGCCACAGCCACAGCAACTCAGGATCCGAGCCGCGTCTGCGACCTACACCACAGCTCATGGCAACGCCGGATTCTTAACTCACTTAGCGATGCCAGGGATCGAACCCACAACCTCATGGTTCCTAGTCGGATTCATTAACTACTGAGCCACGACGGGAACTCCCATGATGGAGTTTTGCTGTGGGTTTTTTTGGCGGCACCAAGGCATGTAAAAGTTCCAGGCCAGGGACTGACCCTGCATCACAGCAGTGACAACACCGTATCCTTAACCCGCTGAGCCCCTGGGAACTCCCATGATAGTGTTCTTTTAAACATAAACGTTTTCTTTCTTTCTTTCTTTTTTTTTGCTTTTTAGGGCCGCACCACAGCATATGGAGGTTCCCAGGCTAGGGGTCTAATTGGAGCTGTAGCTGCCAGCCTACACCACAGCCACAGCAATGGGGGATCCGAGCCACATCCGCGACCTACACGACAGCTCACGGCAACGCCAGATCCTTAACCCGCTGAACAAGTCTAGGGATCGAATCCACAACCTCATGGTTCCTAGTCGGATTCGTTAACCACTGAGCCACAACAGGAACTCCACAGTTATCTAGTTTTAATTAAATTAACATCCACAAAATAAATAAATACCTTGAAGTCCTATCAAGAAACTGAATGGAAGATAATGTGAATGCAAACAAGAGGAACAAAGAAGTTGAAGTGCAGAGATCTCTGGAAGTAAAAGTTTCTAAGTACCAGAATGTCACCTGCCACATCACCATAAAACAAAGTAGGAGTTCACACTGTGTCAAACTCCACAGAGGTTAATGATCCAGCTTGTCTCTGTGGAGGTGCCAGTTCAATCCCTGGGCTGGTGCAGTGGGCTAAGGATCCAGTGTTGCTGCAGCTGTGGCTCTGGTTGCAGTTCTGACTTGGATGTGATCCCTGGCCTAGGAACTTCCATAAGCTGTGGGTGCAGCCAAAGAAGAAAAGCAAAATAACATAATGACCAGCTACTCATGTCTAAATCAGCCAGATTTTAAATTATCTAGTAGATTATTTAAAATATGGACTTACAGGGAGTTCTATTGTGGCTCAGCGGTAATGAACCTGACTAGTATCCATGAGGATTTGGGTTCAATCCCTGGCCTCACTTGGTGGGTTAGGATACGGCATTGCCATGAGCCATGGTGCAGGTCACAGACATGGCTTAGATCCCCAGTTGCTGTGGCTGTGGCACAGGCTGGCAGCTGTAGCTCCAATTTGACTCCTAGGCTGGGAACTTCCATATGCCACACATGTGGCTCTAAAAAAAAGAAAAAAAAATCTATAATATAATCATATGAAAACCCAGATTTCTAACCTTAAAGGAGAGAGGGATTGTGGAAAAGGATGGGAAACTATGCAATAAGTCAACACTAGACCTATATTTCCCCATGGCTACAACAGACTGGAGCTCCTCAGATTGCATGGGACTCTCTAGTTGGCCTGCCAGTATCCATTTGGTTGACTTTACTCAACCACCAATTAGAATTTAAGCTCTAGGATTTCACTTGAAAGATAGTGAAAGATGTATTTTTTCTGTTTTGTTCAGCACTGTATTTCCTGGGCGTAGAACAGTAGATAGCACAGTAGGCATTCAATAAACATTTGCTGGAGTTCCTGTTCTGGCTCAGTGGTTAACAAATCCGACTAGGAACCATGAGGTTCAGGGTTCGATCCCTGGCCTCGCTCAGTGGGTTAAGGATCCAGCATTGCCGTGAGCTGTGGTGTAGGTCCTGTGTTGCTGTAGCTGTGGCATAGGCTGGTGGCTACAGCTCTGATTAGACCCCTAGCATGGGAACCTCCATATGCTGCGGGTGTGGCCCTAGAAAAGGAAAAAAAAAAAAACATTTGCTGAAATTAACAAATAACTATTGCCTGCCTACGCCCTAAAAGTATGTTTCTGCCTTCCCCTAAAAGACAAATTGATTAACTTTTTATACTTAGCACAGGGCCTGACACTATACTCAGTACTTTGCGTACTGGGTGACAAAGAGCAATTAGTTATCACTTATTGAGTACTCACTGTGTGCTTAACACCATGCTTTACAAGCATTAGCTCGTTTAATCACTGTAACACTCCAATGAGGCAGATACTACTACCCCTGTTTTTGTTTTTATGGCCACACCCAAACCAAATGGAAGTTCCTGGGCCAGGGACTGAATCTGAGCTGCAGCTGCAGCAACACCAGATCCTTTAATCCATGCACTGGGTTGGAGATCGAACCCACACCTCCGCAGTGACCCAAACCACTGCAGTCAGATTCTTAACCCATTGCACCACAATGGAAACTCCCATTATCCCTGTTTTAAGAGATGAGGAAACTAAGGCTCTGGAGATTAAGCAACTGGTCAAATTATATTATACAATGAAATAACTATAACACAAGATAAAATATGAAAAGGACCACACAAAAGGCAAGAACAAGGTGCTACAGAATTCAGAAGGACAGCTCTAAAGGCATCAAGTACATATTTGGGAAAGGTTCCTTAAGGAAGTAGCATTTAAACTAAATCTTGTAAAAGAGGCAAGATTTTCATAGGAAAAGATAGGTCTCGGAGAAGGGACTGCTTTTGTCTCTTTCTCTACCAAGAATGCTGAATTACATACCAAGGAGGTAGTCTGAGTGGAATGCAGGATATGTGGATAAATATTAAATGGAATAAGACTAGTAAAGTCAAGAAGAAGGCTTGACTACCACTCCCTTGGGTTTAAGATTTTATCCTGTAGACAACAAGGAGTCCACGAACTAAGGAGCAGAGTGACAACGTCAGCTGGGTGTTTTGGCAACACTGCTGCAGCAGAATTGGTTATGCTACAGGAGGCTATAGAAGAGATTCAGAGGGCTCCTGAAATAACTTTAAAATTAACAATATTTTTGACATTTTCACTGACCCTTTACTAACAACATTATCATACCTTCATATTAAGGAGTCTGAGATTGAGCAAGGGTAAAGACCACAGAATTAATAGTCTCTGTGGGACTATGCTGTGAGAAAAACCTACACAGAAAAATTAGGGAAGGCATCCGTAACTGAAATACATAGTATCCAACAGCTGCCAATACAGAAGGGAACAAATGAGTAAGGAACCAAAGATGGGTAAGATTTCTACCTTATGCTCTAGTAGGTCCTACTATTAACAAAAATGAAGGAAAGGCATGCCTGGAAGAGAGAGTTTGTTGCTCGTGGGATACTTTGTTTAGTGCCTTCTCTGTAAGTTGCTATTATGAGTTGTGGGGAGGGTGAGCAAGGCTGGAGGGAAACTAAAAGAAGAGATGGGCTATGTTACTTCCTAACCTGGAGGGGTTATCAGAAAGGTTTTGTTACTTGCAGCCCAAAGCAAACTAGAAGCAGCCTTCAGTTTCCAGGTTGAACCCAATGATAAGACAGTTCCAAAAACATCATGAAGAGATGAGATTCTTTCCATCTTCTTGACTCTCACTCTTAGAATTGCCTGCTCTTATTTATAAATTCTGTCTCATGATCCCAGCATTCTAATAGTAATTTCCGAGTCAGAAAAAGGCTCTTTCCAGAAGCAGATCACAACCCTTAATAGGCCATATTTTGCTTAGAATCACACTATCTAGAATAAGTGGCTCCATTATTTACTAGCTCTGACCTTGCACAAGTTACTGAACCTCTCTTTGTCTCAGTTTTCTCAATTAGAACATAAGAAACTGGAGTTCCCGTGGTGGCTCAGAGAAAACGAATCCGACTAGGAACCATAAGGTTGCAGGTTCGATCACTGGCCTCGCTCAGTGGGTTAAGGATTTGGCATTGCCATAAGCTGTGGTGTAGACTGCAGACACGGCTTGCATCCCGCGTTGCTGTGGCTGTGGCGTAGGCCGGCGGCTGCAACTCCAATTAGACCCCTAGCCTGGGAACCTCCACATGCTGCGGGTGTGGCCCTAAAATGACAAAAGACAACAAACAAACAAACAAAAAAAAACAACAACATAAGAACCTGAGAATTAAATGAATTAGTATCATAGTACTTAGGGCCTAGCACATAGCAAGTTCTATTACGTGTTGGTTATTATTCCAGCTTTTCCACCCCCCCGCCTTTTTTTTTTTTTTTTGAAGCTCTCACACTTTGGTAATATCTGGGTTAAAATATAAACTGGAAAAAAATAGTAAAATAAAATCTAGCAAATCTTTCTTAAATAAGGCTTTTCTAAAAGTCCTCCAGGCTTCCCTTCACAGCTAATTAGCCAAATCTGCATCACATGCCCATCCTAAATCAATCACTGCCTAGGGAGACAGAATTGCAAAGATTGGTTCAGAGTTTACATATATCAAGACCTACCCCCCTGGGGCTGGGAAGGTGCTGCCAGATTCCTGGTTGGCAGGATGGCATGCATAGTGATAAAACAACCAATGTCAGCTAAGACTTAAGTCTCTTCTAGGGAGGGTTAGAAAAAGTAACTTTCAGAGCTGCAAGCATCACCCCCACAGGGTTCCTAACAGTGAAATCACCACAAAGGTCTGTTAAGGCTAGTGAATTTTTGGCACAGTAGAAATAGTATAGGATATAAGCCAGATATCAAGGATAGCACACCTGAGAAGCAGTGAAATACAGCAGGTTCTAGACTAATGGAGGTGTGGCAGAGGCCACATTAGTGTCCCCAGCATTAGGGCCTAGATCACCAGCCTTGGACTAATCACCTAACCTTCTCAAAGCCTATTTACTCATTTATAAATGAGGATAACCCAAACCACCTTGGATTTGATGTCAGGATTAAATCTACGGATACGTTTCACCCCTGTGGTACAAGGGTCAGAGTGAAAAACAAAAAAACCAACACACTGATTTTCCTTGTGGCACAGCAGGTTAAGGATCTGGAGTTGTCACTGCAGTGGCTCGGGTCACTACGGTGGCTCGGGTTTAATTCCTGGCCCAGGAACTTCCATATGCCATAGATGCACGCCCCCCTCCCCGGTCAAAAAAAAAAAAAAAAACACCAACACAGCAACTCACACAACACACACGCAAAAAACCCCACAAAACAAAAATACCAATAGTCTGGTGTTCAGAAAGACAAGGAGCAAGGTGGGATGGGGGGAAGTACCTGAAACGTAGTTGCAGAGAAAAGGGTTGCCTGACTCTAGACTAAAAGTCCCCTTCAGGACCTTGGTCAGGTTTTATTGCTCTACTAAAGAACTCTCAAAGTCTACCAGAAAAGGACTAACTTTAATCACACCTTAAGTCTTAGAGGTTTATGTACAGCAAAATGGCTAAGAATCTCAGCTCTGGCGTTGGTGTTTACTAGCTGTGTTATATCCTCTGAGGTAGTTTCCCAATCTGTAAAAATTGTGTAAACTGCTGCCAGATTTATTTCACTGGGCGTATCAAACTAAATATTAGCTCCTCACCTTTGAGGCAGCAGTGTTCCTGAAACTGAAGGCCAATATAAAACCTATGACATAAAAGCCCCTAAAATTTTTCATTGATACATAAAGATGTAGTTACAAAGACAAGCCTATCAATCTTTTTTTTGGCCATGCCCATGGCACGTGGAAGTTCCTAGGCTAGGGACTGAACCTGTGCCACAGCAGTGACTCAAGCTGCTGCAGTGACAACTCAGACACTTAACTCACTGTGCCATAAGAGAACGCCTGTTCTGATATTTATATAGCCTTTCCTAGTCTCCAAACACTGTGGTATCTTACTTAGTTTTCAAACACCTGGATCCCCTTCCCTCTTTCTAGAGACGAGGAAAGGAAGTCTCAGAAAGGAAGGAAAATAACATTTACTGTGGACTGTGCTAGATGTTTTCCATATGCATTTGACATTTAAGTGATTGGATGAGAGCTAGGGAGGGAATAGCAGGCAGGATTATAACACCAGATCTGATTATAAATTCATTGCTTTGCAGTTCAAGGGACTAATTCATGTTTCCTCAGGATTGCGGATCTTACAATATTCAACCCCAGAATCTCCTTTAGCTTCGCTATCCCCTACACACACAATACTTAGGGTTAGGAATTCCCTTTGGAGTTTTTCAGTTTCCTTTTGATTAAAAAGTGGGCCCACCAGCAGAAAAACAAAACACCTTTACAACTTTGCCTAGGATTAAAAGCTCTCTTTCTCCCTTTTCTAGCCCAACCACTAGGGGGCCAAATCATAAAGTACAGCAGCTAGAAACTAGCTAGGGCTAGTGATCACCCTGGTTTAAGCCACTGACTGTGTGACCTTGGGTAAGTTACTTTACCCCTCTCTAAACCTCAGTTTCCTTATCTGTAAAACAAGGATAACAGTAGTATCTACCACAATAGGTTGTACACATTAAATAAAACGTGACTTGTAAGGCAATCGGAACAATGCCTGCACACAGGAAGAGCTTAGCAAACTTAATAGTTTTTATTGCTGGAGAGGTAGTACCACTGATGGTTCTGTTCCTACGTCCAAAGACTTCGCCATCGCATTCTGGGCACAGGCCTTGCTAGCTGGAGTCCCTTTAGAAAGAGCAACAGGTCGCTCCTTTTCTTCTAACCAGAGCCAGGCCCAGAGACCTGAAGTCTCCGACCTATATGTGGCTATGAGGTGTTGGCAGTGGTATTCTACCACTATGAAGGCTGTCACTCTGAACCCAACCGAACCACCCCATTTCCGCCTCGGCTCGGGAAGTTTTTCTGGCCTTCAGCGGCCCAGGCTACCTTCGGCATGGCTGCCCCTGGTTACGGGCCTGGAGCCGGCTCGCCAGGCGTCCCTTAGCCCGAGGACTCCCTCTGCGACGTAGACAGGATTTGCCTGAGTTCAGGGGAGCCAGTGAATCTAATTAGGAGGCGCGTCGGTCAGACACACGCCTGGAGAGGGCTCCCTTAACGCCGCCCGGGCCTGCCACCAGGAGCCCGGCCCCCAGCCCCAGGCTCGGCGCAGGCCGGAGGGTCGGCCCCCTTCCAGCCCCCGGAAACGAGGGGGATCCGGCCCAGGGCCACCACGTGGGGGCTCCAGGAATAGCAAGGTGTTCCCGGAACCAGCCCCCTAAGACTGATCCCCGCATGGGCCCTAACCCGGCCCCAAACTGGCCTGAGCAGCGCTCCCGGCCTGGCTTCTCTCCCTCAAACCTATTTGGAAAGACTCACGACATCCTCTGCAGACTGGAGACAAGCTCTCACCAGAACCCCAAGCCCCGAGACTGCCTCAGTCCAAGTCCCCAGTTGCTTGGTTTCCTTACTCACCCATCGCGGCTCCGCTCGCTCCTACTTGGCGGCGGCAGCGGCGGCAGCTTCAGCAGACAATATGGCGGATCTGCAGGACGGCAGCCCGAAATGGACAAACAACTTAACATTCGATCCCGGGGAGAAACGCGCTTTCAGCCCCACCACGTAGTTTACGCAGTGGAGTGCATTTAAAGAGACAGCAGCTACTAAAGACGGAGAATAGGGATGAACTGTGATGAAAGGAGTGGGTGGAGGGAAACTGGGAGGGATACCTACTAAAGCGAGTTAATCGTACATAGGGTTTCTCAGCTTTTTCTGGTACTATTTCCTCTTTGTAATGAGGTTTCCTCCCCTAGAAACTTTTTCTTCCAGAAAGGTATTCCTGCTTTTCCTAGTTAAACACTGCACCTAGACTCTGAGCTGGATTTGAAAAAAGAATCATCCAGGAGTTCCCGTCGTGGCTCAGTGGTTAACGAATCCAACTAGGAACCATGAGGTTGAGAGTTCGATCCCTGGCCTTGCTCAGTGGGTTAAGGATCCAGCGTTGCCATGAGCTGTGGTGTGGGTCGCAGACGTGGCTCAGATCCCGCGTTGCTGTGGCTGTGGTGAAGGCCGGCAGCTACAGCTCCGGTTAGACCCCTAGCCTGGTGTGGCCCTAGATAAGGCAAAAAGACAAAAAAAAAGGAATCATCTGGAAAGAGGAAGTGACTTGCTCAAGGATATAGAGATAAGGAATTAAAGAAGTCTATAGTAAACCCAATTACAATCTTATTGAGAGATAAGAAGTACAAACATAATGAGACCCATTCAGTGCTTTATAGTTGACATATGTTTCATTTATCCTCACTGCAAGCTGAGGGCAGAGGTCGATTCTGCATTGTTATCATTGCTATCTAGCATTTAGCATAGTATCTGGCACATGGTAGTGCACCATAAATAACTGTTGAGTGGATAAATAAAGGAGCGAACAGACATATGTGTTACACAAAACAAGGCGTATGATATCCCTGTTTTTGGCTGTTGTTTTTAGGGCCGCACCTGCAGCATATGAAGTTCCCAGGCTAGGGGTTGAATCAGAGCTGCAGCTGCCAGCCTACACCACAACCACAGCAATGCCAGATCTGAGCAGCGTCTGTGACCTACACCACAGCTCATGGCAATGCTGGATCCTTAACCCACTGAGGGTGGCCAGGGATCAAACCTTCATCCTCATGGATGCTAGTCGGGGTCTCAACCTGCTGAGCCACAATGGTAACTCCCCTCCTTCTTAAGAAATGAGGAAATTGAGGCTATCAGTGTTCATGTGTCTTTTGAATCATGGAATTTATGGCTGGTATACATTAGGCCTCCCTTTTTGCCTAATGGCATGACAGTCCTCTTGTCCCCCACCTCAACACACAGAGGAAAGCTATGTCTCCCAGTCACCTGTCCCCATAGGGAGCTATCTTTTGGAAGCCTAGGTCCTGTCCCAACAAATTGCCATCCCTAGTTATGTACCTGGCACATCGAGGGAAACAACTCAAAAAGCCAAATCTAGGATTTCCTGCTGTGGTGCAGTGGGTTATGGATCTGGCATTTTCTCTGTGGCAGTTTGGGTTTGATCCCAGCCTGGTGCAATGGGTTAAGGACCTGGTGTTGCCACAGCTGTTGCATAGGTTGCAGCTGTAGCTGGCGTTTGATCCCTGGCCTGGGAACTTACATATGTCGCAGGTGCGGCCAAAAAAAAAAACCCCAAAGAAACAAAACGGGGGGGCAACTCTAGGACTCAGGAAAGGAAGGGTTATCTTTTTCTTCCTACTGCCACTGCTCAAGGTCAGAACTCTTCATTCTCTGCTAGCCTGTTTTACCTGCCTCCTCACTGGTCTCCTGCCTCCAGGTTCTCCCACTTGCACCTATTATCTTTTTAAAAGTAGAGACCTTATGAGTTCCCATTGTGGCTCAGCGGAAACGAATCTGGCTAGTATCCGTGAGGACGCAGGTTCGATCCCTGGTCCTTGCTCAGTGGATTAACGATCCAGTATTGCCATGAGATGTGGTGTAGGTCACAGACACAGCTTGGATCCCACATTCCTGTGGCTGCAGCTCTGATTCGACCTCTAGCCAGGGAACCTCCATATGCCACAGGTGCAGCTCTAAAAACACCAAAAAAAGAAAAAGGTAGAGACCTTATCACATCACTTTCCCCCAAATACATGCCTGTCACGTTTTGTGCCTTTACATAAATTCTTCCCTCCGCTTGGAATGCAGTGACCACAAGGTGAACTACTCACTTTCAAGATCCAACACAACTCTCACCTCCTTGAAAAATCCTGTCTTTCCAGACAGAGTCAGAGTATCTGTCCAACATGAGAACACATGTTATTCTCAGCACCTGGCACCCTAAGTTGCTCCCAGGTTTCTCTCTCTTGTTTGGGAAGAGACAATATTCTCATCTCCATCTCTGTCCCAGTGCCAAGGCACAATGGCTACCTCAAAAGAGGAACTAAAAATATTTGCAGCAGTATCTCCCATACACCGCCATGGGACCATCTGCGTAACCTGGGGCTAAACAAGGGCTCAGGGAACATGGGCAGAACGGATGAGTGGCTATGACTGTCTGTCTCCTTTCCTGCCTGCCCCAGAGCCCTCCATCCCATGCTCCATAGGAGCCAGGTGGTCTTCTAAGCATCTTTGCTTCCATTCTAGCCCTTGGCCTTGCCCACACACCCTCCCTAGCCTAGAGCCATTCATCCTCACTGATCCAGCCCCTACAGACCTTCCCAGCTCCAGCCCACCTCCACCCCATTTTCCTTATCTGTCCCATTCTAGGAACCATCATCTGCTTACCCCTCTTCAGTACATCAGAATCTTCCAAATCTCTCTGCTATTGCACTTGCACTTTTCTCTGCTTGAAGAAGCTCTTGTCCACTAGGAAGTGGCTGATACAAATCAGACTATCCCCTCCTCCAAGAAGTCCGGAGAGCATTACCTTGTAACTGTTACACCCATCCCAGTGTAGTGACTTGTCTCTGCTTTGGCATCTTCACTGTCTACCATGGCATCTGGCAAAGAGCAGGGTTTGTATGCTAGGAATCCAGACATCACATTCTGCTAGGATTTTTTTTTGTCTTTTTAGGGCCACACCCGTGGCATATGGAGGTTCTCAGGCTAGGGGTCCAGTCGGATCTGTAGCTGCCGGCCTATGCCAGAGCCATAGCAACGAGGAATCCTAGCTGCGTCTGTGACCTACACCACAGCTCACGGCAACATGGGATCCTTAACCCACTGAGCAAGGCCGGGGATCAAATTCAAATCCTCAGGGATGCTAGTCAGGTTTGTTAACTGCTGAGACTCGACAAGAACTCCACGTTCTGCTAGGATTAAAAAAAAAAAAAAAGGAGTTCCCATTGTGGCTCAATGGTAAGGAAACTGAGTAGTATCCGTGAGGACTCAGATTTGATCCCTAGCCTTGCTCAGAAGGTTGAGGATCCAGCATTGCCATGAGCTGTGGTATAGGTCACAGATGCGGCTCAGATCCTAAGTTGCTGTGACTGTGGTGTAGGCCAGCAGCTACAGCTCCGATTCAGTTCCTAGCCTGGGAACTTCCATATGCCTCGAGTGCGACCCTAAAAAGACAAAAAATAAAAAAAATAAGAAAAAATAAAAACAAAAAACATTCTGCTAAGATTTTAGTGTTATCTTTCCAAGGGTTTTTTGGTCCAGCTCTACCACTTCTCAGCTGTGTTACCTTAGGCAAGTCACTATAGCTCCCTGAGCTTGTGTTTTTCACCTATAGGAGTGGCAGTACCTACCTCCTATGGTTGTCATAAAAACTGGATTAAGGGCATCAAAAGTCTGCAAATAATAAGTGCTGGAGAGGGTGTGGAGAAATGTTGGTGGGAATGTAGGTTGGTGCAACCACTATGGAGAACAATATGGGATTTCCTTAAGAAACTAAAAATAGAACTACCATATGATCCAGCAATCCCACTCCTGGGCATATATCTGGAGAAAACCATAATTTGAAAAGATACATGCACTCCAGTGTTTACTGCAGCACTATTTACAATAGCTAAGACACGGAAGCCACCTGAATGCCTATTGACAGAGGCATGGATAAAGAAGACAGGGTTCATATATATAATGACTATCACTCAGCAAAAAAAAAGAATGAAATAATGCCATCTGGAGCAACATGGATGGACCTAAAGATCATCATACTAAGTGAAGTCAGATAAAGGCAAATACATATCACTTATATGTGAAATCTAAAAAAAATGATACAAATGAACTTATCTGAAAGATAGAAACAGACTCATAGACTTAGAAAACAAACTTATGGTTACCAAAGGGGAGAGGTGGGGAGAGGGAGGGATAAATTAAGAGTTAGGAATTAACATATATACATACTACTATATATAAAACATAATCAACAAGGGCCTACTATATAGCACAGGGAACTCTACTCAATATTCTGTAATAGCCTATATGGGAAAAGAATCTGAAAAAGAATGGATATATGTATATGTAAAACTGAATCACTTTACTGTACATCTGAAACTAATACAATATTGTAAATCAACCATACCCCAAAATAAAAATTTTAAAAATAAAAATGGTGATTATTATTGTATGTTTACAAAAACTGGATTAAGACAAGGCCTGTAGGAGTTCCCACAGTGGTTCGGCAGAAACGAATCTGACTAGTATCCACGAAAACGCAGGCTCAATACCTGGCTTCGTTCAGTGGGTTAAGGATCTGGTGTTGCCGTGAGCTGTGGTATAGGTCACAGATGTGGCTCGGATCTAGTGTTTCTGTGGCTATGGTGTAGGCAGGACCCCTAGCCTGGAAACGTCAATATACCGTACATGCGGCCAAAAAAAAAGAAAAAGAAAAGATAAGGCCTGCCTCTGCCGTCTCCTCACCTCTTCTCCACCGGAGAAGGCAGAGCTCCCAAGGGCCCCAGAAGCCACACACAGGACTTCCTGGCCCAGAATCCCACACCTCTGCTCTCTACCTGACAGGCAAGAAGAAGAGAAAGAAATACAGGACACGGGTTTATTGGGAGTATAAAAATAGGACTTTCTTTCCCCCCTCATAATCACATCAATTATCAAAGAAAGAAACAGTATGTAACAAAAATACAAAGCTCTGGTGGATTTTTTTTTTTGTCTGTTTTTGTGGTTTTTTTTGCCCTCACCCATCCCTCCCCAAAAGCCCCCTCCCAGAGAGCCCTTGGCTGAAGCCTGGATGGGGTCCCTGGGGTCGCCCTGGGGCTCAGGAGAACCGGTGGTCTAGGTCCCTCTGGGGGTTGGCAGAGTACGAGTAGGCCTTGCCCAGTACCAGGCGGTCCCGCAGCAGCTTGAAGAAGGCGTAGTAGTTGCTGAAGAGGATGAGTGCCAGTGAGATGGTTTGGTGCCACTTTTCAGAGGACATTAAGGAGTACAGCTGGTAGACGATGACGGCACCCTCCAGCAGCAGAAGGATGTTGAGGATCCGCAGGGGTTTGCTGAAAAAGAACTGCCCGGGAAAGAGTAGGCAAGGGCTGGAAAGTACGTTCCAGAAGCTCCAAGCCTCTTGGATGGGGGTTCTGGGTGGGCCAGTGAAGGGGTCAAGCTCTTGGGGCCCCATGCAGACCTGGGTGGGGAGGAAGCTTCTGTAGGGTTGGGCATGAACCTTGCCACCTCTCTGCCTTTGTCTGCGGTGTTCTTTCTGCCAATATTACTTAAAACACAAAAGTTGTTTAAGATCCTGATCAACTTCTTTCCTTCTTTCTTTCTTCCTTCCTTCCTCCCTTCCTTCCTTCCTTCCTTCCTTCCTTCCTTTCTTTCTTTCTTTCTTTCTTTCATTTTAGGGCTGTGCCTGTGGCATATGGAAGTTCCCAGGCTAGGGGTTAAATTGGAGCTGCAGCTGCAAGCCTACACCACAACCACAGGAACACCAGATTCAAGCCACATCTTTGACAGTTTGCAGCAATGCCGGATCCTTAACCCACCGAGTGAGGCCAGGGATCAAACCAGAATCCTCATGGATACTAGTTGGTTTCTTAACCCGCTGAGCCACAATGAGAATTCTAATTTTTATTTTTATTTTTGCTTTTTTTAGAGCAGCATTTGCGGCATATGGAAGTTCCCAGGCTAGGGGTCGAATGGGAGCTGCAGCTGCCAGCCTACACCACAACCACAGCAACGCCAGATCTGAGCAGCGTCTTCAATCTGTACCACAGCTCATGGCAATGCCAGGTCCTTAATCCACTGAGTGAGGCCAGGGATGGAACCCACATTCTCATGGATACTAGTTGAGTTCGTTACCATTGAGCCATACAATAGGAAGTCCTGAGGAGGTCTTTAGGGGCTACTGCAGTGGGGGCAGAAAGTGAAGGGAGGTCCAACCCTTTCAAACAGAGAAGCACCATGTGGTCCCCCATGTATCGAACTTTAGTTTATGACTATGTTGAAAAAAAGGATTTTGACAGTAAAGTGGAGACCATAGCCTAGATGATTGCTGTTGTTTTTTTTTTACCTTATCTAAGGCCGCACCCGCTTCATTCGGAGGTTCCCAGGCTACGGGTCTAACAGGAGCTGTAGCTGCCGGCCTTCACCACAGCCATAGCAACACGGAATCTGAGCCACGTCTGCAACCTACACCACAGCTCATGGCAACGCCGGATCCCTAAACCCACTGAGCAAGGCCAGGGATCGAACCCACAACCTCATGGTTCCTAGTCAGATTCGTTAATCACTGAGCCACGACGGGAACTCCTAGCCTAGATGATTTTTAGCAGCCCTTTTCCATAGTCTGGGACCATCAGCCATTACCATTATTTTCCAGGTTTCCCAGTAGGAAATCCATGGAATGAATTAAACTCTCTAAGCCGATTTCAGTACCTGAAAATGGGGACAGCCCTGGTGTCTCTCTCATACACAAGGCTGTGGTGCAGACTGATGGCGAGGATACGTAGGAAGTGCCTACCACAGTGCCTGGCACACAATAAAGAATGATGACCGTTTCTTTGCTTATTTCTTTTTCTCGGGGGGAATCCAGTTTCCAGACCAGGGATTGAACCCAGGCCAACACTAGACCACCAGGGAATTCCCAGGAATGATGGTCGTAATTATTTTCACTACCAAGAACCCCTCCTTTTATCATCTCTTCCACTGCCACTCAATGTTTTCAAAGATCTGGTACCAAGTGAGCTACAGTTATGATGTGATCATTTGTATGGCTGTCCCCAGGCTGCATGTGTGCGCTGTCTTCTTTGGGATTTGGGAAATACTGAAAATAGCCTTCTCTTGCTATGGCATCACCTTTCTGCCCAGCTTGCCCTCTAGCTCAGGCCCCACCCTCCTTCCCAAGGGAGGAGACTCACGTGGAAGCGGAAGTGGGAGACGTCAGAGGGGATGGCCACGTTGTAGTGGCCCACTGCTTTGTAGACGTTCTTGCTGTGCTTCACCAGCACACCTTGCGGCCACATGCACTCTTCAGTCCACCTGGAGACACAGCCCAACAGAGTCCCTTACACCCGGCTCACCCACACAAGGGGATGCTGGAAGACTAGGCATGGGGTGACCAACAGGGCTCTACTCCCATTACTATCATTCAGATACAGCGACTTTCCTTTTCTGGGCCTCGGTAAAGCTGGGTAAGAATCATGAGAAAATCACTGCCCTGGGAGTAAGAAGGGTTTGGGCTGCCATTCATGTCTCTGAAGGATTTTAAGAAAACCCTTTCCCCTCCCTGGGCTCATTTTCTTCATTTAGCCTCCAATCAATCTCACCTCCAGCCTCTAAGCAGTCCACCACACAGCTGCCTAAGCTGAGGGGACTTTGATATATATACATATTTTTTTTCTCTCTTTTTTAGGGCCTCACCTGAAGCATATGGGAGTTCCCAGGCCAGGGGTAGAATTGGAGCTGCAGCTGCCAGCTTACACCACAGCCACAGCCATGGTGGATCTGAGCTGCATCCTCAATCTACACCACAGCTCACAGTAATGCCGAATCCTTAACCTACTTAGCGAGGACAGGAATCAAGCCTGCATCCTTAAGGACACTCTGTCAGATTCTTTTTCTTTCTTTCTTTTTTTCTTTTTGGTCTTTTTAGGGCTGCACCTGTGGCATATGGAAGTTCCCAGGCTAGGGGTCCAATGGGAGGTGTAGCCACTGGCCTTCACCACAGCAACGCTGGATCCTTAACCCACTGAGTGAGGCCAAGGATCGAGCTCGCATCCTCACAGCTACTAGTCAGATTCATTTCCGTTGAGCCATGACATGAACTCCCTATGTCAGATTCTTAACCCACTAAAACACAATGGGAACTGCTGTTTTGTATTTTTTGGCCACACCTGTGGCATGTAGAAGTTCCTGGGCCTGGGACTAAACCCACACCACGGCAGCGACCCAAGCCACTGCAGTGACAACGCCAGATACTTAACCCACTGCACCACAAGAGAACTCTGGGTGGTCTTTGCAAGATACCAAGCTGAACCTGACTATTCTTTCCCCCAAACCATTTCAAAGCTTTCCAGTGCTCCTGGAGTCAGGTCCCCAAGGATTTGGCCTGGCCTCTAAGGGTGTGTGGACTGCCACTGCACAGCACCTGCTCAAGTCTCTGGCTCATCCAGCACACCTAACTGTTCCTGTCTCTGCATAAGGTGCTCCTCCCCATCGGATTGCCCTGCCTGATGCTTTATCTCTCCGGCAGGCTCTTTGCCATCTTTCAAAACCCAAGATCTTCCAGAAAGCCTTTCCCAAATTCCCCTGAGTTCAGTAGCCTTTTTTTTTTTTTTTTTTGCATTTTTAGGGCTGCACCTGCAGCATATGGAGGTTCCGAGGCTAGGGACTGAATCGAAGCTATAGCTGCCAACCTACACGACAGCCACAGCAATGCCAGATCTGAGCTGTGCCTGTGACCTACACCACAGCTCACGGCAACGTCAGATCTTTAACCTACTGAGGCCAGGGATCAAACCCGCAACCTCACGGTTCCTAGTTGAATTCATTCTGCTGTGCCACAACAGGAAGTCCTCAGTAGCCTTTCAGTGCTCCCTGAATCTCCTGCTACTGGTCCACTCTTCCCAGTGCTTTGTCACTTATTTATTTTCCTGTATCCCTCACTGGTCTGGGAGCAATGATGGGAAAGGATGGTGTCCAAGTCATTTCTGTGTTCTTGGAGCACATCACACGGCCTGGCACAGAGAGGCCCCAGTGAGCATGAGAATAAGGTTTTCAGACCAGTGAATTTTTTTCCAGTATTCTGTGATATCTCTCAATAACTCCAAGTGTCCTGGGACAGAGCACTGAGAATCACGGTCTGCAAGAAGCTCACTCTCACACTCTTGTCCTACTGACTTCTTCATTTAAAAACAGTTACCATGTTAAACATAACAACACGGAATGAACTTTGTAAACAATATGCCAAATGGAAAGAACTGGACCCAAGAATACCTACTGGATGATTTAATTTATGTTATGTAGGCAAAACTAAGCTATGGTGAAAGGAAGTGAAAAGATGCTTGCGAGGGGAAGGGGGTCATTGGGAAGGGGCATAAAGACCCTTTCTGAGGGGCTGGAAATGTTCTGTATCTTGATGGGGGATGGGCCACATGGGTGTGTATGCCTTTATCAAAACACAAAGAATTGTATACTTTAAGACTTGTGGGAGTTCCCACTGTGGTACAAAGGGATCGTTGGCGTCTTAGAAGTGCTGGGACACAGGCTTGATCCACAGCCTGGCACAGTGGGTTAAGGATCTGGTGTTGCTGCAGCTGAGGCTTAGGTCACAATTGCAGCTCAGATCTGATCTCTTATCTGGGAACTCCATATGCCACAAGATGGCCAAAAAGAAAAAAAAATACATTTGTGCATTTCACTGTATGTAAATTTTACCTTAAAAAAGGGACTATACAGAAAAAAAAAAGAGAGGACTATACACAGTTCCTGCTGTGGGAGTTTCGATACCCATCCCAGCACAGTGGGTTAAATGATGTGACACTGGGCAGCTGTGGCGTAGGTCAAAACTGCAGCTCGGATCTGATTCCCAGCCCAAGAACTCCATATGCCGTGGGGGCAGCCAAAAAAAAAAATAAACAAACAAAAATTTGCTGTGGACCTATCATAAGCCAGGCATTTTCCCAGGAGTGAGAGGTGGTTGAGCGCTTAACAGGCAAGGACCCTGACCTCCAGGAGCTTTAGTCCTGGAATGACAGGCAAGCAACTGAGCAAACACAGCAGAAAAGTGTTAGGTGCAATGATCATGGGATTGTGGGGTTGGGGGAGCAGAGGGCAGGGCACTGAACCTATCCTGGGTGGTCAGGAAAGTGTTCCCGGAGGAAGTAAAATGCTGAAGGATGAACAGAAATTAAACAGGAAAGGGAAGCTGGAAAGAGCATTCCAAGCAAAACACGCATCATATGCAAAAGCCTGGATACAAAAGTACATACAGACTTTGAGGATCCAAAGAGACTGGGTCTGGCTAGAGAGGAATACAAGTCAGGGCACGGGAACAGAAAAGGCAGAAAAGGCTGGCAGGACCCAGCTCATCATGGGGAGCCATGTGAAGAAGTCTGGATCTTACCTGGGGACCCTGGTGAGCCATGGATGGGTTTATCCTTATAGTCAGCCATGGACTATTTTTCCACCCCAAACCCCTCAGAGCCTGAGGCTAACCAAGCCCCACTTTGTCCCATTCGGCAATACCCAACCATTTTCTGAAGCGCTTGGATGGAGCCTGAGAGGGACCCTGACCAGCATGGAGGGCCAATGTCAGGAGGCTTGGCCTCTGTGGCCTCCCTTTGCACCTCTGTGGGCCTACCTCTACAAACCTGTCCTAGGGGCCTCTTCTCTGCCGGGCTTTGTGCTGGGCCCAAGACTCAGATGTGATTCAGAAGTGATGCCAGCCTTGAGGAGCTTCCAGTCTAATGGGGGAATACAGGCAGGAAAATTAGCATAACCGTGGTGAAATCACGTGATGAAGGGCTATGGAAAGGCTAGGCACCAGGAAGGATGGGCCGGGCTGAGGGGAGGACAGCACAGCACCTCAGGTCCCTGAGCAGGGTGACTTCTGCCTTTGCTCTGAGGGCAATGCCAGCCTGCAGCTGGGTCCCTTTCAGCTCACTCATCCTAACTCTGTGTACATGGCTGTCACCCCCAGCAGACTGTGAACTCCTCAAGGGGTCTCATTTAAGCTATTACCTCCATGTGGCATTTCTCCCCTGGCCAGGGTATGTCATCAACTAACAGAGACCATATCCTGCTATCAGATGGATGTTTCCAAGACACACTTGGGAATGGGTCCCTCCACTGTTCAAAACCCTCCATAGAGCCTCTCTCCCTCCATAGAGCCCCTCTGCCTTCAGGTGAAAGTCCAAGTTCATAGTAGTTCTGATACACAGCACAAGGCCTGGGATGGATGAGGTGGAAGTAAATGTTTGCTGAAAGAGCAGACGACCCACTGACTGGATGGATGAGTGAGTGAAGGAGGGAAGTAATGAATGGATGCATGAGCAAATCAGTTAATGAGTAAGTCAGTGAATGAGAAAGTCAACAGGTCTATGAATTTACCACCTGCCCCCCCTCCCCATCTCTAGAACACTGAAAGTTACCCAAGGACAAGGGACACATCCTTCCCAGGCCCTGCAAGACATGCTCAAAAACTATTTACTCTGCCGTTGGTCTTGCTTAAAAAAAAAACAAACAAACAACAATAAAAAACCTATTTGATGACTAAATGAATGAGTTGATGAGCTGGGAAGGAGGGAGGGAGGGAGGGAACGGGTTAGGGGCGGGCACTAGTGACTCCAGGGTTGGGTGAGTCAGGGCAGGGCAACTCACGGGTGCTGCAGCACGTTGGAGCAAAGCGCTGGGTCCACCTTCTGCCAACAGCCCAGGTGGGCAGCGGCCTTGTGCAGCAGGTCGCAGTAGCTGGCAGGCAGCAGGTGCTGCATGAGGATCACTGAGGTGCTGATGGACACCAGCAGGAAGAGCTCGCAGGACCAGCGCTTGTCATAGTAATGTGTGTTCTGGGGGCAGTGGGAAGGCGGGAAAAGCCTGAGACACCCCTAATGGCCTCCCTTCCTCCCCCTTCCCTGATTCCATCTGCCTTGGAGGTCAGGACAGCCCCAGAGACCTGGGGGTGGCCTGAGACCAAGGATCAAACACCTAATAAAGTGCTTAATGGTTCACTTAAAACCTGTGCTCACTACTCAGTTTTCTACACAGAAAAATGCTCCCACTGCTGACCACTCTGAGTCAGAGAACAGGGTCTGGGGTCCAACAAAAATGAGTTCAAATCTTGGCTCTGCTGCTTATTCACTATGGGATCTTAGGTAAGTCATTTCACTTTTCTAAGCTCTAGTGTCATCTTTTTTTTTTTTTTTTTTTTTTTGCTTTTTAGAGCTGCACCTGCAGCATATGGAAGTTCCCAGACTACAGGCTGAATCAGAGCTACAGATGCTGGCCTAAGCCACAGCCACAGAAATGCGGGATCCAGGCTGCATCTGCGCCCTACATCAACTGCTCAGGGCACGAGATTCTTAACTCACTGAGTGAGGCCAGGGATTGAACCCGCATCCTTCTGGATACTAGTTGGGTCTGTAACCTGCTGAGCCACAACAGAAACTCCTAGCTTCCTCATCTACGAAGTGAAGATAAGAGAAACCACCTCTGAGAGATGTGAGGAGGATTACAACATTCTTGAAAGCTCTAGCAGGTTGTAGGTGCCTAACAGACAAGAGGTCCTCTCAACCCACATCATTCAGTGCAGCCCGTCCTTGGAGAAGGGTGTCCAGCCCATTGTCAGCTGGGGAAGTACCTTCCCAGAAGGGCCTACAAGCCAGAGCCAGAGCGTAGAGGCTTTCAGCATCACTCAGACCTGGATGAATCCTAGCTTTCACACCTAATGATGAAGCAGGACACTCTGACGTGCCTGAGCCAAACGGCCACACTGAAATACAGTCACTGCCTTTTATTGTCAAGCGATATGAACAACAATGACATGGCCCTGTCACTGGCTGGGTGACCTTGTGCAGGCCACTTCCGCTCAGCGAGCCGTGTTTTTTCCACTCTAAACTGAAGGCAGCAGTCGCTCTGGCCAAGGGAACAGATGGGAATCTCATCTGAAGCAGCAGTTACTTAAGCAGGAGAAGCAGGAGGGCTTCTGGGGGGCAGGCAGCAGGGTGAGGCCCAGGAAGGCCCCCTCCCTCCCTGGGTTAAGCTAACGCACCTTCACAAACCAGACAGGCACAAAGGCCACGTAGTAGGCACTCAGCATGGAGCTGACCAGCACTTCCTTCATGCGCCAGTTGAAGTCCATCTTGAGGAACTCCACCTCGCTGCGGATGAGGCTCGGTGACAGACAGCAGGCATGGGTGGGCATGGCATCTGGGCCATACAGCTGCCGCGTGTGCTGCTTCCACGTCTCCCGCAATGTCAGCAGGTAATCTCGGCTCCGCGCCAGGCCGCTGACCGCCTCCCGGGGACCCATGGAGGCCATGTGGCTGAAGAGGTTGGTCTTGCGGAGGTCACAGTTGAGCTGCAGGAACGGAATGTACATCCCAAACCTGCTGGGGAAGACAGTGGTGAGGGCAGGCCTGCCCAGGGGTCAGGATCCCAACCCTTAACCACTGAGGGACTTTCCTCCTTGGACTTTAGGTCTCCTGGCTACTCAAAGGGGAGACCTGACCCATCCTTCTAGCCATCCAGCCTCCCAGTCAATGGTCAACATTCAACATATTAACACTGAGTGTGTGCCAGGCATTGTGCTGAGCAGCGAGGATACGGTGGAAAGCAAGACACAAGTACCGGCCCTCAAGTCTATTGCTGACCAGCAGGAGTCACAGTGGCCCACATTCACTGGGCACAACTTATGCTCCAGACACTGTACTCAGTGCTTTACAAGCATTCTCTTCTCTGTTTCTTCTAACTCTGTTAGGTAATGTTATTTTGTGGCCTTTTCAGCTGAGAAAGCTGTAGCTCAGAAAGGTGGAGTGGATTCTGAGAGGTCACACAATTAGTAAGGAAGTAATAGAGCTGGAATTTAAATCCAGAACTGTCTGATACCAGAGATCAAGACAGACTGTCAACAAATACTATGGGTAATTCATTAATTAAAAATGCACATGTTGGAGTTCCCATCGTAGCTCAGCAATTAACGAAACTAACTAGTATCCATGAGGACGTAGGTTCGATCCCTGGCCTCGCTCAGTGGGTTAAGGATCCGGTGTTGCTGTGAGGTAGGTCGCAGACGTGGCTCAGATCCCACATTACTGTGACTGTGGTGTAGGCCGGTAGGTATACCGATTTGACACCTAGCCTGGGGACCTCCGTATGCCGCGGGTGAGGCCCTAAAAAAGACAGAAAAAATATATATATATACATTGTACATGTCACTGCAAAGAAGAAGTAGAAGTTGTCACGGGTGCATATATTAGAGGCAGCGTTTTGTTTTGCAGAGGAGCATAGCTCAGGAACAATATTTTCTGTGTGTCTATTATGTGTGAGGCACTGAAATGGGCCCCTGAACAGCACAAACTCCTTCCCCTGAGGAATACCCTAAGGTCAGAGCCGAAGCTACTTAGTCAAGGGGTGGCGTGTGTGGCTGGTATCTTTTAAGGAGAAAACTAGACAGACCCATAATGCAGAAGGGCAGATAAATAAAGTGGAACTTCGTGATAGGTGCACTTTACAGACATTCTTTTTTTATTTTGGTTTAGTTTGTTTGTTCCACATTCCTATGGCATGTGGAAGTTCCCAGGCTTGGGATCAAACCCACAGCCACACCACAGCAGTGACCTGAGCTGCTACAGTGACAACACTGGATCATTAACCTGCTGTGCCACAAGGGAACTCCTGGTTTAGTATTTTTAGGCATTTCTTGTTTTAGCTTACAGCCTCTCAATTTCCCCAGGTCCTCAGACACAGCTGCAGAAGGGTCCCAGGGCTGCTGCCAGGAGCTAGAGCCAATGAGAATGCTGTTTTCTTATCTAAAGTAATGTTTATTTCCTTTATTCTGAACTTCCAATAAGGAATATATGAGTGTCCTTGGGCACTCCTATAATTATTCTCTTTAGGTTTTGCTTTCTGGTCTATAAAATGGGAAAGCTACCACATTCCCTGACGTAAGGTTCAAGTACAATAACTTAGAAAATTTACATTAAGAGCATAACCTTTGGGGTCAAATAGGCCAAGATTAAAATCCCAGCTCTGCTACTTAATAGCACTGTGATTTAGGGCAAGTTATGTAACCTCTATGAGCCTCAGTTTCCTTAACTTGCCTTAAGTTACATAGGTTGTATTGTTGATTCTCTGTGCTCAGGCAGACATTATGGTAGTGTTTTTACACTCTATTTTAATCTTTGCAACAATGCCCAGCATGGTGTCTGGTCCAGAGTAGAAAACCAGCACAATTTGTTCAGAAAAGAAACAGGCTAATCATTCTGTGGGCCAGTAAAGAACACTGAAATGGGATTCCCAAAACACTCTATTTGGTGGGAATGAGGGGGTGGGGCACCTACATGAACATACAAGGGCTTCAGACTCAAACTTAAGGACAAGTACTTAAGAATCTTCCTGGAGTTCCCATTGTGACACAGTGGAAACAAACCCAACTAGTATTCATGAAGTTGTGGGTTTGATCCCCAGCCTTGCTCAGAGGGTTAAAGGATCTGGTATTGCCATGAGCTGTGGTTTAGGTTGCAGCTGCAGCTTGGATCTGGTGTTGCTGTGGCTGTGGTATAGGCCGGCAGCTGCAGCTCTAATGTGAGCCCTAGCCTGGAAACTTCCATATGCCACAGGTTTGGACTTAAAACAAACAAACAAAAAAACAAAAATAAATCTTCCTGGCTTTGCCTTTAAAGAGGATGGTAGATACAATTAAATTGCTTGGTAAAGGCAAGTAGCTGCTCTGACAGATCACAAGTTAGGAACAACTTCCCATGCAGGACGGCAGATTCCTTTCATCCTTTCCACCCAAGATGTGACAGTATCAATGTAGAAAATAAGTAAAAGTAGAAAAAAGATACACATCAGCAAAAAGAATGGGGGTGGGGTTTATCAGTACACGAGATCCTGACAAATTCAGAGAGCAGTTGGAAACATGCTGACAGATGAAGAAGGAAGTCATCATCTAGAGCAGTGCTGTCATATGGAAATATAAAGAGTCATATATGTAATTTAAAATTTTCTAGTAGCCACATTAAAAACAGAAATTAAATATTTTGTTTCTTTTTTTCTTTTTTTTGCTTTTTAGGGCCACACCTGCTGCATGTGGAAGTTCCCAGCCTAGGGGCTGAACTGGAGCTACAGTGCCGGCTGACACCACTGCCACAGCAACACTGGATCCTTAACCCACTGAGAGAGACCAGGGATCGAACACGCCTCCTCATGATCCCAGTCGGGTTCATTAACTGCTGAACCACAAAGGGAACTCCAAGAAATTAATTTTAATATACTCTATTTCACTTGACCCAAAATATGTCAAGTATCATCATTTCAACCTATAGTCTTTATGAATGAACTTTTTTACTTACTTTTTTTGTACTAAGTCTTCAGAATCCAGTGTATATTTTACACTAAGAGCACATTTCAGTTATAACTAGTCTATTTCAAATGTTCAATAACAAGAGGCAGCCAGAAGCTACTAAACCAGAGAGCATAGGTCTAGAATGTGCCATGAGAGAGCTGCACTGAGGGTAGGAGATTATCTGCCCAGACTGAACCCAAGAGAGATTGGCTGGAAGTGAGCATTTATGACAGAGGGTAGAAGTGAGAAGCAGGGCTGAACAAATGGGATTAAACAAAGACCTGAATTTGAGTCATTCCCCTTCTTCTCCTACATACCTGACACATCCTACCCTGAAGGATTCTTTTCTACAGAAAATGAATAAACTGAGAAGACCTAAGGTCTCTAATGGGGGTGTCCTAGAATAATGCCCCCTCCCTTTTGGGGTATTGGGGCCCACACTCTGACAGCTAGCACCTCACTCACTCATCCTAAAGCAAAGTCTACTGGTCAATGTGTCCTGTCCACATACTTAGAATTCCCAGCCAAACTTCTCACTTACATGTATAATGGCAGAGGGAGAGAAAATGCATTCCAAATCACTCAGTCCTCCACTCTTAAATGTAAACAGACAACCCAAGAAACTACACTTGGAAAACCATCAGCGTAAAACAGAAAAATGGACCCCAGTGGAAAGACAAAATTGAGGGAATAAAAGAGATTTTTAAAACAAGAACAGAATGCTATGAGAAAAGACAATCAAAAAACAAGAGGCCTTAGAGAGGAAAAATATGATCGCTGAAAAAAAATTCAATAAAAAATCTAGAAGATGAAGTTGAGAAAATTTGCCTAAAGTCAAAGTAAAAAGAGAGAAGAAAGAGCTACAAAGAGAAAGAAAGAGGGTAAGGAGGGAGACAGGGAGAAAGGGAGACAGATGAAAAGTATGAGTGAAAATATAAGAGAAACAGATGACCAATCTATGAGGTCTACCATCTGATGAAGAGAAGTCTAAGAGAACAGAAAAAAAAAAATTGAAGGGAAGATATTACCAAAGAAATAGTAGAAGAAAAAAAAACATTTTTTTGTCATTTTAGGGCTACACCCGTGGCATATGGAGGTTCCCAGGCTAGGGGTCCAGCTGGAGCTGTAGCCGCTGGCCTACTTCAGAGCCACAAGGCCAGATCTGAGCATGTCTTTGACCTACACCACAGCTCACGGCAATACTGGATCCTTAACCCACTGAGTGAGGCCAGGGATTAAACCTGTGTCCTCATGGATACTAGTCAGATTTGTTTTGCTGAGCCACAACAGGAACTCCATACTAGAAGTAAATTTCTTTGACCTGAAAAAATACCCAAATCTCCAGGTTAAAAAAGTCCTAGCATACTGATAAGATGGATGATAAAATTTCCACATCAGACACCTCCTTGTGAAATTTCAAACAATCAAAAGATAGAATATTCTTGAAAGTTTTCCAAGGAAAAAAACAAGTCATCACCAAAGTAACTGGAATGAAATTAGCGTCAGACTTCTCATTAGAAACATCGGATGCTAGAGGCAATGGAGCAATATTCAATATTTTGAGAGAATATGAATTTGAACTTAGAAATCTACATTTGGCCAAACCATCAATCAAGTATGAGGGCAAAATAAAGACATTTTTAGACACAAAAGGACTCAGAATGTATATATCTCCCACATACCCCTTGTCAAGGAAATTACCTGATAATGCACTCCAGCAAAATAAGGGAGAGAACCAAGAAAGAGGAAGACATGGGATCCAGGAAACAGTGGATCCAACCCAGGAGGGCAGCGAAGGGAAGTCTCAGGCTGAGAGCTGAACACCAGGCCTAAAGAGCAACCACTCCAGACTGGAGCAGGAGGATGGAGGGCTCCAGGAGGGATGTCTTTGGGGGGGAAAATGGACTCCAGGCAACAGGTAGCATGATTGACAGGCTGGATAAACTTGAGGATATGTTGAAGGCCCATCATTCTTTTGTCAACAAGAAAAAAGAAAGGCAATTAGAAACTCCAAGAAAAACAAAAAGCTACATAAGAAAGTTACAATCTAAATATGAAGCAAAATGTGGCCTAATTTTAAGCAACTGATGGAATGTAAGAAAAGAGAAACCATTTGACCTTGACACTGGGAACTTTGTTTTTTTTTATTTAAAGAGGCTCAAGATTATAACTCAGTAATTTTGAAGGAATTTCATCTATGCACACTACTTGGTCCTGCAGTGAATGATATTTTCATATTCATAATATCAAGGCTACTTACTAGCTTTTAATTTTTGGAATTAGACAAAGAATGGAAGACTTAAATCTGGCTATACAGGAGAATGTCGATGTCAAGTGTGACAATATAAAAGAGTTCAGCTGCCAAGAAGGGAGAGAGAGGGGGGATGAAAAGTGGATGGGTAGGGCTCCTAATATTATGTTCTTACATAAAAGGGATTAAGGCATTGACTATTATTATTATTATCATTTTTGTCTTTTTAGGGCCACACCTGCAGCATATGGAGGTTCCCAGGCCAGGGGTCGAATCGGAGCTACAGCTGCTGGCCTACACCACAGCCACAGCAACGCCAGATCCAAGCCACATCTGTGACCTATACCACAGCTCACAGCAATGTCGGATCCTTAACCCACTGAGCAAGGCCAGGGATCAAACCTACATCCTCATGAATATTAGACAGATTCGTTTCTGCTGAGCCACGACGGGAACTCTGGCACTGACCATTATTGATGGAATAAAAAAATACAAGTATAACAGAAAATTAAAAACATTAACAGTTATCAAATACTAGAACTAGAACAATATGGATGGAAGGTGAACTAAATCTTCATCTGTCACTTGGAGGGAATCAATGTATGTGTGCATATATGTGTGGGGGGGGAGGGGGACTGTGCTGGTATATGCAGAGAACATCTATTTCTAGGATATACAAGAAACAAGAAACACTAATGTTTACCTCTGGAAGGGAAACTTGGTAGCTGGGAGACAGGAGTCCAGAGAGCTGACATTTTCATTCTACATTCATATATATACATATACATATATACATATACATACACACACACACGTTTTTAGGATTGTACCCACGGCATATAGAGATTCACAGTCTAGGGGTCAAATGGAGCCATAGCCACTAGGCTATGCCACAGCCAGGGCAACAAGGGATCTGAGACACATCTGTGACCTACGCCACAGCTCACGGCAACGCTGGATCCTTACCCCACTGGGCAAGGCCAGGGATAGAACTTGTGTTCTCATGGATGCTAGTTAGATTCATCTCCGCTGAGCCACAATGGGAACAGCCCAATTATTGATCTAACAAGCACAATCCTGGAGGATCATATCTATCAAAAATGTAAAACATATCTTTTGGTGCTGTAATTCTACTTCTGGGAATCTGTGGTACAGAAATACTGGACAAGCGTGCAAAGATATTTGCAAAAGAATATTCCCTGCCTCACTGTTTCTAATAGGGAAAAGCTCAACTTTTGAGCTCAAACAACTCAAAAGTCCACCAAAATAAGACAAACAGAACACACTGTGAAAAGTCTATTCAATGGAAATACTACGAGGCCATTAAAAAAATAAATAAAAGAGACAGACTCATATATGCTGCCATGGAAAAATATCCAAGTTACATGACTATGTGAAAAATGTAATCAACTGTACAATATCACGCACAGAGATCAAGCCCATTTCTATTTTTATTTATTTATTTATTTACTTATTTTTGCTTTTTAGGGCCGCACCTGCGGCATGTGGAGATTCCCAGGCTAGGGGTCTAATCGGAGCTACAGCTGCCAGCCTACACCACAGCCACAGCAACACAGGATCTGAGCCGCGTCTGCGACCTACACCATAGCTCACGGCAACGCCAGATCCTTAACCGACTGAGCGAGGCCAGCGATCAAACCCGCAACCTCATGGTCTCCAGTCGGATTCGTTAACCACTGCGCCACGACGGGAACTCCCCATTTCTCTTTTTAAAAAGTGTATATGTGTGTGTACTTACACAGACAAAATCTGGAAGGATATGCTGTAAATAATCATTTTCTGGAGGACTGAGATTTATGTGACTTTCATTTTCTATGTTCAAAACCTCTGTAAAGTTTAATATTTTCATATGACACATATATCACTCTTATAATTCCAAAACTGGAAGTTCCCTGGTGGCCTAGCAGTTAAGGATTCAGCGTTGTCACTGCTGTGGCTCAGGTTCGATCTGTGGTCCTGGAACTTCTGCATGTTGTGGGCATGGCCAAGATAAAATAATAAAAAATAAAAACTAGTTATGACTAAAGCAAGCGTGATGGTGCTCCTCCCATGACAGTGCCCTTTCAGCCATGCGAGATACAGGGGGAGGACTGCCTAGCTCTGAATCTTCCCAGGGAACAGAGCTGGTCCAGCCCGAGGAAGTTCATGACCTAGAAAGCCCAGGGGTTGGGAAACTACTGTTTTTTTGTTTTGTTTTGTCTTTTGTCTTTTGAGGGCTGCAACGACGACAAATGGAAGTTCCCAGGCCAGGGGTCGAAACAGAGCTGTAGCCGCCGGCCTACACCACAGTCACAGCAACTCGGGATCCGAGGCGCGTCTGTGACTACACAGCTCAGGGCAATGCCAGATTCTTAACCTACCGAGCAAGGTCACGGATCGAACCCGCGACCTCATGGTTCCTAGTCAGATTCATTTTTGCTGCGCCATGACAGGAACTCCGGGAAACTACTGTTAATGCCTAGGCAGCCAGAAGTCTGTCCCAGGAATGGGCAGTGTGGACATCTTGCCAAAGTTCTCCCAACTCCAGGCCAGAAAGGGGTCAGGCCTGGGCTCCTCTCAGACACTGTCTTTCCATTCTTAACAATATGAGTTCTGGCAACATGGAGAGAGTGGGTGAGCAAGGCAGAATCACAGACAGACATACAGATATGCTTGTACAGATACACACACACATGCTTCATGCAAAGACACTCACCCAGAAACATGCACACACGCAGGTACCTGCATGCACATAGACCTGGGGGAGGAACCGAGAGATTCCATAAACGCTAACATACACAAGGAGACAAGGAAAGAGAAAGAACCAGAGAGACCGGCACGGAAGAGAGAGAGGAAGAGGAAGCCTGTGCACCACCTCTCAGGAACTGTGGGATGTACACTCAGACCTGGGCCCCATTCTGACCTCCCCCCTCAGTGGCACCTCGGGGAAATAATGCCTGTCTGTTTCTGCTCCTGCAAAAGAAAGCTAACCGTCCTGATCTCAGGGTGGCGTTTTCAGACAATGTAGGAGGGTACTGTTGCTGTCTGCCAGTGAGTCTTCTGGGAGCAGGGACCTGGCGACCCAGCCACACTCAGGGCAGAGGTCAGGAGCAGGTGCTAGGTGGCGAGGGGTGAAGTGAGGGGTACTCACGGATAGCAGAGGAACAGGAGGTTCAAGAAGGAGTAGGTCCTGAAGAGGTGGATGAGGGAGCGGCACAGACTCCAGCCTGTTGCCGTGAGAACGGTGAAGCGGGTGAGGAACAGCAGGATGGAGCGAAAGAGGGAGACCTTCCCCCTCTGAGAGGCCTGGGTCAGGGCGAGACAGGATGGGACGGGCCTTGGATGGAGGTCACAGGGGCTGTGCCCAAATCCCACCCAGTACGGCTCGTGATCCCACCCAGGGAAATGTGGGGCAGCAGGCTGGGCAGAAACTGGCAAGGCAAATCCTTCCCCTTGGCAACCAGTAAACTCCAAGAGCCATGGGATGTGACTAATGTTCTTCAACCAAGTTCAAAGGGAGCCCCAAGGAAATGCCTCAAGGTTGAAGGGCTGGGCATGTTTCCTTGGCATTCCCAGGGTGCAAGGGAAGTCCCAAAGTCCCCAGGTCAGCCTCTGGGACCCAATCACCTCCTTCACGATGGACCCGATGAAGCGGCGGCCCAGAACGATGGTGGTCACCATCAGCAAGTTGAAGTCGATCAGGTGGAAGTTCTGTCAGGGGGCAGAGGCTGGGGGTCACGTGGGCCCCCTGCCCATACATGGGCTTTTCACATACCCACCTCCCACTGCCCAATCCTTTCCATAGGGACTGTCCCCACTCTCTGACCTTCACAGGCCTCCAGCTGAGTCAGACCAGGAAAATACCTAGAGGAGTAGAACAGGACCCAGAGGAGGGAAGTGGGACAGTCCCTGGAGATAAGAGAGCGGTGTGTGAGCCCTCTTGTTCTGATCACCCGTGCCCCTGTCCCTCTTCTTCTGCACAGAGCTCTTGCCACTCCTTGAAACACTCGTGTATGCCTGTGGATTTTCCTCCACAGAACTTAAGGCTCTGTGCTCCTTTAAACAAAAATCTGTGTCAGATTCATCTCTGCTACCCTTACAGTTCACAATGTGGCACTGAGCACATTAGCGGTGAGCATTCAGGAATCATCAACTTCCTGTTCTTCCTACATGCCCAGCATGAGGCCAAACATATGGGGTGCCTGGTAAGCTATGCTAAACTGAAACCGTATGTGTCTTTCACACACACACAACACACACACACACAAAGGGGGGGGCCCAGCTGGGCACCTACCAGGGAGGTGTGAGAGGGTGGGTGGGATGGTGGATACCACCACACTGTCTTGTAGATGTTGATGTAGTGGACGAAGAGGGCTATGAGCTGACAGAAGAAAAGCTGCAACTCAAACAGAATGCTGGCCTGGACTGGGAGCTCGGGGATTTTGCAGTGCTGCAGGGGCACAACCGTCTGAGTGGCCAGTGGGGGACTGGAGAGGCCCGTCCCAGAACTGCTCCTGGAGGTGGGAGGGAACAACATCAGCAGCTGAACTGAGAACCTTACCAAGAAGGGCTTCTGGGGCACAGGACTGTCAGCTAGGATCAGAAAAACAGCTCAGGGCAAGGATGGAGTCTTCCTAAGCCTGCCTGCCAGACAAGGGAGCTGACAGCGCGTTGTCCTATCCCTAATCTCATTCAGGCTTTCCAAATTCCCCAGGAAGGGAAGGAATATTAGGTTAATTTTACAGATAAGGAAAAGGAGGCCCACTTGTCAAGCTACCAGCAAATTGGGAACAGAACTGTAACTGCAATCCAGGCCTCTGGACTCATTACAGAATGTCTCAATGGATCTGTCTTGGGGGCCACCCTCTAGGACTCTTCTGTTGTTCCCTACCCTTTGAGCCCCCATCTGGCATCTGGAGTATCACATCCTAGGGAGGGAGAGTTTTGTCCAGACAGCTCCTGTGAGCCCGCAGTGAGGGGCAAGAGACAGAACGCAGTTTACCTGGTACGGGAACGGACACTGGTGACGGATGCGCTGGAAGTGTGGCCCCCACCAGAGCCCCCAGAAGATCCTGGCTCACAGAGTGGATTTCGACAGTAGGATGTCCTGTTGGGACCTCTTCGTCCTCCTGCGGGGCTCAACATAAGGTAGATCCTCAAGCCAGAGGGCATATATCAAGGATACCAGCAATGATATTGGATCCCAGTTACCTGGTGTCTCTGGTGTCTCATTCTGTCACTTAATCAGACATTCCTCTGACATTATTCCTTGACCCTGCCTACCTCTTCAAACTCATCTCCTATCATTCCTTGCCTCACCTCCATGCTCCAGCCAGCCTGGTCTTTCTCTCCTTGAGCAAACCAAGCTTGTTTCTACCTTTTGCACCTGCTATATCCTCTGGAAAGCCGTTCTCTGCCATTTTGTAAGTATTGCCCCCATAATTTTCTATCTTATTTCTATTTTTTTTTCACACTTCAACTTCATCTAACTCATTTAATATATTTATTGTCTATCTTTCCCACTGGAACAGAAGGTCAGTGCAGTTGCTATCTTTTCTTTTCTTTTCCTTTTTTTTCCAGGCTCCACCTGCAGCATATGGAAGTTCCTGGGCTAGGGGTCCAATCAGAGCTGTAGCTGCCAGCCTATGCCACAGCCACAGCAACGCCAGATCCAAGCTGCATCTGTGACCTCTGCCACAGCTTGCGGCAATGCCAGATCCTTAACCCACTGAGTAAGGCCAGGGATCGAATCTGCATCCTCATGGATACTAGTCGGGTTCTTTTTTTTTTTTTTTGTCTTTTTGCCTTTATCTAGAGCCGCAACTGCAGCATATGGAGGTTCCCAGGCTAGGGATCTAACAGGAGCTGTAGCTGCCGGCCTATGCCAGAGCCACAGCAACGCGGGATCCGAGCCGCGTCTGCAACCTACACCACAGCTCATGGCAACGCCGGATCCTTAACCCACTGAGCAAGGCCAGGGATCGAACCCACAACCTCACGGTTCTTAGTCGGATTCGTTAACCACTGAGCCACGAAGGTAACTCCACTAGTTGGGTTCTTAACCCACTGAGCCACAAGAGGAACTCCAGCAGTCACTATCTTGACCTTTTATTTTTCTTCTTAGCCACACCTGTGGCACATAGAAGTTCCTAGACCAGGGATCTAACTCGCGCCACACCTGCAACGTACGCCACAGCTGTGACAATGCCAGATCTTTAACCTGCTGAGCCCCAAGGGACTACCTTGGTCTGTCTTTTCCACCGTTGTATCCCGTCCCCTTACCAAAGTGCCCACTATAAAGCAAGGGTGAAATAATTACATGTTAACGAGGGAACGAACCCCAGCAAGGCAGGTTTTCCACAGATTGGGAAACTCAGTTTTCACTGTGTCACAGGTAGTTTGGGAATCTGGGTCCTGTGCTCTTAGCGTTGGTGAACATTGCTCCTTTTAGATACCATAAGTTTCTGTAGGCTGACACTTGTGGGTACTCGAAGCTTTTTCCTCCGGGACCCAAGATCCACCTCAAGGAGCATCCTGGATTCTCATGGTCTGGTCCCAAGGCCTGAGCACAGTGTCAAGGATATGTGGCTCTGGAAGAATGCTGGACCACAACCTCTTTCTCTGGGCTTGGCAGGCTAGCCCAAGGTCCCAGGCACTACCCTGCACAAAAGACCTGGGCACCACCCTAGTCCCAGTCCCAAGTTATAGTCTGTTCATACCTCCTCATGGCAGCACAGCAGCCTCTACACACACACACACACACACCCCTGCCCTAGCTTCTAGCCTGGAAGCTTTTCCCACATATCTCCAAAAAGTTCTTGTCCAGGAGCTCTGCCCTGTACCTGGCGTAGAAAACCTCACACAAGGCACCTTCAGTCCGAATGCACTGCCCACACCCACTCTCCTCTCTTTAGAAGCTCTGCACCCACAAAAAGCCCCTCAGCTCAGAAGCCCCACCCACACACACTTGTCAGCCCAGAAAACCCGCCCACAAGCCAATAAAAGCTCTCTCTGCCAAGAAGCCCAGTTCCAGAGTGGAGTCCCTTCTTCTGTGAGGTCTCCTTTCTGCCCCACCTCCCCCCGTACAACGCCCCTACAGCCCATAAAGTTTGCCCCAGCACTAGAGCCCACAGCACACTAGCTCCTCTCTTAGCATCAAGGCCACGCCTACTGCTAAACCCCGTCCTCTCCAGTCCTCAGAGTGGGTCCTCACCAAAGCCCCCAGGAGCGTCTACATTTTCGAAGCCCCTCCCTCTTCTCCAAAGTCCCGCCCCCACAACAGAGGCCCCACACGCAAAACGACAGGAGGGGGCGGGGTCCCTCTGCGGCCACATCCCCTCCCCCTCCCCTCGGCAGGATCCTGTCCGCGTGGGGGAGCAATTAGCAGCCTGGCCATCCTAACCCCCGAGCACGCCCGTTGCCGGGCCAAGCCGGACCCGCACTGCTCACCCATCTCCTCCCCCCGGCGTTCTCCGCTTCGCCGCCGCAGCTTCTGCGGGCAATATGTCGGAGGCGACGGCGGCCGGGAGAGGACTAACCGCCGCAGCCCAGTCCCCGGGTATCAGCTGCGCGCTACCGCCTCGCCGCTTAATTTGCATACAAGGCGGGCTAAAAGTTGGGGGCGCGCTTCTTAAAGGGGCCGCTCGAACAAAGGCAGAGCCGCGTGCTCTTTGTCTAGCGGTCCTCCACACCCTTCCTGCAGCTGCTGCTGAGTAGCCCAAGAGGGAGGGAAACCCGTCTCCTGTTCTTCCCTTGAGTACCTTCTCTCAGATCCTCTCAGAGGCCAAGAGAGGAGGCCGGAACCCCTCTTGGTTCCTGCATCCGTGAGTGGTCCACTGGCGCCTCAAAACTCTCTGCGTCCAAAATTAGGCTTTCATCTTTCTCTTTGGCCTTATTGCGCCTCGGTTTACCCCAGTTAAAAACCTAGGTGTCATTTCCTCCGTTCCATCAACCCCCGCATCCAATCTTACACCTGATCTTGCTGACCCTAAATCCTAGTTATTTCTCTTATCTGACCCTGCTCTTCTCCCACCACCTTAGTTCATATCCTGATTTTGCCAGTTCCAAGACTTGAAATCTTGTTTCTTGCCCATTACCAGTAATATTCACTTTAAGGGTCTTGATGAGGATTAAGTGAGATAATGCATGTAGAACAGTTTTATTTTAGTTTAGTTTATGTATGTCTTTTTTTTGTGTGTGTGCTTTTTAGGATCGCACCCACAGTATATGGAGGTTCCCAGGCTAGGGGTTGAATCTGAGCTGCAGCTGCTGACCTTCGCCAAAGCCACAGCAAGGTGGGATCTGAGCAGCGTCTATGACCTACACCACAGCTCAGGGCAATGCTGCAACTGTATTCCACTGAGGTCAGGGATCGAACGAGGTCAGGGATCAAACTCTCATCCTCATGGATACTACTCAGGTTTGTTACAGCTGAGCCACAATGGAAACTCCTAAAACAGTTTGTTTAAATAAAAGTTAGCCATCATTACTATTATTTTGTTTGGCAAGTACTTAACACAAAGAAGGCACTCAAAAATGAGGTACTAGGAGTAATCATTATTTCTTCCCTCATAAGACCTAAGCTGTCTTAATCACATGGTACCCCATCACTGAGCATGGTGTTTGAGACATAACAGACAACAATATTCAAATAATTAAGTGATTTAGTAGATATTTAATTAATAGATATTCATCGAGTGGGAGGAAATGGACGGAAACAAAAATAGTAAATTCCGGGAGTTCCCGTCGTGGCTCAGCGGAAACGAATCTGACTACACTCCAAGAGGATGCAGTTTTGATCCCTGGTCTCAGTGGGATAAAGATCCTGCATTGTCGTGAGCTGTGGTGTAGGTCGCAGACGTGACTCATATCTGGTGTTGCTGGGGCTGTGGCATAGGCCAGCAGCTACAGCGCCCATTCAACCCGCAGCCTGGGAACCTCCATACCTCAGTTGAGGCCCTAAAAAGACACACACACACACACACACACACACACACAAAATAGTGAATTCTGTAGTATGTTAGAAGGGAATGATTGCTGTGGAGGAAAACAGGAAAGGGGGTGGGAGGTTGCAGTTTTAACCAGGGTAGTCCAGCTTCATTGAGAAGGTGACTTTTCAACAAACACTTGAAAGAAATGAGTGCGTCAGTCATGCAGATATCTGGAGAAAGGGGGCATTCCAGGCAGAGAGGAAAAGTCAATGGAAGGGACCTCAGGTATAAGCCTGCCTCTGGTATTTTAAGAAACAGTAAGGAAAAGTCCCCATTGTGCTCAGCAGGTTAAGAACCCTACTAGTATTGTGAGGACTTGGTTTTGATCCCTGACCTGGCTCAGTGGGTTAAGGATCTGGCGTTGCCCGCTGTAGGTGGCAGATGTGGTTCAGATCCTAGTTGCTGTGGCTCTGGCGTAGGCTGACAGCTGCAGCTCCTATTTGACGTCTAGCTTGGGAACTTCCATACAGCACAGGTGCAGCCCTAAAAGGAAAAAGAAAGGAAGAAACAGCAAGGAGGTCGGTGTAGCTTGGAATGGAATAAACAAGGGAATCAGACATGGAATGGACCTGTGGCTTTTACTTGGAATGAGAGGGGGAGCTACTGGAGAGTTTGAAATTTCATTTTGAAAGAATTACTCCAACTGCCCTGTGAGAATAGTCTGTAGGAGCACAAGAATGGAGTCAGGGAGACCTGGATGCTATGGCAATGATCTTAGCAAGACGTACTGATGGTTTGTACCACACTGGGTGGGGTGATGGGACACAATTGGATTCTGGATTTTTTTTTTTCCTTTTTAGGGCCACACCTGTGGCATATGGAGGTTTCCAAGCTAGGGGTCAAATCGGAGCTACATCTGCCGGCCTACGCCACAGCAACGCCAGATCCAAGCCACGTCTGCGACCTACACCACAGCTCACGGCAACACCAGATCGTTAACCCACTGAGCAAGGCCAGGGATGGAACCCACAACTTCATGGTTCCTAGTCGGATTCATTACCTGCTGGGCCACAACGGGATCTCCTGGATTCTGGATTTGAAGGTAAAATTGGATGGGTATGTGGAAGAAAGAAGATCAAGATTATTCTAAGATTTTTAGCCTAGGCAAATGGAAA
This sequence comes from Catagonus wagneri, assembly GCA_004024745.2. Taxonomy (NCBI): domain Eukaryota; kingdom Metazoa; phylum Chordata; class Mammalia; order Artiodactyla; family Tayassuidae; genus Catagonus; species Catagonus wagneri. The sequence continues at coordinate 7,018,713 of PVHT020000046.1, forward strand.
TATGGACTTTAATTCAACACAGATATAGCTAATAAGTTACAGATTTTACACCCAGTCAGGCCTGTTCTGGGGAGAAAGATGCCAAGGGAGGGACAACGAGTAGGTCCCAAAGCAGAGTAGAAACTAGGGCTGAGATTTTTAATTTCCTTTCTTTCTTTCCTTTTTTTTTTTTTTTTTTTTTTTTTTTTTTTTTTTTTTTTTTTTTTGCTTTTTAAGGCCACACCTGCCCATATGGCAGTTCCCAGAGTAGGAGTCAAATCAGAGCTGCAGCTGCCGGCCACAGCCATGCAGGATTGGAGCCGTATCTGTGACCTATGTCACAGCTCATGGCAATGCCGGATCCTTAATCCACTGAGCAAGGCCAGGAAGCGAATACACAACCTCATGGATACTAGTCAGGTTCATTACCACTGAGCCACGATGGGAACCCCCTGAGATTTCTTTTTCTAGCCAAAGGAATTCTGGTTAGACGAGCTGATTCTGACCTCTTGAGAGTACTGAATTTGAAGTGTGTCTTGTTAATTTCTGAATGCCCCAAAGCCTGACACTATCTGGCTCATGATAGGCATTCAGTAAGGATCGTTCAGTTGAATTGAGGTAGTGCAAAACTGGCTCTTGAAAGGAAGACCAACTGGGAAGGGGAGCTAAAGGATTTCAGGAATATTCTATAGAAGACTGACTCCAGGAGTTCCTGTTGTGGCGCAGCAGAAATGAGTCTGAATAGTATCCATGAGGATGAGGGTTCGATTCCTGGCCTCGCTCAGTGGGTTAAGGATCCAGTGTTGCCGTGAGCTGTGGCATGGGTTGCAGACGAGGCTCAGATCCTGAGTTGCTGTGACTGTGGTGTAGGCCGGCAGCTGTAGCTCTGCTTGGACCCCTAGACTAGGAACTTCCGTTTGCTGTGGTTCTGGCTCTAAAAAGAAAGAACCAAAAAAAAAAAGGAAGAAGAAGAAAGAAAAAGAAAAGAAAACTGAGGCCAGGCCATTCCTGGGAACTCATTTTAATTCAGGTTAATAAACAGTTCTGAGCATCTATTATATCTTGGGCACTGGGGATACAGATGTGCCATTCAATACTGAGAGAGACAGAGAGGAGAATCAATAAATTATGACAGTGCGGTAATAATAGCAGTATGTCCCAAGTTCAGAGGTGGATGGAAGATAACTAGCCCTGACGGGGAGGAGGTAGTCAAGAAAAGGCTTCACGGGAGATGACATCAGAGCTGGTTTCTGAATGATAAATAGGAGTTTGCCTGTTACACACCTAAGGCAGGAAGCAGTAGCTTGAGTCTTGTAATTGCATTACTGAGGCTGGTGGCAGGAGAATGTCTTGCTGTGTATCTAACATCAGGAAGGTACTGGACCTTGCACATGGCAAATACTCAGAAAATGTTTGCTGAATTGATTTGAGGGTATTCATACAGCCCAGAGTAAGGCCAGTCAAATGGACCCCTATGCATGTAGTCCATCACTTGTGGCTCCTGCCCACCTCGTACAGGTCCACTACTGATTTGCCTGCCCAGTATCCATTCCGCTTTCTTCTGATAAGCACGCCAATTTTTCCCCTTGGGAGGTACCCTTTCTCCCACTCTCTGTCCATGTGGTTTAGTGGGGCTGCCTTACTCTGCAGTTCCAGTGTGTGCAGATGACCCTGGCCTGGTGAGTCAAAGCATTCCATCACTGCCACGTTAGGCTGCAGTGACTGGTTGGGGTGGGGGTGGAGGTGTGTTAGTGACCCAAGTTAGGCCAAATATGATGCAATCCTAGGATTTTGTTTGTTTGTTTGTTTGTCTTTTTAGGGCCACATCTGTGGAATACGGAGGTTCCCAGGCTAGGGGTCTAATCGGAGCTGTAGCTGCCAACCTACTCCACAGCCATAGCAATGCCAGATCCGAGCTGCATCTGCGACCTACACCACAGCTTGTGGCAATGACAGATTCTTGACCCACTGAGCGAGGCCTGGGATCGAACCCGTAACCTCATGGTTCCTAGTTGGGCAATCCTAGGATCTTTGCTAGAACTATTGGGAAATAAATTATTTTCCCTCTGGGATGGCTAAGGAAGTAAAATACCAGCTTGAAGTTCTTGGTAATTACTTGCCACCTTTGGGGAGAACTTAGCTGAAAATGAAAGAAACATGGAAAAGTCAAGAAATCAGGAGACTTTTCCTTTTGACTGCACACACAACATGCAGAAGTTCGCTGGTCAGGGACTGAACCCATGCACAGCAGTGACCTGAGCCACGACAGTGATAATGCCTGATTCATTTTTTTGTCCTTTTTTTTTAAGCCCACCCCCCGCCCCGACATATGGAGGTTTCCAGGCTAGGGGTCAAATCACAGCTGTAGCTGTCTGCCTACACCACAACCACAGCAACTCGGGATCTGAGCCGAGTCTTCGAACTATACCACAGCTCACAGCAATGCTGAAGCCTCAACACACTGAGTAAGACCAGGGATCGAACCTGTGTGCATGGATACTAGTCAGATTTGTTTCTGCTGAGCCACAACGGGAATTCTCAATGCCTGATTCTTAACCATTAGGCCACAGGGAATTCCAGGAGACACGTTTTTCTTTTCTTTTCTTTTTTTATGTCTTATGCCTTTATATAGAGCCGTACCCGCGGCATATGGAGGTTCCCAGGCTAGGGGTCTAACAGGAGCTGTAGCCGCCGGCCTACACCACAGCCACAGCAACGCGGTATCTGAGCCGTGTCTGCAACCTTCACCACAGCTCACGGCAACGCCGGATCCTTAACCCACTGAGCGAGGCTAGGGATCGAAATCGCAACCTCATCGTTCTTAGTCGGATTCGTTAACCACTGAGCCACGAAGGGAACTCCTTCTTTTCTTTTTTTTCTTTCGTTTCTTTTCTTTTTCAGGGCCACACCTGTGACATGTGCAGGTTCCCAGGCTAAGCGTCAGATTGGAGCTGTGGCTGCCAGCCTGCGCCATAGCCACAGCAACAGCAACAGCAACATGGGATCTGAGCCATATCTGCGACCCACACCACAGCTCAAGGGAACGCTGGATCCTTAACCCACTGAGCAAGGCCAGGGGTCTAACCCACATCCTCATGGATATTAGTCGGGTTCGTTACTGCTGAGCCACAATAGGAACTCTGAGACACTTTTTTCTTCATGACATCATTTGAACCAGTTATACCTGAAGCTTTTATGGCCTTTTCTGTTACAAAAAGCCAGTTTGTGTTTGGTGCCTGACAACAGCTACTGAAAGAATCTAAAACAATATACACTTCTCCCAGCCCCCCCTTTTTTTTCTGCTTTCTAGGGCAACAACTGTGGCACATGGAAGTTCCCAGGCTAGGGGTCAAATCGGAGCTACAGCTGCTGGCCTACACCACAGCAACAGCAATGCCAGATCCTTAACCCACTGAGCGAGGCCAGGGATAGAATCCGAGTCCTCATGGATACTAGTCAGGTTCATTAACTGCTAAGCCACAAAGAGAGCTCCCTAAAACTATAAACCCTTCTATCTCAGAATCTACCTGAAACATTTAGGCCCTTAATCCTTTTACATCTGCCTCCCAGAGACTCCCTGGGGAAAATAATTGTAAGATGGCAGGATATTGTCTACATTCTTATTCTCTAGATCTGTGGCCACACATCGCAGCTGTTTGGTGACCTTGAAGCCCTCACTTCCTTCCTCTGTATCTTCATTTCCTGATTAACTTGCTCTCTATTGGCTCTTCCAGGAGTCTTGAGTTTTTGAGGAAATGCCACTGGCTCTAGGCCAGTCCTGTGTCATTGGGTGTCAGGATTTGGGATCTCTTCCTTTTTTTTTTTGTCTTCCTCTAGGGCCGCACCCATGGCATATGGAGGTTCCCAAGCTAGGGGTCTAACAGGAGCTGTAGCTGCCAGCCTTCACCACAGCCACAGCAAGGCAGGATTCAAGCCAGCTCTGCGACCTATACCACAGCTCACGGCAACGCTGGCTCCTTAACTCCACTGAGTGAGGCCAGGGATTGAACCACAGCCTCATGGTTCCTAGTCAGATTCGTTAAACACTGAGCCATGATGGGAACTCCAGGATCTCTCCTTGGTCCTGTTATTCTGGGGCCAAGGCTGGCAAATCTGTCCTCTAGATCAGTAGTTTTCAGCCTGGATTATATAGATCTTTGGTGGTACACAGGGAGGGGTTCCTGAAACCACAGGTAAAACATAGTACTGGGAGTTTCCATTGCAGCTCAGCTGGTTTAGAACCCAACTAGTGGAGTTCCCGTCGTGGCGCAGAGGAAATGAATCTGACTAGGAGCCATGAGGTTGAGGTTTCGATCCCTGGCCTTGCTCAGTGGGTTAAGGATCTGGCGTTGCCGCAAGCTGCTGCCTAGGTTGAAGATGCAGGTCAGATCCGGCGTTGCTGTTGTTGTTGCGTAGAATGGCAGCTGCAGCTCAGATTCAACCCCTAGCCCAGGAACTTCCATATGTGGCTAAACAAACAAACAAACAAAACCCCCCACAATACTGCTTCCTGCAATGTCAGTTTTTTTCATGGAAATATAAGGTAATATTTTCAGTATAAAAGTGTAGTTATCCAGAGCATGTTCTCTGAGCCAGACTTACGTGGAATCAAATCCTGGCTCTACCACTTACAAGCTGCATGAGCTTAGAAAACGATTTAACCTGTCTGTGCTTCAGTTTCTTCAGTGTGAAATGAAGATAGTATAACTCACAGACAGAGAGAATAAACTAGTGGTTACCGGTAAGGAGAGGAAAGAGGGGAGAGGCAAGATAAGGGTAAGGGATTAAGAGGTACAAAGTGCTATGTACAAAATAAATAAGCTACGAGAACATATTGTACAGGAATTTCTGTTGTGGTGCAGTGGAAAAGAATCAGACTAGTAACCATGAGGTTGTGGGTTCGATCCCTGACCTCGCTCAGTGGGTTAAGGACCTGGTGTTGCCATGAGCTATGGTGTAGGTCACAGATGGGGCTTGGATCCTGCATTCCTGTGGCTGTGGCGTAGGCCAGCGGCTACAGCTCCTATTCGACTCCTAGCTTGGGAACCTCCATATGCTGTGGGTATGGCTCTAAAGAGCAAGTAAAATATAATAAAAAGAATATGTTGTACAGAACAGGGAATATAGCCAATATTTTATCATAACATTATTATTATTATTATTTTGCTTTTGTAAGGCCGCACCTGAGGCATCTGGAAGTTCCCAGGCTAGGGGTCCAATCAGAGCTGCAGCTGCCAGTCTACACCAAAGCAACAGCAATGCCAGATCTGAGACTCACCTGAGACCTACACCGCAGCTCACAGCAATGCTGCATCCTTAACGCACTGATCAAGGCCAGGGATCGAACCTGCATCCTCATGGATACCAGTTGGGTTCGTTACTGCTGAGTCACAACAGGAACTGCTATCATAACTTTTTTATTTTTATTTTTTCTTTTTGGGACTGCACCTGCGGCATATGGAGGTTCCAAGGCTAGGGGTTGAATCGGAGCTGTAGCCACTGGCCTACACCACAGCCATAGTAACATGGGATCCGAGCTGCGTCTGTAACCTACACCACAGCTCACAGTAGTGCTGGATCCTTAACCCACTGAGTGCGTCCAGAGATCAAACCCTCATCCTCCTAGGTACTAGTCGGGTTTGTTAACCACTGAGCCACGACGGAAACTCCATAACTTTATTTATTTTAATTTTTTTTGTCTTTTTGTCATTTTTAGGGCCACACCCGTGGCATATGGAGGTTCCCAGTCTAGGGTTCGAATCGGAGCTGTAGTCGCTGGCCTACGCCACAGCCACAGCAACGCCAGATTCAATGCCGCGTCTGCGACCTACACCACAGCTCACGGCAACGCTGGATTGTTAACCCATTGAGCAAGGCCAGGGATCGAATCCGCAAGCTCATGGTTCCTAGTCAGATTCGTTTCTGCTGCGCCACGATGGGAATTCCATAACTTTATATTTAATACAAAAAAATTTTTTGGCCAAACCCGTGGCATATGGAAGTTTCTGATCCAGGGATAGAAACCCTGCCACATCAGTGACCTGAACCACACCAGTGACAATTCAGATCCTTAATCCACTAATCCACATTAATTGCTAAACCAAGAAGGGAACTCCCCCCTTATTTTACAGTTTTTCTTTTTTTTGGCCACACCCATGGCATATGAAGTTCCCTGGGGCCAGGAATTAAATCTGAGCCGCAACTGCCACTGTGCCTTACTTAACCCACTGTGCAAGAGCGGAAACTCCTAATCTATAAAAATTTTGAGCCAAACTGTGTTATACACCTGCAAATAATATTGTAAGCCAACTGTACCTCAATTGAAAAAAAAATAGTGGGAGTTCCCGTCATGGTGCAGTGGAAATAAATCTGACTAGGAAACATGAGGTTGCGGGTTCGATCCCTGGCGTCGCTCAGGAGGTTAAGGATCTGGCGTTACCATGAGCTGTGGTGTAGGTCACAGACATGGATCGGATCTGGCATTGCTGTGGCTCTGACGTAGGCTGGCAGCTATAGCTCCGATTTGACCCCTAGCCTGGGAACCTCCATATGCCACAGGTGCGGCCCTAAAAAGAAAAAAAAAATAGTGGAGTCCCCATTGTGGCTCACTGGTAAAGAACCCGACTAGTATCCATGAAGACGCATGTTCCATCCCTGGTCTTGCTCAGTGGGTTAAAGATCTGGTATTTCCATGAGCTGTAGTGTAGGTTGTAGGCATAGCTCGGATCTGGCATTGCTATGGCTGTGGCATAGGCTGGCAGCTGCAGCTCCAATTCAACCCTTAGCCTGGGAACTTCCATATGCCATGGGTGTGGCCCTAAAAAAAAGTAGCGAGGATAGTATTAGCACCTATCTTATAAAATTATGGTGAAAATTAAGTTAGTCTGTGTAAAGTATTTAGCATATACATGGTGGTAGTGCTATATAAGTATTACTTATTATTATTAAAACATAGAAATATTATGAAGTACAAAGAAAACTAATGTGAATTTAAGATCGACAACTTTGAAGAAATGCCATTTGAAGCTCTCGTCTTAACTTCCCAGAGATTTGTTTTTTTCTTTCCTTTTTTTAGGGCCGCACCCATGGCATATGGAAGTTCCCAGGCTAAGGGTCAACAGTCACAGCAACACGGGATCCAAGCCATGTTTGTGACCTACGCCATAGGTCATGGTTGGATTCTTAACCCACTGAGTGAGGCTAGGGATTGAACCTGCATCCTCATGGATACTAGCCACAATGGAAACTCCTGTTTTTCATTTTGCCAGTAAGAATACTTACAACTAATTTTTACTACAGGAATCTACAAGAGAATCTAGATGTCTTCATGTTCTTTTAATTTTCAGGGCTAGTCTCCCTATCCAAACTTCCATATCTTAGGGAAACCCAGCTACCTGTACTCATCTAAACATTTCTATGTCTTAATAATACATCTTACAAAGAATATATACAAGTTTGAGAAAATGCTGGTTTTTGTTTGTTTGTTTGGTTTTGGTTTTACCCACGGCATGTGGAAGATCCCGGACCAGGGAATTGAACCCTTGCCACACTGTAACCAGAATCACAGCAGTCACAAAGACCAATCTTTGACCCACTGAGCCATGAGGGAATTCAAAAATGCTGTATTTTAGTTTTTCAAAAATGTATAGGATTTGGAGTTCCCGTCGTGGTGCAGCAGAAATGAATCTGACTAGGAACCATGAGGTTGGGGTTCGATTGCTGGCCTCACTCAGTGGGTTAATGATCCGGTGTTGCTGTGAACTGTGGTGTAGGTTGCAGACACGGCTTGGATCTGGCGTTGCTATGGCTGTGGCATAGGCCAGCAGCTGTAGCTCCAATTCGACCCCTATGTGCCGGTGTGGTCCTAAAAAGGCAAAAAAAAAAAAAAAAAAAAAGTATAGGATTTTGGTAGGTCATATGTGAAGACAGAGAAAACAGCCTGAGCAAAGGTCCAGAGGCAAGGTATGTTACAGAAGAGCAAGTAATTTTGGCTTAAGAGTAAAAGAATATGAGGTTGGAAAAATAGGTTAAGTTCGTATCACTTAAGGATCCTGAATGCTACATGCTACATACGGTGAAGAGTTTGGGTTTGATTTCACCGAAGTCTCTTTGATCTGTAAAATTACGGTGATTTCCATGTCATTGAATTGTTGTAAGGATCAACGACAGAGAGAAGCAAACATACTGGAGAGTTATCCTGTATAGGAAATGGGATAACTCATTTGGAGTCGGAGTCAAGGATTTTTCTTTCTTTTTTGTCTTTTGTTGTTTTAAGGCCACACCCGCAGAATGTGAAGGTTCCCAGTCTAGGGGTCTAATCAGAGCTACCAGCTGCCAGTCTACACCACAGCTACAGCAACGTGGGATCCGAGCCGCGTCTGTAACCTACACTACAGCTCACGGCACTACTGGATCCTTAACCCACTGAGCAAGGCCAGGGATCCAACCCGCAACCTCATGGTTCCTAGTCGGATTTGTTTCCGCTGAGCCATGACGGGATCTCCCAAGGATTTTTCTTGCTATAGAGCAAACCACCTCCATTTCAGGGTTGTCTGAAATTTAGTCCTTTTTGAGATCTTATTTTCATGCAATGCACATCTCAACCACCAGAGAGAGCATGATACAAAGGAATCAGTGCTCCCAGCTCCACAGGAAAACTGGTGGGCAGGGCTGTGCAAGGGATGTGGAATCCTGGACCCAATCCAGAGCTTCTCTGTGGTAGGGGTGGGGAATGGATCCAGGCGCCCCCTCTCTGGCCCTCTTTTGTTTCTTAGATCCACCCCAAGGAGAGGGGTGAGCATGCCACAAGCTAGAACTTAGCAACTATTCATATGTAGGATCTCTAGGATAGGAGGTAGAAGAATGAGGGCCAGACCTAGCTGGGGAGAGGGGGGTGCCGAGTTTCTGTATCTCAAGCAAAAAAAGGCTTTCATCAGCTCTGCTCATTAACAGCCAAACTCCTTAGAATACCCCAAGCCAGACCAGCTCATCTAGCTAGGCCTGGGGACCTTAGAAAAGGAGCTGGGGCCATATAGCATGAGGAATGGGGAAGAATGGGAGGCAGCACCAAATCTGACAATCAGCCCGTAGACTGGCAGTCATATTTACCCTGGGGTCCCAGCCTGTTGGTCTGTCAGAAAGGGCTCTGGGGTCTAGCTTCTCCAGTCATGACTTACTAACCTAGTGTTGCACAGGATTTTTACAAAACCTCCTTTACTTTATCTTCTTTACGTATTCACACAGATGTTAAAGTGAAGGCCCAGAGATATTTCACAATCTACCCAGGATCAAGTATAAGGGCAGAACTGGGCCTGGAAGCAGTAGGAGCGCTCTGAGGGGCCCAGGGAAGGGAAGGCAGGCAGACAGCAACAGCCTTCAGAACTGCTGCAGCAAGCACTGGCTCTTGGCCAGGCTTCATTCCCGCCCCTCCAGGGCCAGCTCTGCTTCTAGGCTGCCTGAGCCCCACCTCCACACTCCCACCCCAGTCCCCTGAGAGTCCATCACCCTGACAACAGCTAGAGAAAGGCCCAGCTAAAATATTTATGGCTCTGAATAGTCCAGAGGCTTCTGGGGGTGGGGATGGGGAATTGCCATCATCCCTTCTCCGCTTGCAGGATAGGTGACTGACATGCAGGGCAACTGGTTGTGTGGGGCAAGCCCACTAGGTCAGGGCTCTCAAAGAAAAATCCCTAGGGCTGCAAGTGGTAATGGGAAGAGGGAATATGTGACGGACATGGCAGGTGACGGGGCTGGGTAAGAAACATAAACCAGAAAAGAGGAGAAAGGAAACTTAAGTGTTAAGCAGTATTCTGCTAGGTATTTCACACACATTTCAGTTGCTTCTCAGATCCCATTCAGTGGATTGGGGTTATTAATCCTTTTGCAGAGTCAACAGGCCCAGAAAAATACACAGCAAAGTGAGGTGCTAGGATTTGAATCCAGATCTGTTTGGCTTTGGCCTTGTGGTCTTTCCTGTAATTCTGTGGCTCCCAAGTAGATACCCTGCATCTGGGGGCTGAGGGTAACCTAGCACTGGCTTCTCAAGTAGTGACCCAGGCTTTGCATCTCCATTTTTCCATGACCAGGAGGCCAACTGATTCCCTAACCCCCCACCCCAAATTCCCTTCTCCCCTGCCTGCTGGACTGAAGCAGGTCCTCTATGCCCATAAAGAAACTGGCCACAAAGTGTAGCCTAGGAGATCAAGAAGTCAGGGAAAATGAAGCCTTAATGGCCAACCTTGGACCGGGAGTCACAATGCAAACACAGACTGACAAACTCATCTCAGTTTTGCCTGGGATTTCCCTGGTTTTAAGACTGAAAATCCAACATCCCAGGAAACTTCTCAAGTCTTGGGTAAACCTGGGTGTGTTTGTCACTCTGAATAAATCTCTCAAACAAACCCAATGCTTTACTGTTTCGAAGTACTTGTGGCTGTAAGAGGTACAAACAGGTCAAAAACAGGGACTATGAAATCTTTCTGTTTTGGGGAGGGGTTGCACCTGTGGCATGTGGAAGTTCCTGGGCCAGGGATTGAATCTGTGACACAACAGCAACCCAAGCCGCTGCAATGACAATGCCAAATCCTTGACCCACTGTGCCACAAGAGAATCCTCTATGAAGTCTGACAGCACCTTTTTTTTTTAACCTTAGGCAAGTTATTTAACCTTCTTGAGCCTCAGTTTCCTCATTTGTAAAATGAGTATAATGGATTGGAAGAATAAATGAAATAGCACATATAAATGTTTGACATACTGCCTGCTACAATTAAGTATTCAATAAATTATTAGCTATTACTTATTTTAAACAGTAATGAAGATAAAAATGGGCTTAGAGGAGTTTCCGTTGTGGCTCAGTGGTAAGGAACCTGACTAGTATGCATGAGGATGCGGGTTCGATCCCTGCCCTTGCTCAGTGGGATAAAGATCTGGCGTTGCCATGAGCTGTGGTGTAGGTCACAGATGTGGCTTGGATCCTGTGTTGCCATGACTGTGCTATAGGCTAGCAGCTGCAGCTCCAATTCAACTCCTAGCCTGGTAACTTCCATATACTGTGGGTGTGACCCTAAAAAGACAAACAAACAAACAAAAAAACAAACCACCAACTCCCCCCCAAAACTCCCAAAAACAAAAAAAGGGCTTAGAGGTTAAACAACTAGCCCAGAGTAAATACACTAATTTCGAAGTCTCTTTCTAGCTAAGAATGAATCCAAAGCTCATTAGAATGCTTCAGGCATGTGTGGATTCTCTTCAAACTCAGCCCTTCCCCTGGTTCCCTTGTTAAGATAAATAACCAGAAGGCATTGAAGGAAGTGAGGTATTAGAGGTCCCTAATCCCTCAGAGCAAGCACTCAGTGTAAAGTCAGCCTATGGCATAGGCCATGGGAAACCGAAGTCTAAGCAAAGGCAGACTTTCTAGTACTTTAAAGAGAAAACCTTAGGATAAACAGCTAGCCCAATACAGCTGGAAGGAGAGTGGGAGCTAGGCAGGGGACCTTTGACTCTCTCTCAAAGCTGATAGAAGCTACCAGAGTGGGACTATTCACCACTTAACCGAAACTTTATTGAGCATCTTAGTGCCAAACGTTTGTTGGGGAAGGGATATAGTTCAGAGGTGAAGTGGGAAAAGCCCTATCCTACCCTTCAAGAGCTTTTTGGATAAGGTTAGTAATCAACAGTGAGAAAAACAGGCTCCGAGCTTAAATAACTTTCCTAAATACATGAAACTTATTTGGCTCTCCTCAGCCTGTTACAGAGGTGGTAACCAGCCTCTCTCTGGGAGTCCTCTGGAGTGTCCAAGGCTGGCACCAACAGCCCGTGTGACAGGGTGGGAAACAGGTGGTAGTAGGATGTTCCAGCCAGGTCTGCTGGAGACTAAGGGGGCAAACTGGGAGTGACACAGTAGGAGTTGCCAGTTTATTCACATCCAGGAGGCCATGCTGAGGATCCTGTTAGTCCCCTTCAATTCTTTAAAGTCTTGAGCAGATTTAATGTTAGCATCATAGTCCCCTGCAGCCCTAAGGACTCCATTCTGGGCCTAGAGACTCTCTTAGGGGATCCTGGCTGGCTGTGGGTAAATCGGACAGATCAAGAAGTGGGGGTGAGAAAAGGCTGTTGATCTCTCCCAGGTTTCTCTGTGCTCAGCAAATGCCCTCAGACCAGCCTTGACACAGCAGGCAGCTCTCCTGGTTTCCGGAGTCCTCTGATTGCTGCAAAGACATAGGCAGAAAATTAAGAAGCAAGAAGTTGCCACATCCGAGGGTCCCAGCCTCCCATTTGGCCAGGCTGCCTCCCTTACAATCTCCCACCCCACAGCACAACTCCAGTTGCTGCATTAAGGACAAGGTTTCTAGGTATGCAGATGGGTAGAAAACAGAAGTCCACAGTCTATGACTTCATACTTGGTCATGCTTGAGCCAAGTGATCCAGGGCAGAGTCAACTAGCCATTTTGGGGTCTTTAACTATACAAGCTTTAGGGTCTCCACCTACATAAAGGGAAAAATGATCTCTGCTTTCGGAGATATGAAAAAGAGATTAATGAAGAGCTTTAAAGCCTTTGGAAAAGGGAATGGGGGAACAGGCTTCTCATAGCTCTTAGAATCAGTCCCAGGCTCAAGGGTCCATGTCTTCTGCCCCTACGACGGGGGTCATCGCAGGGCCCTAATCCCATACCAAAGCCTAGCTGAGTGCCTCATCTTTTATTTTAACCTTTAAAAAAAATTTTTTTTTTAACTCAATGAATTTTATTTTTTTGCCTTTTAGGGCCGCACCCATAGCACATGGGGGCTCCCAGGCTACGGGTCCAATTGGAGCTACTGCTGCTGGCCTATGCCACAGCTGCAGCAATGGCAGATCTGAGCCGCATCTGCGACCTACACCACAGCTTACGGCAACACCAGATCCTTAATCCAGTGAGCGAGGCCAGGGGTCAAACCTGCAACCTCATGGTTTCTAGTCAGATTCATTTCCGCTGTGCCACGACAGGACCTCCTAACTCAATGTCTTTTATTTATAGTTGTACAATGATTATCATAATCCAATTTTATACCATTTTCATCCCCAAAACTCAGCCCACCCCACCACCCCCAACCTCTTTTGGAAATCATAAGTTTTTCTAAGTCTGTGAGTCAGTATTTGTTATGCAAAGTTCACTGTGTCCTTTCTCGATTCCATATGTAAGTGATAGCATACGATGTTGATGTCTCACTAACTTCCCTTAGCATGATAATTTCTAGGTCCATCCATGTTGCTGAAAATACCATTGTTTCTTTCCTTTTAGTGGCTGAGTAATATTCCATTGTGCATATGTACCACATCTTCACCTACTCCTCTGTCGATGGACATTTAGGTTGTTTCCATGTCTTGGCTATTGTATATAGTGCTGCAATGAACACTGGAATGTGTGTATCTTTTCGAGTCATGGTTTTCTCTTGATGCCCAGGAGTTAGATTGCTGGATCAAATGGTAATTCTATTTTTAGTTTTTTAGGGAATCTCCATACTGTCTTCCACAGTGGTTGTACCAATTTACATTCCACCAACAGTGTAATAGGGTCCCCTTTTCTCCACACCCTCTCCAGCATTTATTGTTTGTAGCCTTTTTGGTGATGGCCATTCTGAGTGCCTCATTTTTTAAAAAAACAATGGCACTACCATTTCACTAGCTGTTCAAACCAGTAACATGGGGTCCTCCTTAGTACATCCCTCTTCTCCCACTGCTATTCAGTCACCAAATTATGTTCATTCTATCTCCTAAAAGTTCTTTAATCCATCCATTTCTCTACACTTTCACTGATATCACCCTACTGTATGCCTTTCTCATTTCTTGCCTGGACTAAGCTTGGAAAGTTTCCCATTAGGTCCCCATAACCCATTCTCCACTTAGGAGCAAGTGAAGCCTAAAAAGTAGAAATGTAATCACGTCATTCCTCACCCCTCACTAATGGATTCAGTGGTCTTCTGTGATGACCACAGCTTAAAGTCCAGATTCCTACCCCACCTTGAACAGTCCTACCTTCTACCTGGAATGTGCTTCATATCCTTTCCCCAAACCACCATTCTACCCCCTTGCCTAGTTAACTCTTCCTTTAGATGTCAGCTGAAAAATCACTTCCTCAAGGAAAACCCCTTGAGCTAGGTTAGCTCCAGTTGAATGCCCTCAACTGAGGTGGGCCAGGATAGGCTCTTGAGGTTGACAAGGGAACAGCTAATTCAGGCATTTTAATGCAGTATTAAGAACACAAAAAGTACCCAAATTCCTGGCAATGCATTCTACTTTGATGATTAATCTGGGCTGATAGCCAGGCTGTACCTCACACCCTGCCTGGAAATACCTCCCCCCAGTTTGACCTGGAAATGACAAGGCCTCCTTGAAGCAAAGAGCTCCCCAGGTCTAGGTGGGGGAAGCACTGTCATAGCTCTCTGAAAACTCTTACCTGCCCATTCCTGCCTGAGATGCAGCCAAAGATAATCAGCACAGCTTAAGCTGGAATGAGAAGTACACCTACTGCTGAGAAGCTGCTGGATTTGTAGTCAAGGAATGTGAACAAGCTAACCTCCAGTAGCATGATTATGAGATTCAAATCCCTTCCAGATACAAGGGTCCCTCCTTTTAGAACAGAGAGCTATAGTTGGTAGAATAATGGATGAGAATATATCCTTAGTCTCAGAGCCAGAAAAGGCTATCAAGTTGAAGACCACCGGCCCAGGGATTAGAAAATTGATTTTAAAGGTCAGTGAACAATATCTGCTCCTCATTACCCCAAACAAAAGGGTTTGGTCTGTTGCTTGGATGCAGCCTCCCTGGGAGCCGAGGGCAGCTACCAGGCCACAACAGAACTACAGTGCAGTGCCCACCATAGATCTTTGCTCTTAAGGGGCCTACGGGGCGAGGCCAGGGATGTAAAGAACTAGGTGGCAGTATACTGTAGTCCCCCTACCCCCAACAGCTGCTGTCTCACACAGCTGTATGAAGCCTCTCTGTTCAAGGCTATTAAATTATTCATCAGATGCTTGCTAGCTTTTAACATGCAATGACAATTAATCCAGAGAGCAAGAGGTACATGAGGATCCAGAGAAAGCAAGGGAGGGCTCAGAAGGATCAAATTATTTTAAACTTCAGGAATCTGTAAACCAGGACAGGGTCACCCGTACTATATACCAA
This sequence comes from Catagonus wagneri, assembly GCA_004024745.2. Lineage (NCBI taxonomy): Eukaryota > Metazoa > Chordata > Mammalia > Artiodactyla > Tayassuidae > Catagonus > Catagonus wagneri. Next base: position 7,033,852 of record PVHT020000046.1, read on the forward strand.
AGCCAGGAACTACTTTCAGTGTAAGCTGATCTTCTGGTGGGCACTGGGTACAGAGGAAAGACCAGGAGGCAGCTAAGTGGGAGTAGAAAGATTTGGGACCCTGTGGCCATCCTCCTCTGTGCATGTCAGTTTCCTAGGAGAATCCCAATTCACAGGTTGTTTGTGAGAATCACATGGACTGCTGCAATATGATACTCCTCAGAAAGCATAGAAGTAAGAGCTTAAAATTGAGGCAATGATTTCGTTCATTGAGGACTTAAGAGTGGTGACACAAGGCCTTGCTTAATAATCCCTTAGAGCATTATCAGTGGAGATTCACACAGGGTGGGTGAAAGAAACAGGATTTAGAAAGACTCCCCCGTCAATATATGGCAAAAACTTAGCACTCCACTCTTAAAGACCCCAAATATGGCTATTCTTTCTGAAAAAGTTAAGAACCAAAAAGCTTTCAGAGAGGAGGGAGAGGTCAGGCATGGGGAGGGAAGTGGTGCTACTTTAAGGAAAGTTTCTCTTCTTCTTCCCTTTCTTGCCTAGGTCACCAGCACAAGGGCAAGCACAAGTGTGTTCAAGTCGCTCCCCTACTTAAGGCCTTAAAATAGCTCCCCAAACTTCAGAATAAGGTTCAAATTTCTTCAATTATAGCTTTTCAAAATCAGCACTAAGCTACTCTTCTTGTCTCCGTTTATGGCTAACATGTACCGGGCACTTAGTACGTGTCATGCTGAATGTTTTACATGAATTAATTCACCCAACCTTCAAAATAATTTGTAAAATAAATATTATCCTCATATTTAACAGATGATAAAACTGAGACTTGGAGAGGATAACTCATCTAAGGTTCCAAAGTTAGTTACATTATGTAGAAATGTGTGTAGTTAAACTGTGTAAAAATGGGGTAATAGCTATGTTACAAGTGGAGAAGATAGTGCGGTGCTCCGCACATAGTAAATAAATGTTAGAATCGACAAAAATGCAATAGTAGCTAAGTGAGTTTTTTTTCTTCAGATTTTAATATCTCTGGAATCAGGATACATCTTACATTCATATGAAAACAGAACACTGTCAGTTTAATTGGCAGTATTTTTTCTTTCTCTGCAGTATTTAATGATGTATCTTAGAATAAATGGCGTCAGTGTCAATGAAATTCGATGTTTGTCTTATAGAAGCAGAATGCTCTGAGCACAGAGAATGGACTTTGGTGTAAAAAATGCTGATGTGCACCTCCTCCACAACTTGCTATGCAACTGCAGTAAATTATTGTACCTCTCCTAGTATCAGCTGCCTCATTTATAAAAACAGGGACACTGAGTAGGCATTCAAATTAAGTTACCTTCTTCCTTAGCCAAGCAAAGCTGTCTATTTTCTCTGTGTCTTTTTCTCCTTTTAAAAAAGTGGGGTTGGGAGTTCCCGTCGTGGCTCAGCGGAAATGCATCTGACTAGGAACCATGAGGTTGCGGGTTCGGTCCCTGGCCTCGCTCAGTGGGTTAAGGATCCAGCATTCCTGTGAGCTGTGGTGTAGGTCGCAGACGCGGCTCGGATCCCACGCTGCTGTGGCTGTGGCGCAGGCCAGCAGCAGTAACTCCGATTTGAGCCGTAGCCTGGAAACCTCCACATGCTTCGGGTGCGGCCCTAAAAAATGACAAAAAGGCCAAAAAATAAAAAAAAATAAAAAAGTGGGGTCAAGGAGTTCCCATCGTGGCTTCAGTGGTTAACAAACCTGACTAGTACCCATGAGGACGTTGGTCTTATCCCTGGCCTCGCTCAGTGGGTTAAGGATCCAGCGCAATGTGCCGTGAGTGTGGTGTAGGCTGCAGACTCGGCTCAGATTCTGTGCTGCTGCGGCTTAGGGTGTAGGCCAGCGGCTACAGCTCCGATACAACCCCTAGCCTGGGAACTTCCAAATGCCACAGGTGTGGCCCTAAAAGACAAAAAAGAAAAAGAAAAAAAAGAAGAAAAAAGAAAAAGGAAAAACAATAACAAAAAAACAGTCTGAGTCTGTTTTATCCTTGGTGGCCAGAAAGCCCCAGCAGCTGATGCATCTTCACCTAGAATTCTCACCCTGGGGCAGAGAATGGGAAGTGGTGGGCGAGAAAGCGTAAGTGGACAAATTCTAAGGCTATCTGAATAACTGTCACATCCCCAGCTAAGGAAGGGTGAGAGAGTTCCCTTAGCAGCCAAGTGTCATTGATAAGAACACCCTGGAAACCCTGGAGGGAGATGGGGAGAGGAGCAAAGGAGGCTGATGGTGGGAGAAGGACACTTTCTGAGGGGGCTCAGCCTCTGGAGAACTACATATGGCCAGGCATGGCAGCTAGAACAGCCTCATGACCACTTTAGCAGCCTACAGTATAATATACAGGGTAGAGACATGATTTGGAGTCACCCATACCTGGGATCAAATCCATCACTTCTTAGCTCTTAGTGATGCCCAAATAATTCAATCACTTATTATTTATTATTGAGTAGTTACTATATGCCCAAAATCACATTAATCACTTCAAGTAATACATCATAGAGCTATACATCTATGATCAGTTTTTTTCTTTTGGTCACACCCATGGCATATGGAGTTCCTAGGCCGGAACTATGACCAAGAATCCAAGCTGCAGCTGTGACCTATACCATAGCTGCGGCAACATTGAATCCTTAACCCACTGCACCAGGCCAGGGATTGATCCCGTACCGCCATAGAGACAACACTGGATCCTTAACCCACTGAGCCACAGTAGGAACTCAAATTGTACCTTCTTTTTTTTGGCTGCGCCTGCATCATGCAAAAGTTCCTGAGCCAGGGATCAAACTCGTGCCACAGTAGTGACAAAGCTGGATCCTTAACTGCTAGGCCATCAGGGAATACTCTCTATGATCAACTGATTTTTGAGCAGGGTACTAATGTCATTCAATGGAGAAAGAACAGTCTTTACAATAAATGGTGCCAAGACAACTGGATATTCACATGCAAACGAATGATTATGAAATGCCCACCTCATATCATACCAAAAGTTAATGAAAAATGGACCACACACTTAAACATAAGACTTAAAACTATAAAACTCTGGACAGAAATAGGTATAAATCTTCAGGACCTTGAATGAGACAATGTTTTCTTACCTATGATAACAAAAGCACAAGTAGCAAAAGAAAAAGATAAACTGGACTTTATCAAAATTTAACACTTATGTGTTTCAAAGAAAAAAAAAAAATCAGATAATGGGAGAAAATACTTGCAAATCATATGTCTACTTAGGGTCCAGCATCAAGATATTTAAAGAATTTACAATTCAATAATAAACTGGGAGTTCCTATCCTGACTCAGTGGAAATGAATCTGACTAGCATCCATGATGATGCAGGTTCAATCCCTGGCCTTGCTCAGTGGGGTAAGGACTGGCGTTGCCATGAGCTGTGGTGTAGGTCGAAGATGCAGCTCAGATCTGGGGCTGCTGTGGCTGTGGCGTAGGCTGGCAGCTACAGCTATTTGACTCCAGCCTAGGAACCTCTATATGCCACAGGTGCGGCCCTAAAAAGACAAAACAAACAGACAAATAGTTCAATTCAAAAACTGACAGAAGATTTAAATAAACATTTCCCCAAAGAAGATATATATAAATGGTGGATAAGCACATGAAAAGATGTTCAACATTAGTCAATAGGGAAATGCAAATCAAAATCCAAATTAGATACCAATTCATACCTAACAGTATGGCTATAATAAACAAAAAGAAAATAACAACTGCTGGTGAGGATATGAAGAAATTAGAAACCTCACACATTGTTGGTAGGAATGGTGCAACCTCTGTGTAAACAGTTTGGCAGTTTCTCAGAAAGTTAAATGGAATTACTACATGACCTGGCAATTCCTCTCCTAGGTATATTTATCCAAGAAATTATAAACATGATCACACAAAAATGTGTACATGAATGTTCACAGAAGTATTATTCATACTAGCCAAAAAAGCAGAAACAACTCAAATGTCTGTTGAAGGATAAGATAAATAAAAATGTGGTAATAAATAAATAAAATGTGGTATATGCATACAATGAAACAGTATTTGACAACAGAAGGACATGCTGACAACATGCTACAACACAGATGAGGCTTGAAAACATTATGCTAAGTGGAAGGAGGCAGTCATAAAAGATCACATATTGTGGAGTTCCCGTCATGGCTCAGTGGTTAACGAATCCGACTAGGAACCATGAGGTTGCGGGTTCGATCCATGGCCTTAATCAGTGGGTCAACAATCCGGTGTTGCCGTGAGCAACACCGCAGATACGGCTTGGATCTGGTGTTGCTGTGGCTGTGGCGTAGGCCGGTGGCTACAGCTCCGATTCGACCCCTAGCCTGGGAACCTCCATATGCTGCAAGTGCGGCCCTAGAAAAGGCAAAAGGATGGAAAAAAAAAAATCACATATTGTATAATTCCATTTTACGAAGTGTCCAGAATAGGCAAGCTGATAGAGACAGAAAGGAGAGTAATAGCTGCTTAGAGCTAGAAAGAGTAAGTGGATTGTGGGGAGACAGGTTAATGGATATGTAATTTCTTTTTAGGAGGATAAAGACATTCTGGAATTGATTGTGGTAGGGGATGACTGTACAACTCTATAGATGGAAAAGCACTGAACTGTACACTTCAAATGAGTAAATGATATGGTATATGAATTATATCTCAATAATTCTAATGTTACTTTTATTTATTTATTTACTTATTTTGCTCTTTAGGGCCACCCCATGGCACATGGAGGTTCCCAGGCTAGGGGTAGAATCAGAGCTACAACTGCTGGCCTATGCTACAGCTCACAGCACACCAGATCCGAGTCGCTTCTGTGACCTATACCACAGCTCATGGCAACCCCAGACCCTTAACCCAGTGAGTGAGGCCAGGGATCGAACCCGCAAACTCATGGTTCCTAGTTGGATTTGTTTCCACTGTGCCACAACGGGAACTCCAATAGTTCTAAAGTTTTTAATTTGTATTAGCAGAAGCTAACCAGAAGTTGCAAACTGGCAGCCCAAGGGCAGCATTTGGATTATAGCAGATGTTTTACAGGGACTGACACAAATCTGAACAAACACTAAACAACTGGAAGTATATAAAATCCAAATTTCTAGTTTTACTGAAAATCAGATCTAGTAAGTCTAACAAGTAACTTTTACAGCTGGGAAAGAAACACGAATTTAAATGATCTTCAAGGATAGTCCTTGAGAGATCCAGAGTAGAATCAGTGTAAGTTACTAGAGTGACTCATTCAAAATGAGGAAAAACTTCTAATACTTGGAACTGCTTAAATGAAATGTGCTGCTTTTGGAAGTAATGTTTCCCATCATTAGCATGAAGTACTGATACATATTATGACATGTATGAACCTTGAAAGCATAATGCAAAGTCAAAGAGGCCAATCACAAGAGGTACATATTATATGGTTCCATTTATATGAAATGGCCAAAACAGGGAAATCCATGGAAACAGAAAGCTGATTAGTGGGAAAGAGGGGAATTGAGAGTGGCTAACATTTAAAAGATTTCTTTTGGGATAACGGAATTTTTCTGGCATTAAAGTGATAATGGCCACATAGCATTGTGAATATTCTCATAATCACTGAACTGTGCACTTCATAATGATTAAAATGATAATTTTTACATTTTGTGAACTTTTACTCTGTTTTGCTTCGCTTTGTTTTGCTTTTTAGGGCTGCACGTGAAGCATATAGAAGTTCCCAGGCTAGGAGTCGAATTGGAGCTGCAGCTGCTGGCCACAGTCACATGGGATCTAAACCACATCTACAACCTACACCACAGCTCACAGCAACGCCGGATCTTCAACCCACTGAGTGAGGCCAGGGATTGAACCCATGTCCTCATGGATACCAGTCCAGATTGTAACCCAATGAGCCATGATCGGAACTTTTCTTTCGTGAATTTTATCTCAATTAAAAAAGAAAAAGGTAGAGACGACCAAATGAGGCAATCTTTATTAACTGCTTAAAGATATTATCATGCTCAAAGTGATGTGTTGACTACTATCATCAACTCCATTTGATGATAAAGAAATGAGACACAGAGAGGGAGTAAACATTTTGTTTTTAACAAAGACAAAGGCTATCATGAGGTAAAACCGGGACAGGTCCTCAATCTTGCCTGGCTCTGAAGTTTTTAGAACTGTAATAAAGATTCAGAGATAGTGACAGAAAGCTGTAGAAAACACCGGGACCGACTGACTGAGCTGCATAACCCAGAATAAGCAGCCCACTAGGAGGCCTATGCCTGCCAACAATGGAACCTGTCTCTCCAAGTACAAATTTATAGGCCAAATTGAAGAAAGAAGTGTCCCCAAATTCTGTTCTTAAAACTATCCCTGAAAGAGCTGAGATTAAATTCTCTGCATTTGGGTACTTACCCCTCAAATTTCCTAGCCAATCATGTGACCAGTATCAAACTTAGGACATTCCGGATGCCGAGGACCACGCTCAATACATATGGACCTCCTTAAAACCTCCACATCTCAGAGGCTTCTGGCTGAGAGGCAGGTTTGGAAAAAATGATCTCCAAGAAGGCAAGTGTCACTGTCACAGGCTCAATACCTTTGGGCTTACCTAGCTGGATCCTTTCTCCTCAGTGCCCTCATAACCCTAACAACTTACTCAGGAGCAGAGGAAAAATCCAGTTAGTTCCCTGATAGCTTCAAGCAACAGGAAGACTCATTCAGTTGTCAGAGCCCCTAACCACCCAAACCAAGAGGTTAAACTTTCTTAGGGAAAGTACACTAATACTACGTATAGCACAGAGAACTGGTTGGCCTTAAATATATTAGAACTCCTTCCGTTTGCGACTATAAGGTGTACGTTATCACAATCGTCCTTCCCAGATGTGGAAATAAATGATGTGTCCTAGGTCACTAAACAAGAGATGGGTTTGTCAGGTTCCATGCCCTTTCTGCTATACCACAATGTCCCTAGCCAGGGGTCTCTTCAGTATGAGAAATACTCCCTCCTTAGACGAAAAGCAGTATAGTTTAAGAGTTAAGATGTTAGGTTCTGGCAACACAAACTTGGGCTTGATTACTAGTCATACTAATTATGTGACCTTGCTTGGAAAGTCACTTAACCTTATTAGGTCTTAGCTACTTCCGTAAACTAAAATATGGATATTGCTGAATAATTGTTTGGTTGCCCAGTATTTATTTCCCTTTCCTAAAAACACTCTGACTTACTTTTGAGGAATTTTTCTTACTGCATATTGGTAAAGTATGGGCATGTGATTTCAAGCTAATCCAGGATGACCTTACCTCCCTAGAACTTCAATCTTGAATAGAGGGAGAAAGAAACCACACATGGCTAGCATGTACTCATTCCAGCAATAGTGCCTGAGCAGCTAACCCCAGCTTTAGGACCATTCCTGGGGTCTACTACTACTGTCTCGGTGTGCTACAGCCACTCTGGGTCCCAAGCCCAGATTGTTTAGACTTCATGCTAAATCTGTGGGCCCCTAATATCCTTCTTCTTCTTTTTTTGTCTTTTTGCCTTATCTAGGGCCGCACCCGTGGCATATGGAGGTTCCCAGGCTAGGGGTCTAACAGGAGCTGTAGCCGCCAGCCTTCGCCGCCACAGACACAGCAACGAGGGATCCGAGCTGCATCTGTAACCTACACCATAGCTCAAGGCAATGCCAGATCCTTAACCCACTGAGCAAGGCCAGGGATCGAACCCACAATCTCTTGGTTCCTAGTCAGATCTGTTAACCACTGAGCCACGACGGGAACTCCCCTAATATCCTTCTGATAAAGTCCCTTTTTCGAGGCCTATGGAAGATCCCGGGCTAGGGGTCAAATCAGAGCTGCAGCTGCTGACCTACACCACAGCCAAGGCATTGCTGGATCTGAGCCTCATTTGTGACCTACACCACAGCTTGTGGCAATGCCAGATCCTTAACCCACTGAGTGGGGCCAGGGATCGAACCTGCATCCTCATGGATACTAGTCGGGTTCTTAGCCCACTGAGCCACAACGGGAACTCCTAATAAATCCCCTTTCATTTACACTAGCCAATCACTTTGTAGCTTATACCAATGAACTCCAAATGAAACACTACCAAATCACGTTACTGACAGAACAGAGTTGTAGTCAATAGATTTAAGTTGACGCTACCTAGTCATTAGAAGTAAATTCAGTATAAACTATGAAACAATATAAAAGCATGGTCATATGTTATAAATATGGTACAATGACATACAAGCAAGATCTGCCCATTTATCACCTCCCAGGCCACCTTCTGTCAAAACCGTTTTACAGTTAGGATAAAAGTCCCTTATCCTTAACAGAAAGCTATCTTAACATACCTGACATGGGTCTTCACTACCCATTCTACTCCAGGAAATTCCTCAGGAGTTTTCAACCACCTGAAAATGGAGAAGTAGGAGATCAGTCTTTTAAAGAGGAAGTGCAAAAGACACACAAAATAAAAGATAGAGATCCTGCATGCAGTTTACACATTACAGGAGAGAAACATGCAACTCTAAAGAATTTTTAAGTAATGTTTCATTGTGAATATCAATATGGGGACCTATAGGGGCTCATCCTTGTACATTTTAAAATAGCTGAACAGAAAGCTTTACTTGGGGGAGCAGCAGGTCTAAACTACAGTCATTGAAATTTTACAGTGTGTCATTTAAGATGTCAGACTTTGTGCCCAGGTTACATTACAGTTCACTTGTGATGGGCAGGATTATTAAGAGTTATGGCTAATTTATGCGGCAGCATATGGTTTTTCTTTTTACAGCTATTTTTATTAAACAAGTTTTGCAAAGTTTTAACATTAAAATTAACAGCTACAGAATTGTTTATGCAAGTTGCTGTCACAGTTTATGTAAAAGAGAAATATGTGCTATTAAAATCAGACATTTAGGTTACCTTTGGTTTTTTGCGATGCATGTTAGCTTTACACATCCTGATTCTCTTGCGATAATTTTCCTTTAAAAAGGGGGGTATAGAGTGATCTCTTTTCATCAAAACAAGACATAATGCCCTGAAAGCTGACTTCAAACCATGGTTGAAAATTCAGTTATTTACACTTTATCACAATCTACAAATACATTTTTTGTTGGTGTGTTTTAAAAAGAAAAAAAATGTCCATCATGCACTGCTGCAGGCAGCTTGGCACTTCATACAAGAGGATTTTTCACCCCCGAGCAGTTTAGGTGGCTCCCTTAGGGAAAGCATGAGAACTCTGAGGATTAACATAGAGGAGTGGAAACTGGGTCAACCAATTCCATCACTTCCTCTCTTGGTCTTTCAGGAGGGAGGTTCAAAGCCAGGCTATCATGCCAGATCCTGCCCCAGTCCAGGTGACGTAATAGCATTTCTGGGATTGGAAGGGAAACCCTTAAGGGTACCCAGGGTTTGATGAATTGACATCTCTAAAGGCAAGTGCTATCCCTTTCCAAGCTCACAGAGTTTATTTGATGTCACTCTTAGGGTCACCTAGGGGCTCTACAGAAGGTGCAAACTAGGGTGGCTGGCACTTTAATTATTGAGGCCTATGTATGGGAACCAATCCAAGTTTCAGTTTAGTTAGTCTTCTCTCTAGAAATTAGAACTTGTGATAGTATTGGATAAAACTGCTTTCAACAACTTCCAGGGGGTGAAAAAGCTTTGGTTATTTTTAAACTAAAACTTAACAACTCATAAACTTTTTTTGGTAAACTTAAAATAAAATCCCCCCCACCACTTTTAAGAATGTCTCCAACTTTTAACAAGCCCATTAACTTTAGAGTTAATTTAAGTTTATTTGAAAGAGAAAACTATTTTATTGTCCACCCAAAAAAAAATGACAATTCATCACATTTACTTTGATTAAAAAAGGACTAAACTTTATTGACAAACTGCTGCAGACATTTTGACATAAGTTTAAGCTACCTATTTAGGCAGACTTACACATGTAGCATTTAATCTTCCAAGAACAAAATGGGAGGACGGTACAAATCCAATTAGGACTTTAACTTATGTACAAAGTGGATTTTGATTCCTTTTTCATTCAGCTGCAGTGTCCCTTTTTATATCATGCTAGTGTTGAGACATACTTGACTAACTACTTTGGGAACAGTTCAATATTGACAACCGTCAACTTAAGAAAATCATCAGCTTTTGGCCTCAGTGTCCAAGTGAGCTTTTCATGGAGTGCAGAATCTCAGATGGACAAAATACTTTTGTCTTTTTAAATACTGAAATTTTAATTATTAGTACTATTACTGAAAGGTTGTTTGTGACTAAAAAGTTCTGCAACAACTTCAATGCAGGTGGCCAGCCCCTCTCCCCGAATCAACCTCTTCAAAACCTACTTCCCACTAAGTATCTCTCAACACTGTATGTCTGGGGCTAGATTTCAAAACCCACATAATGAAAAAGTCAGTTTTACAAACCTAATTTTGCTGTTGTTTTTTAAATCAATTAACGTTAAAAATTGCATCAACTATTTAATTCATGAGGATCTTTCATATTAAAATTTAACCTTAAGATTCAACCGCCATGTGCTTTTAAAGGAAACATTTTTAGAGACGTCTGAGCTCACTTTTACATGGTGGCACCTACTGCCGTTAACGTTTGTGATTTTAAATCTGAAACAGCCCTGAATTTTGAAATGTAGCCTAGTTTGGGATTCTGCAACTACAACTTTACGGGATGCCTCAAATCAAAACTAAGAGAAAGTTAACAAGCCTTAACTTCAGAACCTTTAAGCAAGCAATGTCACTTTTGAAACTAACAGGTTTGTGGTTTTTTTTTTTAACTCAACTTTTTTTTATTATAAAAGGTACATTTCTGTTTATATTTAAACAACAAAGAAAAAAAGCATCTACACACTTAAAAAATTAATTCGATATTCCTAAATCTATTTTAACTCATTTTAAAATACTACATACAGAAGCCAGAATGCAGAGTTAAGAATGGAGTAAGGTGGGGATAAGAAGGGGACCACGAAGAAAAACACTTAGACAATTACTTGTCTGTTGTGGGTAAAGCAACAGGAATCCTGGGAGATACAAGAAATCAGTAACAACTTTGCTCATAATTGATATTTTCCCCTCAAGTTTGTTTTTAATAACGTCCATATGGGTGCTCTCTGTATGCTCCCTTCACCGGCCTAGCTGGAGGGGCCTTCAGCGACGGCCTGGTCCCATTCCAGTCATCTTGGCCTGTGGGGAAAGCAATAACAGTTTGTAAACTATGTGCCAATGGCATTTTGGGATGAGCAGGGATAGGTCATCTGGTTAAAAGTCACCCAAAACTACTGCTTCGCTTCTAATGTCTTGCCACCTCCCTGGTGTCCTTATTTTTCACTCTGCTTGGTCCCCACTGAACAGCTTAGGCAATTTCCCAACTGTAGGGTGGTTCTGAGTGGACGAACAAAAAGAAATAGTTTAGGAAGGGCTCGGAGTGGTCTCCAGGGAAGAAGCTCTCCACAGGCAACATGATCTATACTCCAGCGCCCAAACCTGTATAAACTCAACATCGTGCTTGAGACAGTGAGGAAATCAATCTCATTGGGTCTGCAATGCCCTTTCCTTTTTCCAAAGCAATGTGGCAGACAGTCTCAAGTAAGGCAATTATTTTGATAGTCTTTCAGATTGGAAGCTCCCTTTCCACGCAGCAGCAAGTTAGATTTCCCTGTGGAGAAGTGTCCTCTGGCTCTTTTGGAAGAGCAAGCAAGTGCCACATTTCAAGAGACTTCCACCAAGAGAGCTGGTCCACTGCCCTGGCAGTTGAAGTACAATCAAATGTGTTAACAGCACTCATTAGGAGAATTTATTATCTCCTTTTTTTATGCCAATAGTCCAGAGAAACCCAACAACATGACTGATATCCTTTTCCTTTGTGACATGGAAAAACCTATAGGAAATGATGTTTACAAGCTTATTCTTCCCACTCACTATCAGACTTGACCCATGCCAGTATTTCTCTAGCTGCTTGCACTAACAAACATGTTTCCTTAACTATAGGTCTAAAACCCCTATATGGATGTAAAGTTGCACATAACTCTAAGCCTGCTTCTACCTCTAGTATAAGAGATATGTCTATCACATTCCAAGTGACTTTCGGGTACCAGTAAGACAGTTTATTTTTCTAATTCTATTTATAAAGGGAGAAATCAGAACAGACTAACTGTGGCAACATCATACCCAGAGCACAAGAAGCAGCCTGGCACACACAGAGGCCCTATTGTGCTGTCTCACTGATGAAGGGACATACCCTGGGGCAATCGTACCCTTCTAAATGGTGGCATATGAATAGAGCAGCGCAGTGTTACTGATGGCAGTTGTCCAGTACCATTTTGCTAGAACTGGTAAAAACTGTTTCCTGGGCAAGCAGCTGACTAGCTGCTATATACTGTGCTGAGGAATTGAGGAGTCTGTCTGTGGGAAGCCTTAAGCGGTTCCCCATTTTCACTTATGGGTAAGGGAAACTATTAACTAGTATCTTGAGATAAATTGTCAACTGCTGAACCCTTTGCCAAGGACTATGGACTTCCCTGAGGTTTGCTGTAAACACCTCACATTTGAAAGGCTGCTCTCTGGAGTTCCTGTTGTGGCTGAATGGTAATGAACCCAACTAGTATCCATGAGGATGCAGGTTAAACCCTGGCCTCATACAGTGGGTTAAGTATCTGGCACTGCCATGAGTTGTAGTGCAGGTTGCAGATGTGGCTCAGACCCCACACTGTTGTGACTGTGGCACAGGCCAGCAGCTGCAGCTCTGATTCGACTCCTAGCCTGGAAACTTCCATATGCCAAAAGTGCAGCCCTAAAAAGCAAAAACAAATAAACAGGCAAATAAAAGGCTCCTCTCTCTGCATTTACTGTCACATGGCACTCCCTCTGGGGCCTATTAAGACAGAGCCATAATTGGCTCTTGAGCAATGTGTTTTCAACCAAACCTCAGGGAAGGCAGATTAGTCCTACTGCCATTCCAGCATCTACAGGTCTCTTGGGATCAAGGACTAAGCTGAGATATCTCCACAACAGTAAGGAGCTTGGTGCCATTACTGCCCTGAACTCACCCTTGCCCTACGGTTTCTAATTTAACAGGCACTGTTCTTGCCCCAAACCTGCTCTTGCCATCTAGGTCCCTTTCAGCTACCATTTCCTCTACTCTTTTTTTTTTTTTTGGTCATTTTAGGGCGGCACCCATGGCACGTGGAAGTTCCCAGGCTAGGGGTCTAACTGGAGCCACAGCTGTTGGCCTACACCACAGCCACAGCAATGCGGGATCCGAGCCACGTCTGCGACCTACACCACAGCTCATGGCAACGCCAGATCCTTAACCCACTGTGCGAGGCCAGGGATCAAACCCGCAACCTCATGGTTCCTAGTTGGATTCGTTTCCGCTGCACCATCACGGGAACGCCCACCATTTCCTCTACTCTTGAGATTTTTTTTTTTTAATTTTTACGGCCACACCTGTGGTGTATGGAAGTTACCAGGCTAGGGGGTCAACCTACGCTGCAGTTTGTGGCTTCGATCAGATCTTTAACCCACTGAAGGAGGCCAGGGATTGAAACCACATCCTTAGAGAGATGTCAGACCTTTATCATGCTGAACCACAATGGGAACTCCCGCAATGAAATTCTTTATGATAAGACTCAAAATTGTTTTTAAAAATACGGTAGGGAAGAAGAGCTCGATATGATTAATTCTTATTATCCACCAGTATGGCCTAGGTATTAGCAGCAAAGGCCCGGCAGCATAACCCAGGCCTAGCCATCTCTTAGCCTAAAATAGTAGAAAAAAACAAAAAACAAAAAATCAGCATCAAGCATCACCTTAAAAGCCTGTTGCTCCAACCACACCAAGCTGGACCTAAGCCCTAGTTTAGGACATCTGCTTAGCCTTCCAAGAGTAATAATACACCTATCTCTTTTCATTAGTCCCTCTTTCTACCACATCACACAATTTAAGTAAGAGCAGGACTCTTGATTGTCACTTTTACCAACATGTTCGCCTTGTAGCAGAAGTATTCTCCTTAGGTGTGTCACTGTCTGATCCCCCCAAATCCAGTTACCAGCATTTTCCCAGGCACTTACTTGCACATTTTGTCCCACCACAGAAATGTTAAGACATACCATATGCTTCATAAGAATCTTGAACCTCCCCATGTCCATAGTCATAATATTCTGAGTCCCTGAAAGCCAAAGACAGAGTGTTAGAGCTATACAGCAGTTATGTTTCAGTTTCTCCTTTCTCCCAGCTACTTCTGTATTTCAGTTATTTTACTGTATGTAACACTAAAAAAAAGCACTCATTTCACCCCATCTCCAAACCACAAAATATTTCCAAAACATGTATATGCTGAGTACTCATAAAAAAATAAACAAAAAACCCCCTAACTGTAACTACTATAGCAAAGAAAAATGAATAGTGAACATTTAAAGTGAAAAAGCTCAATCTAAAACTATCATTTTTTTTTTCTCTCTTTTTAGGGCTGTACCCACGGCATATGGAGATTCCCAGGCTGGGGGTCTAACAGGAGCTGCAGCTGCCGGCCTATGCCAGAGCCACAGCAACGCGAGATCCGAGCCGCGTCTGCGACCTACACCACAGCTCACGGCAACACTGGATCCTTAACCCACTGAGCGAGGACAGGGATCGAACCCGCAACCTCATGGTTCCTAGTTGGATTCATTAACCACTGAGCCATGACGGGAACTCCCAAAACTAACTATCTTAACCACAGTGTACATACAGATGAAGAAAACCGTTTTGTCCCCACAGTAGAATTATGAGAGGCCTTTTCAAGCAATCACAGTTAAGAAACACATACACACAAAACAACTGTTTTTTAACTAAAGAGTAGAGGAGTTTCCATGTGGCACAGAGGGTTAAGTATCTGGTGTTGTCATTGCACTGGCTTGGGTCACTGCTATGGTGCGGGTTTGATCCCTGGCCTGGAAAATTCTGCACGCCGCAAGTGGCCCCCCACCCCACAAAATAGCAGAAAAGAACCTGAGTTACAGTAGTAAGATTCTAGTTTCCTTTTAGAGTTTTATGCAACTTTAATATGGCTGTGATTTTTTTCCCTGTTTTTTCATTTTTGGCCACCCCGAGGCACATGGAGTTTTGGAGCCAGGGCATCAGATCCAAGTCACAGTCGTGACCTAAGTCACAGCTGTGGTAATGCTAGATCCTTAACCCACTGTGCTGGGTGGGGATCAAACCTGCGTCCTATCGCTCCCAAGACACTGCCAATCCCATTGTGCCACAGCAGGAACTCTGTGATCGTAACATTTTTAAATAATAAGTCAAAATAATTTTAAGGCATTTTCCCTGTGTTTCTATGTAACCATAGTTCAGGAACTTTTCATCTGCTAACCCCATATTCTACACTATAATTTAAGATCTGTTATCCAAATTTGCAAATTCAAATGTGTGCCTTATAGATGTCAAGGGCAGAGGAGATACCCTCAAAAGGTGAGCCATACTACTCCTGAGATTTGTGCTGCCTAAATCTCTCAGTCCCTCCAACTCCATCCTGAGGACATGAAGTAACACTCCTATTGCCTGACTCACCCTTGGCTCTGGCTGTAATAGCCTTCGTAGCCTTCATAACTCTGTTCTGCATATGTATCATCATATCCCTAGAACAAATAAAACAGAAAGTCAGAATCACAGAAAGTAGGTAAGGTAACTATAACCCATGGGAGTATGGTAAGCCTCTAGATTAAAAGACATGGAATTTCCCTCCAAAATGTTAACACATGTTATGGAATAGTCAAGAAAGAAAGGGCTCTTCTTTGAAACAAAACCAACCAAATTAACAAACAAACAAACAAAACCAACCCTTCTAGTGTGGGCAGGAAATAAAGTAAGGTATGAGGCTGAACGTCAGCATTGTCAATAACTGTAGTGGGAGACCCTTCAGTAAAACACCCTATTATCAAGCACAGCTTATTTCCTGTTTAATCTATACACATACAGTAAACCATGCTTAAAATGGAAAATTTTTCTCATAGTTTAACATTCACTGCAAGAAAAGAGGGCAGATTCCAAATTTTACAGGCAGTTCTTGCCACCTACATCAAGGGCCAAGGCCCTGTCATTTGCTTCCTTTGGCAACCTGTTAGGTACTGGGGAAATGGTACACTGTTCAAGCTTCTTACATATTCTTCATAAGTTTCTGGTGCAGGGGGTGGAGGCAAAGGTATTCTCTGGATGCCTGCTGTCCGCGCTCTTGGTGCTGGAGCACCCCTCACAGTAGGTGGGGGTGGCACTCCTCGAGTCACAGTGGCACCTCTGGTGATGGCTCCTCTTACTGGTGTACCACGCACTAAAGCCCCCCGAGGTGGTCCAACACCCCGGCCCCTGCAAAAAAGAAAGTTTTTTTTATTTTTTTGCTTTTTAGGCCGGCACTGAGCGGCATATGGAAGTTCCCAGGCTGGGAGTGAATTGGAGTTGCAACTGCTGGCCTATACCACAGCCACAGCAACACGGGATCGATCCGAGCCATTTCTGCAACCTACACCATAGCTCACAGCAATGTCGGATCCTTAACCCACTGAGCAAGGCCAGGGATCGAACCCACATCCTCATGAATCCTAGTCAGGTTTGTTAACTGCTGAGCCACAAAGGGAACTCCAAGAAAGTTTATTTTAAATGAAATTTTTATAGATAGCATAGGCTACATTCATGTTCAGATCTGTTTACAAATTCTGGAGCTAGGTAGGAGATTTTATGATGCCTTACATAGACTATCATTAACACACAGAGGAGTGTGTGGGTGGGAAAAGGATCCATACCGGAAGACTCCCCAGTCCCATGGTGGACCCGTTAATGTCTCACCAGTGGACTGCCTGGGAGTCTGAACAGTCCATAAAGGTCAGTCACAAAAGGTAAAATTCTAAAGTCAGAGATGGAGTTCCCTTCGTGGCTCAGTGGTTAACGAATCCAACTAAGAACCATGAGGTTGCGGGTTCGATCGCTGGCCTTGCTCAGTGGGTTAAGGATCCAGCGTTGCCATGAGCTGTGGTGTAGGTTGCAGACGGGGCTCAGATCCCATGTTGCTGTGGCTGTGGTGAAGGCCAGCAGCTACAGCTCCTGTTAGACCCCTAGCCTGGGAACCTCCATATGCCGCGGGTGCGGCCCTACATAAAGGCAAAAAGACAAAAAACAAAAAACAAACAAAAAAATAAAGTCAGAGACCTTTTAAAGATGCTAAAACTGGAGTTCCCATTGTAGCTCAATGGGTTTAGGACCTAACGTCTGTGAGGATGCAGGTTTGATCCCTGGCCTCACTAAGTGGGTTAAGGATCTGGTGTTGCCATAAGCTGCAGTGTAGGTTGCAGATGTGGCCTGGATCCAGTGTTGCCATGACTGTGGCACAGGCTGGCAGCTGCAGCTCTGATTCAACCCCCAGCCTGGGAACTTCCATATGCTGCTGGTGTAGCCATTAAAAAAAAGAAAGACAGGAAGAAACGAATAAAGTAAAAAAAAGAAAGACAGGAAGAAACGAATAAAGGAAAAAAGTGGGGGGGAGAAAGAAAGAAAAGGAACAAAAAAAGGAAAAAAAATGTTAAATTGTCCAAAAGTAACAAACTGAAAGTTTTAGCAGGACTGCTATAACTATGACCAAAGTGCACAAGATGTAGAACTCCATTCCTTTTTTTTGGGGGGGGGCTTTTTAGGGCTGCACCCACAGCATATGGAGGTTCCCAGGCTAGGGGTCTAATCGGAGCTGAAGCTGCTGGCCTACGCCACAGCCACACCAGATCCAAGCCGTGTCTGCAACCTATACAACAGCTCATGGCAACACCAGATCCTTAACCCACTGAGCAAGGCCAGGGATCGAACCCACAAACTCATGGTTCCTAGTCGGATTCGTTTCCACTGCGCCACAATGGGAACTCCTAGAACTCCATTCTTGATGCAACATACCAATCCTGAAACCCCTTCTAAGCTGAAGATAAGAGCACCAGTAAGAAAGAGATGGTAGTAAGCTCTCATTGTGGCACAGCAGAAACGAATCAGACTAGTATCCATGAGGATGTGGGTTCGATCCCTGGCCTCACTCAGTGGGTCAAGGATCTGGCGTTTCTGTGAGCTGTGTGTAGGCTGCAGATGAGGCTCGGACCCAGCATTACTGTGGATGTGGCATAGGCTGGTAGCTGTAGCTATGATTCAACCCCCAGCCTGGGAACTTCCATATTCCACACCCCCGGCCCTAAAATAAAAATAAAAGTAAAACTAAAAAAGGGAAAATACTAAAGGAAAAATAACATGAGTATTCAAAACAAAAAAATCAGGGGAGTTCCCATGATGGCTCAGTGGTTAACGAATCCGACTAGGAACCATGAGGTTGTGGGTTCAATCGCTGGCCTTGCTCAGTGGGTTAAGGATCCGGCGTTGCCACGAGCTGTGGTGTAGGTTGCAGACACGGCTCGGATCCCGTGTTGCTGGGCTGTGGCGAAGGCCGGTAGCTACAGCTTCTGTTAGACCCCTAGCCTGGGAACCTCCATATGCCAAGGGTGTGGCCCTAGATAAGGCAAAAAGACAAAACAAAACAAAACTAACAGCCAAATTTACATCCTATTTCTAGTTGTCTCCATTACTTATACCTGGGAACAGGTGGAGGAGGAGGTGCAGCTCCTCGGCCTCTCACTGGCACCCCACGTCCGCGAGAGGGCTCTGGTACTCCATTCAAGTAGGAAAGCTCTAGAAACTGTTCCTGGCAGATATCATCCATCATATCCTGTGGATAAAAGATAACGAGAACAGGTGTGCTGCAACATCTCTACCTTCTGTTGAGAAGTCATCTAGCCCACATGAGCCTTGGATACTAAGAACAACTTTGAAAGGCCCAGATGACGTCCCAGGTCATTCATTCTCTGAAGTCAAGCAGCACCCTACCTATCACCTTTTTGAAGAAAGTCTTGAGGACAGACCCCTTGTCATTCAGATGAAGCTCTTCATGATATGGTCCCTGCCTAGCTTTCCAGATCACCTCCGTCCTCTCTCCATGTATAACTTCCCCTCAAGCCAGGCTGAACAACTCGGAGTTCAGCACATGGCATACTCGTACACATCCATTCCTGCAAATAGTTTCCTCTTCCTAGAATAATAAAAGCCACTACCATTAATTAAGTTCTATGACTGGGTACCATATAAGAAATTTTATATAGGGTTTTCAGTAATCTTTAAAATAACCATGAAGTAGGCAGATCTTCCTATTTTACATTTGGGAAAACAGATTTAGGGAGCAAAAAACAATCAGCCTAAGGACACAGAGCTAAGAAGTGGCAGCTTCTACACGTGAATTCAGGATTACCTATCTCCAAAACCTAGGCTTTGAATCATTAGATTATATTATTGCCTTTTTTGTCCACCTGAGGGACTCTCTTACAAGACTTAATGTAAAATATTAGATTCATCTCTTTCAAAAAACTTTCTCTTGATGTCAACCCCTCACTCCCTCCTCTTTTCCCACAGCACCATGTAATTTTCTCTACCTAAGAACTTACCACGTTGTTTTAATTGTTTTGTCTGTCTTTTTCACTACATTGTGAGCTCTTCAAGAGCCATTTTTGTAATTTCAGACCCAAGCATAGTATTAGGCACCTACCAGATACTTAACAAATGTTTGGGATGAACAAGGAACCTGAGGCTCAGAAAAGTGAAATAATAACTTGTCCAAGATGATGCAGATAAAGCTCCCAGTCCGTGCTCTTCCTACTGTACCAGGAAGCCTCTCTGGTACAGTTAATGGTTCTAAGGGGAAAACGAAGGGCTCTGGTCATGGACGCAAAAACGGGCTCTTTTTTTCTTCCCAAGAGGGAATAATTGAGTCAAATGCCATTTGCAAATCTTTCCACATATTTCCTGGCAAGAGTCATTCAGTCTTAATACTTCATGCATTTTTATATATCCCAGGTGTACACAGCTTCAAGAATAGAAGATTCTAGCCATCACAGAGATGCCCTCCCTCAACTCTTCACCTCCTCCTACCTTACACGTTAGTGTTGCCTGAGACTCACACTGGAGAACCAAGTGACCAGTGATGGGCCATTTGCTCAGATTCTTCGAACTGCCACATCAACACCAAGGAAACCAAGATCTCTCTGGCAGGCTTCTTTTTTGAAGATCCACTAACGTGGAAGCCTTGTAAACCTACCCCTTTAGAGAAATATGCTGAGACGAACAATTCAGAGGAGATAAGCATTCTCCTGCAGTCCTTTCAGAAAATGGACGGTTCAGGATGTTGCAATGCACACCTAATTTACTAGCTCTTGAGTTTTTCTCCAGGATATTTCAAATTGGCTGTTTCATGCTGAACATTCTAATGACAACAAAGTACTTAGAAGCAAAGGTGAGTTACTTGGGACAGTGCTGGAATCCTTAGAGCTCTACTGTCTATAAGTTTTTGCTCTACCAATTCTCATATCTTCTGACACAGTTCAACTCCTTCATTTTAAATATACAAGAAAACCAAAAACTACACATCACCTCCTCATGGTGATGAACCAATGATGCTTACTCAGTTCCAGCTGAATAGTATTCCAAATGCTTCCTAAGGTTCCAGATTCATCCTTGGTTATTAAATACTCAACAGTAAGTAGTATGTTAATTCTGGGCCTTCGTTACATTCTGAAAGTAATTGTATGCCAATCTTGTTTAATATCATCATCAGTTAAGTCTGCAACAACCATGCCTCTTTCAAATCAACACTATAGTAAACTCCTCTAAGGAGAGAAAGCCCTGAATGCACCCAGGTCAGAATTTAATCCATTAACGCTAGAAACTTGCTGTTGTTATCCAGATTCTCTATAGAGTCTAGAATATAACCCCCTTAAGTGTAGGGGGCTATGGCCATTTTAGTCATTTTCCTATCATAAACTCCTGGTTCCACACTAACACCAAAATATTTAATTCACCAAAGACTTTGTTAAATTAACTATGTTAGAATGCCATATATACTGTGGACCTAAGATACTGACAAAAGATACTGGCATAAAATTAAAAAGCCACACTAGACAAGGAGCAGTAGAGTGGCTTGGGGTGCAGTGTTTTGAGAACTAGGTGCAAGTAATGGACCACCTCAGAAGAATGAATGTAAACGCACAATTTGGTATGGAATATTAGGTTACGCAGAGACCTTGGTTAAGAACCCCTGCCTCAGCAACAGCATAAGATCCCAGCTTTCCCTTGCTCAAAAGATACAGGATACGGATTTCCTTACTGGTACTAGAAATTTCTTGACTTCCTCCATAGCATGGGCCATAAGAGCATAAGCCTCACATGGGGGTCCAAAGACTTCAATGAAGACATGCAGATCCATATTCAAGTGGGCATATTTGGGGTCTCCACCTTTGCGCAGCTCTTCCTCCTACAGAAAAAAAAAAAGCACAAAAATACCACATCACTTGGACCCTTTACTTCTAGGCCAAAGAGATAGTAAGAAATGACCCCCAACACCTGAAAAAAACCAAAAGAAAAGAGTAAAACCAATTCTGGAGAAGAGTTATCTACACAGCCTACAAAACCTGTAATTGGTCTGCTGCTAAAAGTTAACTATTGTTTTGAATCCCTGGTATATTCACTGGTGCTCTTACTTGAAGGTATAGAAGTAAAAGAGACAGACTTAATTCCAGACTCCATTTAGGTAACAGCCGTTTGCCAAGCATTCATCCATTCATCATTTATTGCCAAGCACTTGCTTTTATTTTTTTATTTTTTGTCTTTTTTGTCACCTTAGGGCCGCACCCATGGCATGTGGAGGTTCCCAGGCTAGGGGTCTAATCAGAGCTACAGCTGCCAGCTTATGCCACAGCCACAGCAATGTGGCTAGGACTTGTTTTTAAATCCTAGGGAGAGCTGTTAATCACCAGCTCTTATCTGCTTATAGGTCTGGGAAGTTCTAGGGAAGGAAAGAAGTCAGGATAGAAAGGAGAAAATCTCATTAGTTAGAATAACATACTTCAGTCCTAAGTATAATTCATCTACTGAGAAATTTGAATGGACAAAAGAAGAGAGCCTGAGAAAACAATATTCATCAATTAGACTGCATAAAAAAAGGACGCCTGCAAGACTAAGTTTTTTTGTTTTTGTTTGTTTGTTTGTTTTGTCTTTTTGTCACTTGAGGGCCACACCTGTGGCATGTGGAGGTTCCCAGGCTAGGGGTCTAACAGGAGCTGTAGCTGCCAGTCTATGCCATAGCCGTAGCAATGTGGGATCCGAGCCACGTCTGCAACCTACACCACAGCTCATGGCAACACCGGATCCTTAACCCACTGAGCAAGACCAGGTATCGAATCCGCAACCTCATGGTTCCTAGTCGGATTCGTTAACCATTGAGCCACAACGGGAACGCTAAGACTAGGTTTTTAGGCTGTAGCAGGTATGTCTCTTCTGAAAAGCCGACTCTGGAAGGCTATGACAAAAAGAAAAAACAAAACAAAACAAAAACAAAGGATACAAAGAATATGGGGCTATGGCAAAGAAAAAAATAAGCATTAGGTTCTGCTGTCAGGATTACTCATGGTTCCTTTTGTAATACCTTCTTTATTTTTTTTTGTCTTTTTGTCATTTTATTCATTTATTTATTTTGTCTTTTTGCCTTATCTAGGGCCACACCCGCGGCTTATGGAGGTTCCCAGGCTAAGGGTCTAACAGGAGCTGTAGCTGCCGGCCTTCGCCACAGCCACAGCAACATGGGATCCGAGCCCTGTCTGCAACCTACACCACAGCTCACGGCAACGCCGGATCCTTAACCTACTGAGCAAAGGCCAGTGATTGAACCCGTAACCTCATGGTTCTTAGTCGGATTCATTAACCACTGAGCCACGATGGGAATTCCCATTTTATTTATTTATTTTTTATGGCTGCACCCGCAGCATACAGATGTTCGTTCCCAGGCTAGAGGTCAAATGTACAGCTGCCGGCCTACACCACAGATACGGCAACACCAGATCAGAGTCCTGTCTGCGACCTATACCACAGCTTGCGGCAACAGCAGATCCTTAACCCACTGGGCAAGGCCAGGGATTGAACCCACAACCTCATGGTTCCTAGTCAGATTCGTTTCCGCAGAGCCACAACGGGAACTCCTATAATACCTTCTTTCAGTGGGCTCATAGTCCAGCCGGCTATAAAACATACCAATCAACTAATCCTCAGGCTCAACCTGCACTCACACTACTGCTCTCACTTTTCTTTTCTGTTTTTTTTTTTTTTTTGCCATTTCTAGGGCCGTACTCGTGGCATATGGAGGTTCCCAGGCTAGGGGTCTAATCGGAGCTGTAGCCGCTGGCCTACACCGCAGCCACAGCAACGCGGGATCCAAGCCACATCTGCGACCTACACCACAGCTCACGGCAATGCCGGAACCCACTGAGCGAGGCCAGGGATAGAACCTGCAACCTCATGGTTCCTAGTTAGATTCGTTAACCACTGAGCCACGACGGGAACTCCTGCTCTCACTTCTTTCGGCCATGCCTGCAGCGTGTGGAAGTTCCTGGGTCACGAACCCACACCACGGCAGCAACCTTGGCCACTGGAATGATACCACCAGATCCTTAACCCACTGTGCCACAAGGGAACTCCCTGCTCTCACTTTTACTGGAAACGTTATTGGGAATGTGCTATTCAGATTTTAGTATCTTTAGTCTGAGTTTTAGTTCATCCAGCTCCCTTTCTAAGTTTTCACAGATAAGTTTACTAATGCCTATGTTGCTATTGCTGTTTTAATCACTACATAGTCAAACACAGAAAGAAAACAAATAGCAGGGCGCCTTCTATACATATACAAGTGCTAACTTCCATAAGGCACCCATACTCGACTCTGGGCTACTGGAAGGCACTAGGGTGTCTTCTTGCCTCACTAATGTGAGCTTACCTTGGCTTTGTCTCTCATTGAGCCCTTTCCCAACACAGAAATCTTTGCACCAGTCTCTTCTTGCAGTCTTTTGATTGTATTCCCTTGTGGTCCAAGGATTTTCCCCACAAAATTGAACTGACAGAAAATAAAGACAAATGTCTAAGTACATATATTCCTATAAAACATTTCCACACATATTATTTCATTTATTTTCAATAATTCTGTAAAACAAGTAGAGCATCACCTTTCCAATTTTACTGAAGGACATACTGAGGTTATAGTGATAAAGTGGTTAGCCTAAGGTTATACGACCGGAAAGTGACAATTCTTTGACTTGAATTTGGGTTTTCTGATGTAGTTTGTGCTTTTTCCATAACATCACACTGCAACCCTTCATACTTTAACATACATAAACATTTTAAGGCAGTTACTTCAGAACATAATAAGACATATGGCACCCTTTGGAAGTACTAGTTATATTTAGTTTAACTAGTTGCTCTCCAAGGGAAAAAAAAAAAGAGGACTAGGGGAAAGCATTTATTTAAAAGTAAGAAATAAAATTGTGTCACAAGGATTTGTGTTGTATTTCCTTTATTTAGATTTCAGGTCAATCTAAATAAAGAGTAACTCTTTAGGGTTCCCCCCCTTTTTTTTTCTTTAAACTTGGAGGCTGAACAATCATTTGAGAAAGAAACTTTTTTTAAATAATAAAAAGATGATTATATTTTCTTCCTGGCTATAGTTATGCTATTACTTATGGACTCTAGGTTTCAACTGCTAGATACAGGTATTAGAAGTTATGGGACAGAAGTTGCACCAGTTTAAGTTTCTGACACATCACAATCTCTATAAGTCTTTGCTATAGCCTATGGCCCAAGACATACTGCATACTCTCATACTACAAAGACAACTCAAAGAAGTGAGGCACTCTTTTTCTTACCTTGGGATACTGCTTGACAGGTATCAGTACACGCTCCTTCAGCTTTATGTTCTTATGAGAAAATAAATCCAAGTAATTCTCCTCATCATCCTTTTTTGAATCCCCTTTCTGAATCTTCTCAATTTCTGAATATGACAAACAGGATTTAATTTAGTCTTGTTCTTGTAAATAAATAACAGCAGATTTTGAGGTTGCGTAAAACAGTAACACAGGGGCGTTTCCTCATGGCTCAGTGGTTAACCAACCTGACTAGGATCCATGAGGCTGAGGATTCGATCCCTGGCTGTGGCTCAGTGGATTCAGGATCCAGTGTTGCTGTGAGCTGTGGTGTAGGTTGCAGACTTGGCTCAAATCCCGAGCTGCTGTGGCTCTGGTGTAGGCCGGCAATTGTAGCTCCAATTCGATCCCTAGCCTTACTTCCATATGCTGCAGGTATAGCCCCAAAAAGCAAACGAACAATCAAACAAAAACAGTAACATGGAGTACTATGTAATGAGCCCAAAAAATTCAGAAGAAAGTGCTAATTTCAGGTGAAGACTAGATGAAAGCACCAAAGCCATATGAAGTTAACTTGGAAACCCAAAGTCTACCCCCCCCCTTTTTTTTAAAGGGCCGCACCTGCAGCATATGAAAGTTCCCAGGCTAGGGGGTCCAATCGGAGCTGCAGCTACCAGCCTATGCAATAGCAATGTCAGATGTGAGCCATATCTTCAACCTACACCATAGCTCATGGCCTCATAGTAACGATGGATCCTTAACCCACTGAATGGGGCCAGGGATCGAACTCGAATCCTCATGGATACTAGTTGGGTTCATAATCTGCTGAGTCACAATGGGAACTCTGAAAGTCTGCTTCCGTTTTTTTTTTTTTTTTTTGTCTTTTTCTAGGGCCGCATTCACGGCATATAGAGATTCCCACGCTAAGGGGTCTAATCAGAGCTGTAGCCGCCAGCCTACGCCACAGCCACAGCAACATGGGATCCGAGCCGCGTCTGCAACCTACACCACAGCTCATGGGAACACCAGATCCTTAACCCACAGAGCGAGGCCAGGGATGGAACCCACAACCTCATGGTTCCTAGTCGGATTTGTTTTGCTGTGCCATGACGGTACTCCGAATGCTCATCTTATGTAACATTTTCACAGTATTTCTATCTTCTATAATTTCAAGGCAAGGGTTCTCAAACTTCGGTATGCATCAGAATCACCTGGAGGGCTTATTGAAACTAGATTGCCAGGCCCCAATCCCAGTCTAGGATTTGTGTTAGAAACTTGCATTTGTAACAAGTTACCAGGTATTGCTGATACTGCTGGTCTAGGTATTACACTCTGAAAACCATCTGTTCAGTGTAAAGACACACTACTTCAAACACATTCTGCAAATCTATATCTTTAACATTTTTTTTAAAACTGTTTAGACTAAATCCAGCTGTGACATACACAGACGAAGGAAAATTACTGAGACTGACAGACTTCACAGAATTCAGAATTTCAAACTAAAGGCTTCTGTTTATTAAAAAGCTTAATTTCAGATGTTATAGTAAACTCCTATAATAACTGTAAATGACAGGGCTCTTTGTACTCCTATTTACAATTGCCTGGAATAGAAAACAAATTTGACCTTACAATCAATAGACTAAATAGATGTTTCATTCATCACCCTATTTGTTTACTGTTTCACTGGCGGTATATCCTCACCTCCAACCCTTTCCACTTACCGCTAATACTAACTTTTTGTAGTCACTAGTTTTAAGCCTACCATCTCTGAACACACCTCTACTTGAGTTTCCAGGCTGGAAACTTGGATATTCAATCCTCAAAAGTCCTAAAGAACAAAGATGCCAGGTTTCTTCTTCTTCTTTTTTTTTTTTAACAGAGGCCCCTACAGCATACGTAAGTTCCTGAGCTAGGGGGTTGAGCTGGAGCTGCAGCTGAGGCCTATGCCACAGTCACATCAACAATGGCTCTAAGTCACATTTGCAATCTATGCTGCAGCTTGTGGGAACGCTAGATCCTTAACCCACTGAGCAAGGTCAGGGGTCAAAACCACACCTCAGACACTAACCTGATGAGCCACAATGGAAACTCTCATTTCTTTTCTTTCTTTTTGGAGTGGAGTTTAGATGAAACTTATTTTATATTGGAGTATAGCTGATTTACAATTTTGTATTAATTTCAGCTGTACAGCAAAGTAATTCAGTTATAAATAAGATGCCACGTTTCTTTTTAAAAATTTTTCATGTTTTTATTTTTAAGACGCCAAATATCTAATCTGAAAATATCACTAAAGAGCTTCTAAAACTGTGGGATAGGAGTTTCCTTGTGGTGTAGCAGTTTCCACTGGTGTTGCCACTGCAGTGGACTGGGTTGCTGCTGTGACTCCGGGTTTGATCCCCGACCCAGAAACTTTTACAAGCTGCAGGCCAAAAAAAAGGGGGAGGGGATAAATTACATACTTCATCTTATCTATATCCGTGTGTCCTATTTGTTACCACTAAGTTAGGCCCTTCAGCTGTATTTTTTTCCCCTTTCCAAAAACTTCTACTTGGTCAGTGTAAGAAGATAAGACTCAAAGTCTGTTCATCTGCTGTACTTCCAGAGGAAGTAGGGCTGCAAAGTTGAACTCAGTAAAAGTTTTAATATCAATGTAAATACGTGCCCTGTGAATTTAAGACCTTTCTATGACATGAATTCTTCTGTTATATTTTGCACTATTCAGATCTTCATTAGGATCCCTCTGTCTAATTTATCTCACAATTAAAAAAAATAAAGAAGCATTTTAAGAGGAGTTTCCATCGTGGCGCAGCAGTTAACGAATCCGACTAGGAACCAAGAGGTTGAGGGTTTGATCCCTGGCCTTGCTCAATGGGTTAAGGATCCGGCATTGCTGTGAGCTGTGGTATAAAGTTGCAGACACGGCTTGGATCTAGCGTTGCTGTGGCGCAGGCCAGCAGCTAAAGCTCCGATTAGATCCCTAGCCTGAGAATCTCCATATGCCGCGGGTGTGGCCCTAAAATGACAAAAAGCCAAAAACAAACAAACAAAAAAAAACATTTTAAGAGTATTCAGAGAAAAACTATTATTTAAATAAAACAAGACTGGCATTTCCGTTTTGACCCAGTGGTAACGAAACCAACCAGTATCCATGAAGATTTGTGTTTGATCCCTGGCCTTGCTCAGTGAGTTAAGAATCCAGTGTTGCCAAGAGCTGAGGTGTAGGTCAAAGATGCAGCTCAGATCCCAAGTTGCTGTGGCTGTGCTGTAGGTTGGCAACTGCAGTATTTGACCCTTAGCCTGAAAATTTCCATATGTCCCAGATGCAACCCTAAAAAGAATAAAAAACAGGAGTTCCCATCATGGCACAGCGGTTAACGAATCCGACTAGGAACCATGAGGTTGAGGGTTTGATCCCTGGACTTGCTCAGTGGGTTAACGATCCAGCGTTGCCGTGAGCTGTGGTGTAGGTTACAGACGTGGCTTGGATCTGGCGTTGCTGTGGCTCTGGCGTAGGCTGGCAGCTACAGCCCCAATCAGACCCCTAGCCTGGGAACTTCCACATGCCAAGGGTGCGGCCGTAAAAAAGACAAAAGATTAAAAAAAAAAGAATAAAAAACAAACAAAACAGGTTTGAAAAGATGAAAGAATCAGGGGAGTTTAGCCTTGAAAGCAAAAGAGTAGGAAGCAATTTGAGACTTTAAGGCTGCTCATCTTCCATGTTTGGAAGGGGAAGGACCAAACACTTATTCAATGCCTACTATGTATCAAATCCTATACAAATATTACCTCACCTATCCTAAGAAATAACTCAGTGAAGTAGCTGGTCCTATCTCCACTCTACAACAGAGGAAACTGAAACTCAGAAAAGTTAAATTTCTAAACCAGAGCTGTTAAAATAGCACTAGAATAAGGATTAAGACCAGGCTTTCTCTAACTTCAAACCTCATGCTTTTATTATTGCCTCTCAACAAGGCATTGGTGGAGGGATTTGAGGAAGGGTCACTTTAAGCAAGAAAGAGCTGATTTTTTTTTTGTCTTTTTGCTTTATCTAGGGCTGCACCCACGACATGTGGAGGTTCCCAGGCTAGGGGTCTAACAGGAGCTGTAGCTGCCGGCCTACACCACAGCCACAACAATGCGAGATCCAAGCCGTGTCTGCGACCTACACCACAGCTCACGGCAACACCGGATCCTTAACCCACTGAGCAAGGCCAGGGATCAAACCCGCAACCTCATGGTTGTTAGTCGGTTTCGTTGACCACTGAGCCACGACGGGAACTCCGAAAGAGCTGATTTTGTAAAGTTTTGGGAAGTACATTTTGTACCCCCCAAACACTGTCATGCAGCTAAAGGCAACAAAAGGGTTCTGTGGGTGCCTCAGATGCTCAGCTACCTGATCTTTTTCTTTTTTTCCTTTTTAAGGTCTCACTCCAGCATATGGATGTTCTCAGGCTAGGGGTCTAATCGGAGCTACAGCTGCCAGCCTACGCCACAGCAAGGCCAGATCCGAGATGCATCTGCGGCCTACACCACAGCTCACGGCACCGCCGGATCCTTAACCCACTGAGCAAGGCCAGGGATCAAACCCTCAATCTCATGGTTCCTAGTTGGATTTGTTTCTGCTGTTCTACAACGGGAACTCCTTTCTTTTCTTTTTCAATTTCTCTCCTTGGTCTTATGTCTAATGGAGAGCTAGGAGCACGTTATGATGGAAGGGAAAAAAAAAATCAAATCAAGGAAAAGCCTCTGAAAAAGGGCTTACCCTCAGCAAAAAATACTTTGTAGGAGTTCCCATCACGGTGCAGCGGTTAACAAATCCGACTAGGAACCAAGAGGTTGCGGGTTCGATCCCTGGCCTTGCTCAGTGGGTCAAGGAACCGGCGTTGCCGTGAGCTGTGATGTAGGTTGCAGATGTGGCTCAGATCCCGAGTTGCTGTGGCGTAGGCCAGCAGCTGTAGCTCTGACTGGATCCCTAGCCTGGGAACCTCCATAAGCCGTGGGTGTGGTCCTAAAAAACAAACAAACAAACAAAAACCCTTAAAACTTTGTAGACAATTTTTTTGAAACTAAGTCCTTTCACTGATCTTTGCCCAAACCTCTAGAGACCTTGGATGTCCCAAGAGTCAAAGAAAGAAAAGCTAAGGTGTAAACAACACAGGTGACCAATTTGTTTCAAAGCTAGATGTTGGCAATAATATCTTATCCAGTGCCTTGCCTTCTCTGTATCAGGAATTTTGTATTTATTGTTTCCCTTTGTCTTTATAACCAGGATTATCCTCATTTAACAGTGAAGAAATCTTGTCCAAGATCACAAAACTGGTGACAGAGCAGGCATTTAAACCCAGGTTATTCCTTACTTGAGTGAGAGCAAGTTCAACTAATCTTGTGGCATTTCTTCTACTCATCTTTGCTATAACTTATCTTTCCTTTTTTGGTATGTCTTATCACAACCAAAATGTAAGTTGCAAAGGATAAATACTGTGTATTACATGTATGTCTGAGAGGAAAGAACCACAGTTTTTTTTTGTCTTTTTGCCTTTTCTACAGTTGCACCCGTGGCATATGGAGATTCCCAGGCTAGGGGGTCGAATCAGAGCTATAGCCACTGGCCTAGACCACAGCCACAGCAATGCAGGATCCGAGCCTGAAGTTAGATGGAACTGGGTTTGATTTCCAGCTTTGCTTCATGCTTGGTGTGTAACCTTGGGCAAGTCATTAAATCTCATTTAGCCTTCCTTCCAACATTCAAAAAAGGAGCATTTATCGTTGTTCTTGTTTTTTGTTTTAGGGCCACCGGCGCTGCATATGAAGTTCCAATCAGAGCTACAGCTGCTGGCCTATGCCACAGACACAGCAATGCCAGATCTCAGCCTCATTTGCAACCTACACTGAAGCAACGCTGAATCCTTAACCCACTAAGAAGAGCCAGCGCTCAAACCCTCATCCTCATAGATACTAGTCAGGTTTGTTTCCCCTGGGCCACGATGGGAACTCGAAGGAGGATTTTTTTTTTTTTTGTCTTTTCTAGGGCCGCACCTGTGGCATACGGAGGTTCTCAGGCTAGGGTTCCAATCGTAGGGGTCCAGCCTAACGCCACAGCCACAGCAAGATCTGAGCCATGCCTGCAACCTACACCACAGCTCATGGAAATGCCGGATCCTTAACCCACAAGTGAGGCCAGGGATCGAACCCTCATAGAAGCTAGTCGGGTTTGCTAACTGCTAAGCCACGATGGGAACTCTTAAATGGACTATCTTAATTAAAAAAGACTATCATGTATATCCCATTAACCTGAACTTTTGTTTTTGCTTTTTAGGGCCACACCTGAGGCATATGGAAGTTCCCAGGTTAGGGGTCGAATCAGAGCTACAGCTGCTCTAGGCCACAGTCACAGCAACTTGGGGTCAGATCCTCGTCTGCGATCCATGTCTACACCACAGCTCACAGCAACGCCAGATCCTTAACCCAATGAGCGAGGCCAGGGATTGAACCCGCATCCTCATGGATCCTAGTCTGGTTTGTTAACCACTGAGCCACCAAGGGAACTCCCTAGCCTGAACATTTGATAAAAGCTGCATAAGGAGCAAGACAATGGTCAAGATTTTCTGACTAAGGCATCCTGAAATAGTGTTTCTCAGAAGTAAGATTTATAGGTTATCTGCTCCAAAAGGTCAGAGGTTATGTCCTCCTCCAGATTATCAATGTATTAGGTTCATACATCTAAGGATAGCACTCCTTTCCTTGCTGTGAACAATTTCTGGAACCCTCCCGCCCATCACTACATTAAGTATGTGCTAATACACGATAGGAAGTTATAAACATTTACCAAATGAAAGAAATGCAACACCCTCAATTTGACTTAATGATTCACATAAACTTATCATTCCCAAATTTATAATCCTCTGTCCTTTGTCTTTTCTGTTGATAAATCCTTTTGGAATCACAAGTCCAGGAAGTTTACTAACTGTATAAAACCATTCTGTTCTTTTCATTTTACAAATTACTTCCTGCTTAAAACAAGAACACAGAGCAACAGGTTCTTTTTTTTTTTCTTTGCTGCACCCAAGGCAATGCATAAGTTCCCTAGGCCAGAGATCGAACCTGCATATCACAGCAGTGACGCAAGCCAGAACAATTACAACACTGGATTCTTAACCCACCAGGCCATCAGAGAACTCCAATAGGTTCTTTTTTTTTTTGGTCTTTTTTAGGGGCTGCATCCACAGCATATGGAGGTTCCCAGGCTAAGGGTCAAATTGGAGCTGTGGTCACTGGTCTATACCACAGCTCATGGCAACGCCATCTCCTTGACGCATGGAGCAAGGCCAGGGATCGAACTTGCGTCCTCCTGTATCCTCGTCAGATTCGTTTCTGCCGAGTCACGATGGGAACTACCCAGTAGGTTTTTTTTTTTGTTGTTGTTGTTGGCTTTTTGCCTTTTCTAGGGCCGCACCCGTGGCATATGGAGGTTCCCAGGCTAGGGGTCTAATCGGAGCTGTAGCCACTGGCCTACACCACAGTCACAGCAAGGCAGGATCTGAGCCACATCTGCGACCTACACCATAGCTCATGGCAACGCCAGATCCTTAACCCACTGAGAGAGGCCAGGGATTGAACCTGCAACCTCAGGGTTCCTAGTCGGATTTGTTAACCACTGAGTCACGACGGGAACTCCCTACCCAACAGATTCTTAATCTTGTTTGGGGTCATGAGCCCCTATAGACTAGTGCCCCAGAAAAAGATATAAACACAATATTTCACATATAATGTTGACCAAGGGTGAATACTGGTTCAAAAAAATGCCCCAGAGCATGAGTTAAGAGCCCTCTAAGGCACTCAATTCTCATCCCTGGATAACGGCAAATTCTATTACAGCATATTGACACCATGGTCTCCCAAATCTCTCAGGTAGAATTAATTAATTAATTAATTGTCTTTTGCCTTTATATAGAGCCGCACCCGCGGCATATGGAGGTTCCCAGGCTAGGGGTCTAACAGGAGCTGTAGCTGCCGGCCTTCGCCACAGCCACAGCAATGAGGGATCCGAGCCGCGTCTGCAACCTTCACCACAGCTCACGGCAACGCCGGATCCTTAACCCACTGAGCAAGGCCAGGGATCGAACCCGCAACCTCATGGTTCTTAGTCGGATTCGTTAACCACTGAGCCAGGAAGGGAACTCCTCTCAGGTAGAATTTAGAGATTTTTTTTCTCTTAAAAAAAAAAACTTTATTTTGAGGTAATTCTAGATTTATACCAGTTGTAAGAAATGAGATCTCATATACCCATCACTGACGTTTCTCCCTAACATTCTGCATATCTATAATACAAAACCATAACCAAAGAGTTCACATTAATACAGTGTTGACTTTATTCAGATATCACCAATTTTACATGTACTTATTTGTGTGCATGCTTAGTTCTATGCAATTTAATCAGATTCACATGACCATCACCACAGTCTAGGTACAGATCAGTTCCCCCAGAAAGAAAGATCCCTCATGCTATCCTTTAACATAGCCACAGTCACATTCCTTCATCTTTCCCTCACATTGGCAACCACAAATGTTCCCCATCTCTACTGTCTTAGTATTAAATTAGTGCCGTTATACAGTATGTAACTTTTTCGGGTTGGATTTTTCACTCAGCATAATTCTCTTGAGACCCATCTAAGTTGCTGCATTTATCAATAGATCATTTCTTTTTCTTTTTTCCTTTTTTTTTTTTTTTTGCTTTTTAGGGTCGAACCCGAGGCATATGGAGGTTCCCAGGCTAGGGGTTGAGTCAAGAGCAACAGCTACCGACCTATGCCACAGCCACGAAGGATCCTAGCCACACCTGTGACCTACACCACAGCTCCCAGCAACGCTAGATCCTTAACCCACTGAGCAAGGCCAAGGATCAAACCCGCAACCTCATAGTTCGTAGTCTGATTCGTTTCTGCTGCACCATGACAGGAACTCAACAGTTCATTTCTTTGGGGAGTTCCCTGGTGGCTCAGTGGGTTAAGAATCGGGCATGTCACTGCTGTGGCTCAGGGTCTGGTCTCTGGCCCTGTAACTTTTTTGCAATGTGGCCAAAAATATAAATAAATTAAAAAAAAATTAAAACTATCTATGGTATGGATGTACCGCAGTTGAACTATTCACCAATTGGAGACATATGGTTTATTTCTTTTTTGGCTATTATGAATACAGCTTTTATGAACATTCATGTATCGGTTTCATATAAACCTAAGTTTTAACTTTTCTGGGTTAAATGACCAAGAGCACAACTGCTGAGCTGTACAGTAAACACGTATTTAATTCTATAAAAAACTGCATTATCAGAGACCTTTGCATACTAATAATATTTTACTTAATCTTAGTAATATTATGTTCCATAAAAACAGTATTGTACCATATACATAGCCTCATGGGGCTTATTTTCACTTAACCTTAGAGTTCCAAGATTTCTCCATATTGTGGCATGTAGCCTGTAGTTTTCATTTTCATTGTTGTATAACTATTTCATTTTGAAAATCTCACTATCCAATCAATGGTGAAAGTCCCATCATCTTGTAAGGTGCACCATTTTATGAGTGAGTCACTTCATGTGCAAAAATTTCTTTGGGTATATTCCTAGAAACAGTGTTGCTAAATTTGAAGGAATTTGGATATTCAGCTTTCAAATAAAATGCCAAACTGTTATCCAAAATGGCTGTACCAATTCACACTTCCAGCAGCACTGAGTTACTTCTAATTCAGCACTAAGTCTTGTCTGACTTCATTTTTGTCAATGTAGTAGGTTTTCACTATTTTCTTGTCTCAATTTTTTTCTCATTTATCTTCATTTACTCTTTTAGTTACTTATTAAAAAAATTTTTTTTTCTTTTTAGGGTCGCACCTGTAGCACACAGAAATTCCCAGGATAGGGATCCAATCAGAGCTGCAGCTGCCGGCCTTTGTCACAAGCCACAACAATGCAGGATCCTTAACCCACTCAGCAAGGCCAGGGATCGAAC
This sequence comes from Catagonus wagneri, assembly GCA_004024745.2. NCBI lineage: Eukaryota > Metazoa > Chordata > Mammalia > Artiodactyla > Tayassuidae > Catagonus > Catagonus wagneri. Next base: position 7,068,638 of record PVHT020000046.1, read on the forward strand.
CTGTATCCTCATGCATACTAGTTGGATTCTTAATCCACTGAGCCACAACGTGAACTCTTAAAATATTACTAATGTTACTGTTGTGATTATTCACATACATTTTGAACTGATTTTTTTCTTTTTCTTTTTTTTAAAAGACCGTATCTGGGAGTTCCCAACATGGAACAGCAGAAAGGAATCTGACTAGGAACTATGGGGTTGCGGGTTCAATCCCTGGCCTCACTCAGTGGGTTAAAGATCTGGCGGTGCCATGAACTGTGATGTAGGTGGCAGACGCAGCTCGGACCTGGTGTTGCTGTGTCTCTGATGTAGGCTGGCAGCTGTAGCTCCAATTAGACCCCTAGCCTGGGAACCTCCATATGCCATGGGTGAGGTCCTAAAATGACCAAAAAAAAAAAAAAAAAGAGAGAGAGAGAGAGAGAGAAAAGAAATATAAATACATACATACATACAGACCGACCGACCATATCTGTGGCATATGGGAGTTCCTGGGCCAGGGATCAAATCCAAGCCACAGTGGTGGCAAAGTCGGATCCTTAACCCACTGCACCACAGCCAGAACTCCTAGGACTGATTTTTATCACCTATCCCAAAGCTTTTTAGCTTTTTTCCCCTTTTACGGCTGTGCCTGTGGCATATGGAAGTTCCCAAGCTAAAGGTTAAATAGGAGCTGTAGCTGGGGCCTAGTGGGATAAAACCTGCATACCCAGAGAGACAACGCTGGGTCCTTAATCCACTGAGCCATAATGGGAACTCCTAAGCTTTTGATTTTTGATACTCTAAAGATTAGATCACTTAATTATTTTCCAATTGGCTACTACTTATATATCAGAAAGCTGATTTTTTTTGTTTTGTTTTTTGGCCGTGCCTGTGGCATGCAGAAGTTCCTGGGCTAGGGATCCCACCTGCACCACAGCAGTAACCCAGGCCACTGCAGTGGCAATGCTGGATCCTCAACCCACTGAACCACTAGGGAATTCCAGAAAGCTTCTGATTTATACATCTTTACTTTGTCATCAGCCACATCACTCACTACTTTCCTAGGTAAAGTGCAATGAAGTCGTTGCAAATAATGATAAATTCTGCGTTTTTCTTTCCTAATAGTCATACATAAATAGTCATTCCTCAGTATCCAAGGAAGACTGGTTCCAGGACCATTCCCTCATACCAAAATCCAAGGATACTCAAGTCCCGTATATAAAATGACATAGTACTTGCATATAACCTATGCACATCCTCCTCTATGCTTTAAATAGTCTATAAATTATTTATAACATCCAATACAATGTAAATGCTATGTAAGTAGTTATGAACACAAGGTAAATAATATGTAAATAGTTGCTAGCGCAAGGCCAATTTAAGTTTTGCTTTTTGAAAATTTCTGGAATCTCACTCCCCTCTTCTTCTTGATGATCCATTGGTTGATTCCATAGATACAGAGAACATGTGGTATGGAGGTGGACCATATTTGGTCTACAGTTTCTTTGCAATTCCACTTTCTGGTTTTAATAGGTTTTGCTAGCCCTGAAGAATGAAATGGGAACATCTTGATGTATTTCTATAATATACTGTAAATAACTTCTTTGAAGTTTCAGTAGATTTTTGTCTGTAAATATTCTTCACTGAGTACTTTTAGAAGATAAAGTTCTGAGTATCCTTTCAGATTATTTGGGGATTATTAATTTATTCAAAATGTTTACTTAATTCTGAGTCACTTATACTAACATTTTCCCAGCTGTAAAAAGTAGGAAAAAAAAACAATTTATATACATAAAAGCACTCTGTGTTTATTATGTAAACATTTAATGCAAATAAGAAATTTTTGTGTGTGTCTTTTTAGGGCTGCACCCTCAGCATATCAAAGTCCCAGGCTAGGGGTCCAATTGAGCTGCAGCTGCCAGCCTAGACCATATACCACAGCCACAGCAATATGGGATCTGAGCTGCATCTTCGACCTACATCACAGCTCACAGCAACGCCTGATCCTTAACCCACTGGGCAAGGCCAGGGATCAAACCCGCGTCCTCAAGGGTACTAGTCAGGTTCATTACTGATGAGCCACGACAGAACTCCATAAATTATTTTTGTTTCAGAAAATAAGAGTAGCTACCCTGAGTTCTTGTATGACTGTCAGCAAACACATCTGTCATCAGCTGATTATCAGTTTGACTAATATAGAAGTCTATATTCAAAACAGAAATCCCTCAAAACTGTGTTCATATTTTTCCATTATGAAATGAATATGAATATTTATTCATCAAATATTTAGTAAGAGGCCATTCTCTGCAGTACACCTCAAGGAACAACAATGAACAAAGCAGACAAAAGATCGCTGGCCCTGGTGGAGCTAACACTCTAGCCGTAAAGACGGGGCAGCCAATAAACACATAACTACAACAGACGGTACATTAGATGCCGATTAAGTGCAAAACAAAGTAAAGCTGGGAAAGGGACAGGGAGGGATGTGTGGCTGGTAAAGGAAGAATGGTCTGGGTCTTGCGGCACCTGCTGGGAAATGGTAGAGGTACCTGGAAGAGTCAGAATCCCAAGTGCTAGGCTCTGCTCTCTGGGTATCCTCCTTCTTTTGCGTCTTGGCTTGGTCATCTTCACTGACCTGTTGGCTAGCACTCTGATGGCCTCAAACAAATTTTCTTTTATATTTTGTCCAATATTTTAGCACAAAATATTTTTTAAAGTAAATTTGTTGCAGGTACTACAGTAGTGGGTAAGAGGTGGAGGGCAAAGAGGCTAAGGTATGAGGATCCAAACTCAAGGCTAACTTCAATCCTAGTTATGTGCTTAGCAATTCTGCTACCTTAGACAAATTACTTAATCTCTGTGTGCCACAGCTTCCTCATACATAAAAGTAAAGATAATAACAGTAACTTCCTCAAAGTATTATCACGAAGACGAAATATTTGATGTGAAGTTTTCAGACCAGTGTCCTGCATCCAGTTAGTGATATTTTGCTTACATGTATCCTTCGTGTAAGAAAAAAAAAAATACTACTATTTTAAAGCTTAAATTCTACTATTCTGTCTTTGCAGTCTCACTTCCTCACAATTGGTTGACTATACTAAAATCCCTTTTCCAGAACACTCAGAAATATTAAAAGCAAGTCCAACATATATCAGGACTTATCCGTGATAAGAAGTATCCATAAATCTCAAGTCAGTTCTCTCAATGAGCCAGCATTACCTCAATTCCATTTCTCCAATTAAAATTCAATTTGGTGGAGTTCCTGTTATGGCACAGCGGTAAATGAATCCGACTAAGAACCATGAGGTTGCAGATTCGATCCCTGGCCTCGTTCAGTGGGTTAAGGATCTGGCATTGCTATGAGCTGTGGTGTAGGTCACAGACATGGCTTGGATCCTGCGTTGCTGGGGCTGTGGCGTAGGCCAGCAGCTGTAGCTCTGATTAGACCCCTAGCCTGGGAACCTCCATATGCCGCGGGTGTTGCCCTAAAATTAAAAAAAAAAAATTCAGTTTGGTTAAAGAAAGAAAAATACATCAGAAAAGCCCAAGTTAGGAGTTCCTATGGTGGCTCAGTGGTAATGAACCTGACAAGTATCCATGAGGATGTGGGTTAACGATCCAACATTGCTGTGAGCTGTGGTATAGGTCACAAATGTGACCTGAATCTGGCATTGCTGTGCTGTGGCTTAGATCAGCAGCTGCAGCACTGCCTGGACCCCTAGCCTGGGAACATCCATAACCCACGGGTGCGGCTCTTAAAAAAAAAAAAAAAATCTAAGTTAAAGAAAGAAAGAGCACTCCCTGAGAAGTTAAGCAGTGAGAGAAGGATGAAAATTGTAACTTTAAGGCTCAACAGTTTTTTTTTTTTTTTGCCTTATCTAGGGCTGCACCCGCGCATATGGAGGTTCCCAGGCTAGGGGTCTAACAGGAGCTGTAGCTACCGGCCTTCGCCACTGCCACAGCAACACAGGATCTGAGCTGTGTCTGCAACATACAACACAGCTCATGGCAACGCCAGATCCTTAACCCACTGAGCAAGTCCAGGGATCGAACCCACAACCTCATGGTTCCTAGTCGGATTCGTTAACCATTGAGCCACCACAGGAACTCCAAGGCTCAATAGTTTTTGATGACTATCCTAAGAAACCATCTTTTACTCAAAACGAGCACTATATAATGGACACTTGTGCTCAGAAGGGTAAAAAAAATTTTTTTTTGCATTTTCATATCTTACTCCACAGATTTACAACCAGAAGAAAACTTGTGACCAGTTATTATTTAATGATTATAGATCAAAGGGAACGGTGCCAGTGCTTTTAACCAACATTTAATCCCCACAACTCACTATCGTACTTTACAGATAAGGTTACCGAGGATCAGAAAGTTTCCCAAGAGTAATTAGTCAAGAGTTAGAATTTCAAACCCAAGCCAGCACCTTAAAGCCTTAAAGTTTGTTATTTTATTCTCATACATTTAATCTGGACTGATTAAAGATGTAAAGAAATAAAAATAAAACCCATTCAAACCTTTACCATTTAGTCTGACTTTCCCGAATCTGCATGTACTTGCTTTCACATTCAAATACCTAACCTTTGCTATACGCAAGACAATATGAAAACTACAAAGATTAAAAAGTACTCCTTGCCCTCAAAGAGCTTGCCAGGAGAACACAAAGAACAGTAGCGTTTAAACAATCTAACTGTATTATAGAACAGCAAAGCAGAGTTGAAAATGTAAGCAGTTTATCTAAATGTCCTTATTCATGACCACCTCGAGCTCTGCTTACTGTGTTTAAAAGTAAAGACTTCTTACCAATGGTGGGAAATAGAGAACAAAGGGAGATATGATATTTTCATAACGGATCTGTCCATTATATGAACCTTGCCAAACAGTCCAACTACTGATTCAGTGTTGAAGGCTGTGAATTTTTATTTGCTTAATAAAATTTGGATATAAGATATATTTATTAAAAACGTTTTAACTAGAGAGGGCAAAACAGACGGCTTTAGGGGGAAATGAGAGCGACTAAGTGATAGCCGGTGTTGAGCAGGAAAGGAACTAGCCTACAGACAGAGAACAAAGACTACTATTCCTAATCTACTTCACTACTGAAGCAAAAAGGAGCGAGGGGGAGGGCGGAGGGAGACCAAACCTTTCAGGTACAAGCATCATGCAACTTCTCTCAGTTTTTTTCCTCATCTTATTGGGAATGTCATGCAAACCATCCTTTACCTCCCTCTATCATCCCCTTTCATTGTCTCTAGGGTTATTATTTTTTCCCTTTCTTGAGTGACAAACACACGTTGTAAAAGAATGGGGTCCAACCTTCCGACTCTGCAGCAACAACCACCTTATCGGTCCAAGTTGGAAATCTGATTCCTTAAAACCTTAAGCTTCGATTCCCACAGGTTGCTCCTGCCTCCGAGCAACTCAAGCTCCAGTTACCACCAAGTCCGACCCGGCCCCGGCGGCCGCGGCGTGCTGAATAGGGCACCCCAGACTCACCCCATCTCACCTCGGCCCGCCCTCCCACGGTCCCTCCCGGCTCAGGCTGTCTTCACCTCCTACACCCTCAGTGAGGCGCCGACCGCCACCAGCGACCAAATAAGCTTTCCCTTTGGGGGAAGGGAGAGATGAAGGTTCATTTCTGGAAGAATCCGAGCACTCGGAGCGCCGGGCAGCTGCAAGAAGTGGGAGGGGGAAGGGTCGGCGAGGGGGCGGGAGCGCGGCACAATCTTTCAAGATCTTAGAGCTAACAGATCGCCAAGTCCCCTTCGGGCCTCCACTACAGCCTAGAAATTCTCCCTCGCGCTCTGGGCGGGGATGGGAAAGCGGAATCCAGGCTCCAGAAGGGCAGAACGAGAGAAGGGGCGTCCACGACTTCCCCGGTCCCAAGGGGGCGGGAAACGAGAGAAACAAAGCCACTGCCACCCGTGCCCCCGGGTAGCTGGGCGACCCAGAGGGACCCCGGAGGCCCGCTTACCTGCCGTCAGCAACTGCATGGCGTGAGTGAAGGACGGGTCGAGAGAGTCCTTCTCGGCCATGAGTTCGGGTAGGTACTTGTTCTCCGGCTCCATCTTGACGGAGGCAGTGGCTGAGGGGGGCAGCAGCGGGGTCGGCGCTGGACCGCCCACTGTCGCGTCGGGACCCGTGGCCGAGGGCGGCAGCAGCGGTGGCGGCTGCGTGGCGGGCGAGGCCCGAGCGCCCCCACGGGATCCCCCTCCGCCTCCCCGGGATCGGTGAGGCAGCGGCGGCTGCCGAGACGGCGCCTGACGCACTGAGGGGTGGGCACCTGAGGGGTCCATGGAGCCGCTGCGGCCCGAGGACCGGCTCATGCGCGCGGTGGGATCGTCTCGGCGCTGCATTGGCGAAGATGTGAGATCAAGGGATCGAGGAAGCAACGCGGCAGAGGCCCCAGCGGCCGTTGGCGGGGGTAGGAGAGCGGGAGCTACGGCGACCGAAGCCGACCCAAGCGACCCAGCGAAAGAGAGCACCGGAAATGAGGCGGCGCGCATGCGCACCAGACACCGGCACCGCCCTTGGGTCTCTCCGCGGAGAACAAAGTCCCCCGTTGGGCCACGGCGCCTGCGCACCGCCGCGGAGTCCGAAGAAGTCGCCTCCCAACTCCCCTGTTCCCTCTGAGCCCGCCGGGCCGGAGCCTTGTGCGCTTGCGCTGGTGGCCGCGGGCTTCGTTCGTTTTCTTTTCCACGTGACTCAGTGCTAGCGGGACACGTGTCTCCTCCCCTTCTGGCTGGGTGCGCGGAGGGGGCGGGGGCTGTGGAATGTCTTTGTCTGCGCGCGGGCCCGCGGCCTGTGGGGCGGGAGACCTGTTACTCCAGGGCCACGCCCCCTCCAACGGCTGAGCTGCAGAGGGGCGCCTTTATTCAGTGGAGTGGAGTGGGGTGGGGGAAGGGGGTGATCACTGAAGTATGAAACTGAGAAGAGACCCGCGTGGGGGCCGCGGGAGGGGAAGGAGAAAGCATTGGGGCCGTCTGCACAGAAAGAGAGGAGGGAGAGAGACTGCCTTAACGGGGAGAGGGAAAGAAGGGCCAGGGAGAGTCTGACGCAGGGTTGAGGGGTGGAGATAGGAAAGGGAAGTTTGGAAGGGGATGCTGAGGAAGGACCGGTCAGTGGGACGACTGGAGGCTATTGGAAGACTTGAACTAAGAGGGAGGGTTCGGATTGGACCTGATATCCAGCCAGAAACGGGCCCCAGACCAGAGCAGGGAATCCAAGAAGTTGTATCCCATGGTTTCCAATATAGCAGGGTTTTTTTGTTTTTTGTTTTTTTCCTTTTTAGGGCCGCACCCCTCAGCATAGGGAGGTTGCCAGGCTAGGGGTCGGATCGGAGCTGTAGCTGCTGGCCCACACCTCAGCGATAGCAACACAGAACCCTAGCCGAGTGTGTGACCTACACTACAGCTCATGGCAACACCAGATTCTTAACCCACTGAGCAAGGCCAGGGATCGAACCTGCGTCCTCGTGAATGCTAGTTAAATTTGTTAACCGTGGAGCCACGATGGGAACTCCTAAAGTAGGTTCTTAAACATTAAATGTTGGTCAAAGGAGTCGTCTTAAAAGACGAAGCATTTTAGGGGAGGTCCCGTCGTTGCTCAGTGGTTAACGAATCCGACTAGGAACCAGGAGGCTGGAGGTTCGATCCCTGGCCTTGCTCAGTGGGTTAAGGATCCGGCATTGCCGTGAGCTGTGGTGTAGGTCGCAGACGCGGCTCGGATCCCGCGTTGCTGTGGCTGTGGCGAAGGCCGGCGGTTACAGCTCCTGTTAGACCCCTAGCCTGGGAACCTCCATATGCCGCGGGGTGCGGCCCTAGATAAGGCAGAAAGACAAAAAAAAAAAAAAAAAGACGAAGCATTTTAGCTCTTTACAGATGTGTTTCTTCCACAACAGAAAGGAAGAGAAGCCAGCTCCTTAATCTGTGATGGTTGTATCTTTAGGGTGGCTGACGTGAGTGCTAATCCCCCTGCACTTCACGATGAATCATTTCACACTTGCTCTAAAAGACAGACCCTTACCCCTGCTCTCAAGGCCAAGGTATTACAGTAGACAGTCTCCAGCAGAGTTCTCCTTACCCTGGGGTGCTATATGCAAATGAAGGCTAGGTCTCTACTCGCCCATAAACTCTCAAACACCTGGTACCATCTCTAACTCTTTTCTTCCCTCCACAGATTTTTTGTTTACCCCATTCAAAGCACTCCCATCCCTTTTCCTTCTGGATCAGTTCCCCTAATAAACCCATGCTTTTCAAAAACATTTCTGGAAATTGTCCTCTGGGTGCCTGGAAATCACTAATTTTTATTTATTTGTTTATTATTTAGGTTTTTTTAATTACTTAATGAATTTTATTACATTTGTAAGTGTACAAAAATCATCACAACCACATTTTATAGCATTTCCATCCTAAACCCTCAGTGCATCCCCCTACCCGCCAAGGGAAACTGCTAATTTTTAGACCTGAAACATAGAAGACTTCAGCTAGGGAACATTAAGCCCTGACTACCTTCTTGGGCATGGGGAGAGAAATCACCAGCAGAAATGAGAACGAAACACAATCCTATCCATAAATTATCACATATGTATTTATCTCCAGTGTCTAGGGTAGTGTTTTACTTTGAGGACACATAGGTAGTTTACAGTCACGTAGAAGAAAACAATGTTGTTGAATAATTGTAATGGAGAGAGTAATGTGACAAGTGCCCAAAGATAAGTGGATATTAGGTGGGATTGGAGTTCAAAGTGGAATATAGGTTTTGGCCAGGGAGAATGAGTTCCAGGCAAAATAAAATGTGAATAAATGAACAGAGATGAAAATGTCACAGATACCTTTAAGGAATGGGATAAATCCAGTTGCAGACTGAAAAGATAGGTGGAATGAGAGAGCAAATGCGTGGAGGAGGGGAAGGGTGAGAAGGATTTATAGCTCCCTCGCAACTCATTTCTGCTGCTGTCCTTGAAACTCCTGGTTGGGTGGTGGTGTTACAAATGGCTGAAGTGCCCTTGCTCTGTAATGAGACACCCAGATGGAGGTGCCTTGAGCTGAGGCTAATAAAACTTTGATAAAGAAGTGTCTGAGAGGGCGCTGGGTAGTGGTATCTCTGAATTTCTAGACTAGAATCAGCATTCTTTCTGGGAGGCTGCCAAGTCTTTACTTGCTTTGTCTGAAGGTGGGGTTAAGGGGGAAGTTTGAGCTCTTCTTCCTAGTGAGATACACAAAAGGTAATCTCTCAGGCAATGGGTTGTGAGGCTGCAGCGTATTTACCACGTAGATGAAGCAACGCATACTTCAGGGGGCTTCCCTGGAGTCAGGGAAGAGTAATTTCTGTCTTAAAGCCTAGAGGTCTGGATTTCATTTTGTTTTGACTACAGTATGCTGCCCCAGGTTCATCTGAGGGTATTAACAGCATGGCCTTGTGAAAAGACTGACTTTGGAGTGAGGCAGGCAGATTCAAAGCCATCGAGGCCTTGTCCTCACCGTGTGTCATTAGGAAAACTATAACCTGTCTGGGCCTTTGTTTGCTCCTCTGTAAAGTGGAGGTATGATATCTATCTTGCAGAATTGTGAAGATTAACAAATACCAGTGTAAACCTCCTGACGGTAGAGTTTATAAGCAGAATTATGATGATAATTCTTCCATTTCGTGCCTAATGAAGATTTTTGGGTGCTTCATGTTAGCTGTGGATCTGAAAGTCCTGTTCTTTAATCTGTCTTGTTTTCACTGACTGTAGCTAGACTTTGTTTGGGGGAGGGGCGGTGGAGAAGTTTATTCTATCCTATTTCCTCCCTTAATCCAGTTAGTATGGTGTAGGATGCAGGAACAATTGAGAGAGCATAGTGATTCAGATGGAGTTAGATCCAAATGCTGGCTCTTCCTCTTACCTGCTGGTTGAGCACATTTCTTGACATTCCTCATCCTCTGCTTTCTCCTCCCTGATAACAATACTGACCTTGAGCTAGCTGTTAGGATTGAGAGAGATAGTGTTTGTAAAGCACTCAGCACCGGAGCTGCCAATTAGTAGGTGCTTGATAAATGATAGTGGCCATTATTTTTACTATACACTTTTATTGATTTCCTTGTAGCATACTTTCATCTGACTCCCTAACAGAGTGGCGGGAAGGATTTTTTTTTTTTTTTCCTGTAGCTGCTTGACCCGTGTCATCTCCACCAATGGAGCATCTGCAGACTGCGTCTGCCTTGCAGCCAGTTCCCAGGAGAAGAGGGCCCCAGCTCTGGGCAGGTTTCTCTTCCAAGAATGTAGTTCATCTATTCCCTTCCCCCCCCCCCCCTTTAAGGCCGAACCTGTGGCATATGGAGGTTCCAGGCTAGGAGATGAATCAGAACTATAGCCGCCGGCCTACACTACAGCCATAGCAACGCAGGATCCAAGCTTCATCTGCACCTACACCACAGCTCGTGGCAATGCAGGATCCCTGACCCACTGAGCAAGGACTGGGATCGAACCTGCATCCTCATGGATACTTACTAGCCGGATTTGTGTCCACTGCATCACAACGGGAACTCCCCCATCTGTTCATTCTTCTTTTTTTTTTTTAAGTTTTTGTCTTTTGTCCTTTTGGGGCCGCAACCGTGGCATATGGAGGTTCCCAGGCTAGTGGTCTAATCGGAGCTGTAGCTGCCAGCTGACACCACAGCTACAGCAACGCCAGCAGTGTGGGATCTGAGCCATGTCTGCAACATACACCACAGCTCACTGCAACGCCAGTTCCTCAACCCATTGAGCAAGGCCAGGGATCGAACAGCAACCTCATGGTTCCTAGCCAGATTTGTTTCCTCTGTGCCACGACAGGAGCTCCTATCTGTTTATTCTTAAACACCTATTGGGTGCTAAATATGTGGAGGGTGGGGAAGGGGAAAGGAAGATAGATTCAAGATTTAAATTTTTCTAAGATTTTTAAATTATAAAAATATGTGCTTTGGAGTTCCCATTGTGGCTCAGCAGAAATGAATCTGACTAGCATCCATGAGGACCCAGGTTCGATCCCTGGCCTCACTCAGAGGGTTAAGAATCTGGCGTTGCCGTGAACTGTGGTGTAGGTCACAGAAGAAACTTGGATCCCAAGCTGCTATGGCTATGGTGTAGGTTGGCCTCTACAGCTCCGATTCAACCCCTAGCCTGGGAACCTCCTCATGCCACAGGTTCGGCCCTAACTAGACAAAAAATAATAGTAATAATAAGAAATAAAATAAAAAAAAGTGCTTTGAGGAGTTCTCGTTGTGGCTCAGTGGTAACAAACCTGACTAGTATCCATGAAGATGCTGATTCGATCCTCGGCCTCCCTCAAGGGAGGAACTCCGCTTTCCAGACATTTTAATCCATCTATATGCAAGTCTGTCTCTTTTTGTTTTAAACACAAATGGCAGCATACTATGCAAACAGCTTTTGACTTTTTAGGAGTTCCCGTCGTGGCTCAGTTGTTACTGAACCCAACTAAGTATCCATGAGGATGCGGGTTCGATCCCTGGTGTTGCAATGAGCTGTGGTGTAGGTTGCAGACGTGGCTTGGATACCATGTTGCTGTGGCTGTAGTGTAGGCCAGCAGCTACAGCTGTGATATGACAAAAAAAAAAATTGTAGTTGAATTAACTCGTTTTTATTTACTTTTTGCTATTTTAGGGCCCCACCTCCAACATGTGCGGGTTTCCAGGCTAGGGTACCACAGCCACAGCAACACTGGATCTGAGCCTCGTCTGCAACCTATACCACAGCTCACGGCAATGCTGGATCCTTAACCCACTGAGCGAGGCCAGGGACGGAACCCGCATCCTCATGGATGCTAGTCAGGTTTGTAACCCACTGAACCACAACAGGAACTCCCTATCAAGTACTTCTTAATCAGTTCCCTTCTGATAGAAACATAGATTGATTCCAGCTTTTCAGTATTGCCAATGATACTGCAATAAGCATCACCTTACAGAACATCTTTGTGTACTAAATAACATCAGTATGTTTATGGGATACAGTGCTTGAAATGACACAAAAGATTGTGCCAAGCAGCCGGATAAGCAGCATCCTCTTCTCTCACCTCTTCAAATCAATTCTGGGAACTCTCTTCCCATAGTTGTAGTTTTTGCCAAATGTGGACAGATGAAAATGGCACAAGAGTCAGCATTGAATCAGAGAGCCCATGCCCTCAAGAAGCTCACTGTTGAGTGAAGGAGACAAATATGTAAATCAAGAGTTACTGCGTAGTATGGGAAGGGTTATCATAGAGGACTACACAAAGAGCTGAAGGAATGAACGGGAAGGAGTGAGTGGCCAAATGCCAACATAAATTAGGGAAGTTAGATTTTTGGGAAGTTTCCAGATGGAGTGGGGGCAGGGCATTTAAATGTTTTCTGCTGAGCTTGGTCCCAGGCCTGTTCTTCCTCCTCCACGTTCTGGAATTTAGATCTCTAACCCAAACTTCCGAGTTCCAAATCCAGACAGCCAATTGCATTCTTGTTAGATCCCCAATTTGATGTCTCCGAGATTCATCAAACTCAACATATTACCAATAGACCTCAAATTTCTGCTACCAGCTTTGCTGCTTCAGGGCCCAGATGACCTGAGAAAACAACTCCTTCTTCAGGCCAATAAACCTTAAGGAGGCACCCACTTTCAGGGCCATACTGCTTGCTTGCCTCAGTCTAGTACGGGGTGCTCTTAGCATTCCCACAGAAGGCACCCTTGGTAGGGGCACTGGGCAGGGACAAGGTGGATCAGAGTTGGGCAATGTGCCCAATGACTTGGCCCCAGTACTTATTCTGATAGTCATGTGTGAAAAGTCCCTAGAAGTGTCCCAAAAATACTTGAAGGGGGTTTTGCAGGGCCAACAACAGGAACTTGGAATGATTAGTGTTCTTGTGGCTTTTTTTTTCTTTTTTTGGCCGCCCCTTGACATATGGAGTTTCCAGTCTAGGGATTAGATCCAAGCTGCAGTTGTGACCTACACAGCAGCTGCCTCAATGCCAGATGGATCCTTAACCCACTGTGCCAGGGATAGAACCTGAGTCCTAGTGCTGCAGAGATGCTGCCAATCCCATTGTTCCACAGCAGGAACTTCTACATTCTGATGGCTTTGTTTGCACCTACAGGCTTATGAGGTCTGTGTGATATTTGGATAATATCATTTTTCTGTCTGTCCCCCTAACCAGAAGGTGAGTAACTTGTGTGAAGAAACCATTTCTGTCTTTGCATAGACAGAGGCTGGAACAAAATGGGCATTTGGTAAATGAATGTTGACCAAGTAAATAGCTGCAAAATAATTAAACTCATTTTCCTCGTTGCCTTCACCACCGACCTGCTTCTCCTCCAGTGTTCCCTGTTTTAGGTAACAGCATCCTCAACTCCACAGCTGGAAACAGGGGAATTATCCTTAACTTTTCTCTGCTGCCTCATTGCTCCATGCCTACCATGTACAATCCATGCCTAAATCCTATTTATTATTTAGTTCATAAATATTGCCTATCCATGTTTCTCTGTCTCCACTATCCATACCCCAACTGAACTTCTGCAGTCTTCAAACTGGCCCCCTATTTCTCCTCTTGCTCCTGGACCTCTATTCTCTACCCAGAAGCCAGCATAACATTTTCAAAATGCAAATCTGATCATGTCTGCCTGCTGGCCTCTCTATCTCTCTGTCTCTCTGTCTCACACACACCCATTGTTACAAAACTTTTTGGTGGCTTCCCATTGCCCTTAGGATAAAGACCAAAACTCTTACCATGTCTGACCTGGCCCTAACTGCGTGGCTTTTCTGCCTCATCTCATGCCATTCTCCTCAGTTCCCATGCTTGGCAACCCTGGCATTTTTCAGTTCCTCAAACAAGTCAGACTCATGCCTCCCCTGGACTGCACACTTTCAGGTTCCTTTGCTTAACACTCCAATCATGGCTCCCCTCACTCCACTCCAGACCCTCTCTGTTACACTGCCTCTTTTCCTTGGATACTGTAATTCCTACGCACCCTTCAGACTTATGAAAATGTCACCTCTGGAGTTCTCATTGTGGCTCAGCAGTTAGGAACCTGACTGGTATCCATGAGGACGCCAGTTCAATACCTAGTCTAGCTCAGTGGGTTAATGATCCGGCATTGTCGTGAGCTGTGGTATAGGTTGCAGACGTGACTCGGATCCCAAGTTGCTGTGGCTGTGGCTGGCAGCTACAGCTCCAATTTGACCCCTAGCCTGGGAACTTCCATATGCTGTGGGTGTGGCCCTGAAAAGCACAGAAAGAAAGAAAGGAAGGAAGGAAGGAAGGAAGGAAGGAAGGAAGGAAGGAGGAAGGAAAGAAAATGTCACTTCTCAGGGAAACTTTCCTGGATCCCCAGGGCAGGTCAGCTTAGCTCTCATTGTTATATGCTCTCATGGCTGATTTCTACCACCACATTTTAAATTTCCTTCTTTGTGTGATAGTTGAGTAATACCCTTCTGCTACTTGAGTGTAAGCCCCATGGGGACGAGAACTTTGCCTGTGGTGCTTGAGGTTATGTCCTCAGCACCCAGCCTGTGTTGCATTGGCTGATCAACAGAGTTGTTGGCTCAATGAGTAGAAATAGGAACAGCATATGCAGGGACACGAAAGCATCACAAATCTTGGCCTGGAGGCCTGGAATGCCAAGTCATGAGGTATGATCCAGACTGGGGCTGGGGGGGGGGGGTGCATGGAAAATGGTAGATTTTTCAAGCCCCAAAGGTAGTCAGTGTCTTAATGCTCAAGTAAGGAAATAGAATGCCCATGAGGTGCATCAAGATCATATGGTCAGAGATGTAGATCAGAGAAGGAAACAAGTGGCTCACAGGCCATATTTGGCCTGTAAACGTTTTAATTGGTCTGCCTAATTTAAAAAAATTTGTAGTAGTTCCCAGCACCTAGACAATGGGAGGTTTTACATATTTTCTGAAATTCTGGATGTCTAGTTTTTCTCAAAACCAGGGAATACTGGGTTTGTACTCCTGCAAGCAATAATTAGCTTTCACCTTTAGAGGGCGATACCTCCAACTCCCCAAGCAGTTTTTCTACCAGCCTGTCACTCTACCTTTGAGTTAGTGACCTAGTTCTAGAGGGATCATTCTAGAGGGGAAATAGACAAAGAGGTTGGTGAGAGTGGAGTGGCTAGGGGAAAGGCAATGGCGGGGGGAGGAACCCAGGGAGCGAAGGCAGTCGCTATTCAACTTGGAGACACTTAGACCCAAGGGACACTACATGTGGCCTCAGTCAGTGGAGCTTGGGCTTGGGGTGGTGGAGGGGAATAAGCTTCAGATCCTAGGGCCCTTCTTCTGCCCCCAGAAGGTTTGTTTGGACTAAAGAGACGATAAAAACAAAATAGGAAATCTGCTGTGATCCTGGCTGATCTGAGAGTAAATGAATGGAAACTTTGGAGTTTTAACAAGATAAATGCTACCTTCTTTTGCTCCATCCCCCTGCCCTCTCCGTGTCTCAGAGACACAAGATAAATCAGGTGGTGGTCCTTAGTAAAGAGGATATCGATAGACTTATTTAAATAACTAAATAATGTTAGGAGTTCCTGTCATTACTCAGCAAAAACAAATCCGGCTAGCATCCATGAGGATGCAGTTTCCATCCCTGGCCTTGCTCAGTGGGTTAAGGATCTGGAATTGCCATGAGCTGTGGTGTAGGTCACAGATGTGGCTTGGATCTGGCGTTGCTGTGGCCGAGGCTGTGGTGTAGACCAGGGGCTGTAGCTCTGATTTGACCGCTAGCCAGGGAACTTCCATGCTGTGGGTGCAGCCCTAAAAAAAAGGCAAAAATGAATGAATGAAGGAATAAATAAATAAATAGTGCCAGGTAATAGAATAGAGAAGCAGGCATTCACTCAACAAATAAATTTTGAGCCCCTACAGTGTGCCAGATACTGTGCTAGGTGCTGGGAATACAGTCATGAAGAAAATAGATGTGGCCTCTAACCTCATACAGTTTATACCTAGGTGGTTTAGGAGATCAGCAAATGCTGGAATTAATTCTGAAAGAGGTTTGCATGGGATGGGAGCTCTGGAAGGCAAACATTTGAGCTGGGCCTGGAGGGAAGAATAAAATTTTGCTAGAGCTTGTGTTGGAGCATTGAAAGTACATTCTAGTCAGAAGAAAGAACAAGAAGGACTGGTGAGAATGTGTGAGATGTGTGAGGAATAGAAAGAGAAGTGTTAGGTTGGAATGATTTTTATAAAAGAGAAGAAAGCAAATTGTTTATACCCCAAGCTGCTTTTTAATCTAAATACCATTGGGTTATTTTCTGGAAATTCAATTCTTTAAAAAGAAGTGATTTCAAAATAACTAAAACAAGAAACCAATCCAGAGGTGAAAACACCATTGTCTTGGTATATGAGGTTTCACCATAAAATAAAGTAGTAGGTTGGGAGTTCCCTTTGTGACTCAGTGGTTAACCAACCTGACTAGGGATTCATGAGGATGCGAGTTTAATTCCTGGCCTCGCTCAGTGGGTTAAGGATCCCATATTGCTGTGAACTATGATGTAGGGCACAGATGTAGCTCAGATCCCGTGCTGCTGTGGCTGTGGCACAGGCCGGCAGCTGTAGCTCCAATTCGACCTCTAGCCTGGGAACTTCCATATGCTGCAGGTGTGGCCCTAAAAAGCAAACAAACAGAAAAAACCAGTATTACACTCCAGAACTTTACATGCTGAAATGAGAAGTTTTTGAGTTTTTTTTTTTTCAAATTGCTTTCAGAGCCTAAAATTGCTCTTCAGACTGTTATCAAAACTGGTGTTTTTTTTGGTTTGTTTGTTTTTGCTGCAGTTACTAATAGACTTATAATTGACTTTTTGAATTAACACAAATTCAATTTATGCAGAAAAATGTGTAGCATTTAAAGCTGATTGGAGTTCCCATCGTGGCTCAGTGGTGAGCAAACCCGACTGGCATCCATGAGGACGCAGGTTCGATCCCTGGCCTCGCTCAGTTAGGATCCAGCATTGCCATGAGCTATGGTGTAGGTCACAGACGCGGCTCGGAAGCCAAGTTGCTGTGGCTGTGGCATTAGGCAGGTGGCTACAGCTCTGATTCGACCCCTCGCCTGGGAACCTCCATATACTGCAGGTGTGGCCCTAAAGAAAGACAAAAAGACCAACAAATAAATAAAGTAAAATCCCTGGGTTCTTTAAAAAAAAAAAAAGCTGATCACATTTTTATTCTTGAGGGCAAATTTTATTTTGGGAAACATGATTCAGAGCCAAAGTGAGTAAATAAGGTAGAAGTCAAATTGGGAGAAAGATTTCGATTAAAAAATTGTGTGTTTATGGAGTAGTGAATCTGATTTTCTTTCTTTTCTTTTTTCTTTTCAGGACTGCACCTGTGATATATGGAAGTTCCCAGGCTAGGGGTCGAATCAGAGCTACAGCTGCTGGCCTATGGCACAGCCACAGCATCGTGGGTTCCAAGCCATGAATGGGACCTACACTACAGCTCACGACAACGCCAGATCCTTAACCCACTGAGTGAGGCCAGGGATCAAACCTGTGTCCTCGTGTAGTCAGATGGTTTCTACTGAGCCATGACAGGAACTCCTCTTCCTCCAATTTCTATACAAGAGCTAGAGAAGGGGCCTCACTGTGGCTTACATGGCTATACTGGATTCTGATTCTACCTACCTCACCCATCTCACTCCTACAGCTACCACCTATGTTCACTTATTCTCCAGCTATTTGGCCCTTCTTATGTTTCTAGAATTTCCTCAACCAGTTCCTGCCTCAAGGCCCCTGCACTTGCTGTTCCTTGTTCCCAGAGTGCCCTTCCTTCAGCACTGGCCATGACTGGTTGCTTCTTCTTCATCAGGACTCCCTCAGAGACCTTCCTGGACTATCCCACCTAAAGTAGCCAACCTCCTCCCCCAACCTCCATCACTCTATCACAGTATCTTGTTCTATTGTCTTTCTAAACCTTATTTCTTTTTTTTTTTTGTCTTTTTAGAACTGCACCCATGGCATATAGAAGTTCCCAGGCTAGGGACTGAATTGGAGCTGCAGCTGTTGGCCTGAGTGAGGCCAGGGATCACACCCATGTCCTCATGGATACTAGTTGGGTTCCTTACCACTGAGCCACAACAGGACCTCCTTCAAACCTTATTTCAACACCATTAGTTTACTAGGTGATTACTCATCTCCTCTATTTAGAAAGCAGCACAGAAGCAGGGACCCTCTCTATCTTGTTCACCACTTATCTTGACACCCAGAGCAATGCTTGGCATCTATTAGGTAGAAACTTAATGTATACTTATTGAATGGATGCATATGCTAAATCAAACAAGTACTGTTCTTAAAGTAGATGCTTTGGGTGGGTGTATCTACCCTTGTTCTGACAGTGCCATCATTGCTCAAAAGTATTTGAGGATGGCCTTAAAAGTTATATAAGAAAATCAGATTCAGGAGTTCCTTTTGTGGCTCAGTGGTTAACAAACCTGACTAGGATCCATGAGGATGTGGGTTTGATCCCTGGCCTCGCTTGGTGGGTTAAGGATCCAGTGTTGCCATGAACTGTGTGTAGGTTACATTCACGGCTCGGATCCCAATCTGGCGTTGCTGTGGCTCTAGCGTAGAGATCTGATTCCTAGCCTGGAATACTCTATATGCCACGAGTGTGGCCCTAAAAAAAAGGCAAAGAAAGAAAGAAAATGGAGGGAGAACAGAAGCACAAAGACCAATGAGGAGGCTATTACAGAAAATATTAAACAAATATGTATTTTTTATTACAGAAATTAATTTGCTTTATTGGTGTTGTTATTGATATTTTTTCTCCCAGGTTTATTGAGATAAAATTGACATACAGCACTGTGTAAGTTTAATGTGTTCAGCATAATGATTTGATTTATACACATCAGGAAATGATGATCACAATACATTTAGTGAACATCATCTCCTACAGATACAAAATTAAAGAAATAGAAAACAGTTTTTCCTTGTGATGAGAACTCTTAGGATTTACTCTCTTAACCACTTTCATATATGGTATTGATTTATCAGTGTTAATCATATTTGTCCTATTGTACTTTACATCCCTAGTACTTATTTATAACTTTCTTATAACTGGAAGTTTGTACCTTTTGACTGCTTTCATCCGACTCCTTCTCCCCCCATTCTCTGCGTCTGATAACCACAAATCTGATCTTCTTTTCTTTGAGTTTGTTTGCTTGCTCTTGAAGTGTAATTGACCTACGATATTATGTTGGTTCCTGTTACACAATGTAGTGATTTGATATTTCTTTTAGCTTTTTAGGGTGGCACCTGTGGCATATGGAAGTTCCCAGGTTAGGGGTTGAATTGGAGCTACAGCTGCCAGCCTAATACCACAGGCACAGCAACATAGGATCCAAGCTGTGTCTGCAAACTACACCACAGCTCACGGCAATACCAGATTCTTAACCCACTGGGTGAGGCCAGGGATTGAACCCACAACCTTGTGGTTACTAGTTGGATTCGTTTCCACTGAGCCACAACAGGAACTCCTGATATTTCTATACATTTCAAAATGATCACCATAAATCTAGTTATGATATGTCACCATACAAAGATATTACATAGTTGTTGACTATATTCCCCACACCTTATGTTTCATAATCATGACTCATTTATTTCACAACTGGAAGTTTGCATCTCCTGATTTCCCTCACTTATTTCTGTCCTTCCCCCTTTCCCCTCTGGCAACTACCTATTTGTACTCTTTATCTCAAACTCTGTTTCTGTTTTGTTATGTTTGTAAATTTGTTTTGTTTTTTGGAGTCCACATATAAGTAAAATCATACAGCATTTCTCTCTTATTTCATTTAGCGTAATACCTTCTATGTTCATCCATGTTTGTCAAAATGGCAAGACTTCATTTTTTGTAGGTAATATTCCATTGATATATATTAGATATATGTATCTAATCCATATATGCATTCATCTTTATCCATTCATCTATTGATGAGCATTTAAGTGCCTTCATGTATGCACCCATAACATAGGGGTGCATATTTCTTTTCCTATTAGTGCTTTTGTATTCTTCAGATAAATACCCAGAAGTGTAATTGTTGGATCATATGGTAGTTCTATTTTTAGTTTTTTGGAGATATCTCCACACTGTTTCCATAGTGGCTGCACCAATTTACATTCTCACATTCCCACCAATGGTGCATGAGATTTCCCCTTTCTTCTTATCTCTTGCCAACATTTGTTATGTGTTGTCTTTTGGATAATAGCCAATCTGACAGGTGTGAGGTGATATTGTGGTTTTGATTTGTATTTTTCTGATGATTAGTGATGTTGAGCACCTTTTCATATCTCTGTTTACCATCTGTATGACTTTGTAAACATGTCTATTTGGATCCTCTGCCAATTTTTTCCATTTTTTTTTTCAGTTGCACCCATGGCATATGGAAATTCCTGAGCCAGGGATCAAATCTGAGTCACAACTGTTACCTACACCACTGCTGTGGCAATGCCGAATCCTTAATCCACTGTGCTGGGCCGGGGTTAGGACCAGCAATGCCACAGAGGTGAGCTGGATAATTAACCCACTGCCCCAGAGCAGGAACTCTGTTGATTTTTTTTTTTTTTTTTTTTTTGCTGTGCCCACTGCATGTGGTAATTCCCAAGACAGAATCAGACCCATGCCACAGTTTTAACCTGTGCCACAGCTATGGCAATGTCGGATCCTTAACCTGCTGCACCACATGGGAAATTTCTCTTGCCCCCCCCCCATTTTTCAGCTTTTTAGGGCTGAACCTGTGGAATGCCAAGTTATGCCACTGCTACAGATCCAAGCCTCATCTGCGACCTACACCACAGCTCATGGCGAAGCCAGATCCTTTAATACACTGAGTGAGGCCAGGAATTGAACCTGTGTCCTCATGGGTACTAGTTGGGTTTGTTACTGCTAAGCCACAACAGGAACTCCCCCCCCCCTTTTTTTCTTCCTGTGCCTATGGCATGTGGAATTTCCCAGTCAGGGCAAGGAACCCTCGCCAGAGCAGCAACCCAAGCCACAGCAGTGACAATGCAGGATCCTTAACCTGCTGTGGCACAAGAAAACTCAAAGTTTTGTGTTTTTTAAAATGTAAACCTTTTGCGTTTGCATAGGAAAGCCTTTCAAAGTTTTTTCAGCAGCGAAATGACATGGTTCAGTGGCCTGCCCAGCTCTCAGTTGCCTCTCCCCCTAATATCCTCAAATCGGTCTTCATAATAATCTGTTGAGCTGCAATTTTGAGCCTACTATTATCCTCAATGTTGGGAAACCCAAAGAATTCTGGTTGAACACCTCTGTTCTCCCATAACTATATGAAAAGGAACAGAGGAGGGAAAAATCTTTATTCTCTGAATAATGGAAAAGACCTACCTGGGAAACTGCCCAAGACTATTTAAAACTCACCATCTGTGAAGTGATAGCCCAGGGGTGCAGTGTGGCAAAAGAAACTTAGGGCATGCTTGAAGATTTTTTATGGATGCGTGACAAATATATTTTTATCAGAGGATGGGACCAGTTGATTCTGTGCTCTAATGATTCTGACTCATTAGATTTGTTCCTAAACTGTAGGGTAGTTGTGCATAAAATAGATTCCTTACCAGCGCAGTCGATCTGCATTTCTTGGGGTAATGAACAGTTCACTGCTTTTGTAATCAGACTTTTTCCTGAGACAGGCTCACCCAGGCACTTTCAGATTCCATTTTGATAGTGCAGGACTGTCTTTACTAGGACCTAGGAACTTGGAAACACAGAAATAGTAATAATAGCCAAAGTCTACATGTGTTCAGTTGAATTCTCATAATAATCTTCTGAGGTCGGTACAAATGTTATTCCTGTTTTATAGTTGAAAGAATAAAAGCTCGGGGAAATTAAGTCACTTGCTCAAGGTTATCAGGGATTTGAACCCAGGTAATCTGACTTGAGAGCCCAAGTTTTTTTTGCTTGTTGTCTTTTTAGGACAACACCCATGGCATTTGGAAGTTCCCAGATAAGGGGTCGAATGGAGCTGTAAGCAGCTGGCCTACCCCACAGCCACAGGAATGCTGAATTCTTAACCCACTGAGTGAGGCCAGGGATCAAACCTGCGTCCTCATGGATGCTAGTCAGATTCGTTACTGCTGAGCCATGACAGGAACTCCCAACACATTTTGCTGATGTGTTACAGAGCATATTGCATTTTGTTTTATTTATTTACTTATTGTTTTTTTAGGGACATACCTGCAGCATATGGAAGTTCCCAGGTTAGGGATCAAATTGGAGCTGCAGCTGCTGGCCAATGCCACAGCCACAGCAACACCAGATCTGTGCTAAATCTGTGACATGTGCTGCAGCTTGCAGCAATGCGGGATCCTTAACCCATGGAGTGAGGCCAGGAATCAAACCCTTATCCTCATGGATATTAGTCAGATTCTTAACCCACTAAGCCACAACGGAAACTCCCCATCATGCACTTTATGACACCACATAATTACAAAATTGTCATCAGCACTGGTTCTTAATTAAGAGGAGATCAAAAACATCTCTGTGACATTGCTGATATAGGCCTAGTGGACACATTCTCCACTAGATGGAGTGAGGCAGTGAGAGCTGAGATATGAATGACAACAAGGCATCAAAGCACATTGACAGGAGTTCCCATTGTGGCTCAGCAGTAACAAATCTGACTGGTATCCATGAGGACCAGGTTTGATCCCTGGCCTTGTTCAGTGGGTTAAGGGTCTGGCGTTGCCAAGAACTGTGGTGTAGGTCGAAGATGCAGCTTGGATCTCAAGTTGCTGTGGCTGTGGTGTAGCCTGGCAGCGACAGCTCTGATTCAACCCCTAGCCTGGGAACTTCCACAGGCCACAGGTTTGGCCCTAAAAAGCCAGAAAAAAAAAAGGAACATTGACAAAAGTCAAGTATCTTAGGTGGGATCTGCTTATATAACCTAAAAAGATGGTCATAAAACAAGAGTGTTTTTTATTTTCTTGATTTTGTTTGTTTTGATGATGAAAATACAGGATGTTCTCAAATAACCAAAATATCCCTTTCACAGAGAGATGGTAAAGACAGCAGCGAAAACTTCTAATTTAGAAGTCATGCCTTAAGACAAATTCTGGATCGCATAGACATATCTTAGTATACCACAGCTGGCTGATTCCTTGGGATGCTACTTAGGTGGCAGCAACTTGCAAAGTTGGGGTGATATCAAAGTATGTGGCATATGCCTTAAACGAAGCAGCCAGTATACCGTGCCATCTTTTTCATGGCCAGAAGATAAGGGTCCAGGGTGAAGGTGGGAGTGATCCTTCTCATGTTTATACTTTGTAACTCACTCATAAATGTTTCACTTTTTGTCACTGCAACTTTTTGTTTAGTGGGTTTGGAGGTCTTGTTTCCCAAAGAGTGCTTCCTTTGAGGAGCACAGACATTAAACTAGTTCCATTAAATTGAAAGCTGAGACCTCCTCCTGGTTGTTTTGGGCTCCTTATGCTATTGAGCCAGTGGCAGAAAAGGAGCTTACAGCATTGGGTAGGACAATTGATCCTGATTATCAAGTAGAAATTAGGTTGCTGCTAACAACAGTAGTAAGGAGAATTCTGTCTGCTCCCAGTGGATTCATTAGGGTACCTCTTAGTATTCCCGTGCCCAACAATCTTTTTTTTTTTTTTTGGCATTTTAGGGCTGCACCCATGATATATGGAGGTTCCCAGGCTAGGGGTCTAATCGGAGCTACAGCTGCTGTCCTGCACCACAGTCACAGTACTCGGGATCTGTGCAGTGTCTACAACCTACACCACAGCTCATGGCTCCATGGGATCCTTAACCACTGAGCAAGGCGAGGAATCGAACCTGCATCCTCATGGATGCTAGTCAAATTCGTTAACCGCTGAGCCACGACAGGAACTCCTGGTGCCCAATAATCTTTAGTCTAAAACTATAGCAAAGCATCAAAACCACTATGAGGTACCACCTTACACCAGCCAAAATGGCCATCATCAAAAAGTCTACAAACAATAAGTGCTGGAGAGGGTGTGGAGAAAAAGGAACCCTATTACACTGCTGGTGGGAATGCAAATTGGTGCAGCCACTGTGGAAAACAGTATGGAGATTCCTCAGAAAACTCAAAATAGAATTACCATTTGATCCAGCAAT